>JAEPRB010000008.1:0-404156 GCA_016758965.1 Circinella minor | reverse complement strand
GCAGGGCATCGTTATGCGATTTTACTCAGTTTCCTTTTTAGAATTGAGTTATGTTCACGTCTGTATTTTAAATATGATTTCTTATTTCATCTGGGATAAAGAGATAATGTTCTTATAATACAACAATTATTATTATTATATTGGCAGACTGTTAAAAAAAATATAGCTTCAAGATGTCATAAATTCATACTGATCAAAAAACAAATGTTTGCAGTGAATGGTTAAGACTAACAAGGTTCCGATGAGTGGTTTAAATACGTAGAGACAATTGTGCATAAAAATCACACTTCTCACTATCTAATTTTTCAAAAGTGTGTTACATAAAAGTAATTTAAATAAGAATGTGTTATGATACGACAATAAGGGATAAATGCTTTTTTTATTATGTACATAATAGTATTGATATGCTATGAGTATTCTATATAGTTTTTTTTATGAAGCCGTCTACTATTTTCACGCTGTTGTTCTACGTTTCATAAAAACCTTGTAACTATTGCTCCTGATTTGTAAAGTTAGAAATGCACACCGTTCTTCTCCTGCTGCAACTTGTTCAGGAATGGCTTCAAAATCAAATAGCTTTACCAAGTTAGCAATGGAAAGACGCATTTCTTGCTGTGCAAACGTCTTTCCAATACAGTTTCTTGAACTATAATTAAATTATATCAATATAAAATAAAAAAGATATTAGTTGCTATATGCTCTACATAACTATTGTTGATGTTTTGAATGGCAAAAACAAAAAAACTTACCCAATACTAAATGGGAAAAAGGCGTCTTGGTCTGCCTTTTGGGGATAATTCGAGTCAGGCAACCATCTTTCAGGGATCCACTTTTCTGGTTCGGACCAATAAGCAGGATCTACGTGAGCATGATACATGTTACAAAGCACAGTAGTCTACATAAAAATAATTAAAAGTAGAGATAGGTGAATACATTAAGAACATATACTACAAACGGGGAAAAAAAGCATATTATGGTGGATATAATTGACTTACTCCTTTAGGTACAAATAAACGACTATCTAAAACAATATCATGATCTGGCATTCTTTCAACACCTCCAACAGCGATTGCGTCCAATCGAAGTGTTTCATTGATTACAGCATTCAAATACGGAAGATTTTTCAATTGTTCGTGAGTAAATAACTTTTGATCTTGTTTAAATTCAACATCATCAATTTCTTGACGCAACTTGGCAAACATTTTTGGATTCTTCATCAATTCAATAAAAGCAAACCCAGTAGTATTACTTGTGGTTTCTGATCCTGCAATCAAAAACAACACAGTTTCTTGAGCAATGGATGCGTTATTAAGGCGTTCTTCAGTATCATTGGCTTGTTGGGTATCAATTAGAATTTGAAGAATGTCATTACGACGAGCCTTTTCACCGCTCTCTAATCGTTCAACAATAATTTTTTTCATAAACTAAATATGTATATAATTAATAAATAATAACAATTTATGAAGCTATTGTACTCTTTTAAAAATAGTAGATAGAAAAAAAAAACTTACCGCTTGTAAGTCATTATTTGCTTTCAAAACACCACCATTAGGTAATAATAACATGGACAGTGGACCGAGAATAGGGTGGGTGACAAGCTAATGGATAATACATAAATAATTTTCTTGCATTTAGTATATGTATAATAACCAATACGTAGATGATTGGTTTTGGAAAAAAAAAAGAATACAATAAGGATATAGTAGATATACATTACGTAAGATGACAGTCTCATGCTAAGGTTGATGGTACGTGGTACAATGTGATCGTTACCTTCCAACATATGAAATGTCTTACCAAATGCGGTTTCACCAATAATATCTAATGCTAAATATTGTAGAAGAGTCCAAATATCAACTTGGCCATATCCATTTTCATTTTTAGTTTGTTCAATATCCTGGTCAATGCGATCAATAAATGCTTGAGTAGTATCAAGCATATAGTGCTCTAGTGAATTCAAGTACTTGATAGAAAATGCCGGTGAAACGATACGTCTCTATTATACAAATATACAGAGTTTCTTTAAAATTATACATTCAAAATACTTTATAATATCATATACACTTACACGCTGTTTATGAAATATTTTGTCTCGAGTATTGAATAATGTAGGTGGTTTACGTCCTATTGATTTTATAAAAGAACCCGTTAGTTTAGATGTTTATGGCCTGATTTATTTTTTCGGGCATATAAGCCATTTCGTATTTATTATTTTCTGAACTCACTTTGAAGTCGTGTATACATAGGACCCTTTGGAAGATCCTCTTTAAGCAAAACTTGTCGAAGCATATGCTTATCAGAAATACCGATAGTACTGGGACCAAGACGAACAACACTACCATAATCGTTACGCCAAGCCATGGTTTTTTTCCAGCTAACAAAAAAGAAAAAAAAAAGATCATTAATTATTCCCAGATTTTATTAATAATTTAACCCCATATTCTTTTACCAACTTACGAAGTTCCAGGTGGACTTTCAATACCAGGATAATAACGCATGTCATAGAACTTGAGGCTCAACGGTCCAGGAATGCTACTTAAGGGTCCAAGGAAAGCATCATATAATTTCTATTTCCAAGATATGTTTGATATATATATAAATTAGTAAAGTATGGTTTTTATATTTCTTTGAGTGATTATATTACAAGATACTTTACTGATGAAACAAGATAGGCTGCCCAGGTAATGACAGCAAATTTGCCAATTTTTTCCAAGTTTCCACGATCGGTTACTGATGAGGTAGTAATTTTTTCTAAAATATTATATGTTGAATTCTCAAATTGTTTTGTAATAGATGACATATTCATTCTGTATAGTGATCTTCAAAAAAAAATATTAAAAAAATGTCAAATGTTTAGTACGAATAATTAGAAACAAAAGATTAGAAAAGCTGAATGAATAGATTTTCCTTATTTAAATATTTTTTTTTAAAAATTATGCGGACGATGAAAAATATACAAATTAAGTTATATAAGTTACCTCAAAAAGCAGTTGCTGACCTGAGTTGTGTCACAATTTAAAAACTATTCTAACCCCCCGCATTATCTTTTTTTATACTTCATTTTTTTTTAAAAAAATTGACTTTTATCAAAAGCCTTGTTTTTATTTTTCTTTATATGCATTGAGAAATATATTATAAAGTAGAATGAATTATTTTATATTTAGAATGGGAATATACGGGTGAAATTAATACATGTTACATCCGTCGTCATTGTATTTCCTCTAATGATCAACAACAAATCAGCGGAAAAACGATTTCTGAGCAAAAATAAATGATTTAATTCGGCAAAATTACCGGAAACTCATTTATATTAAAAAAGGCGTATTCTGATCATTTGTTAAGTTATTAAAAATATACTCAACATGGATGATCATTGCTATACTTGTCAAAAACGCATATTTTTGTTTTTCCGAAGAAAAGCAATAACAATAATAACAGAAGCCTACTTGAAAAGAAAGATTAACCTGGTCAAAACAATAATTCCTTTTATTAACTCGATTTCCAATATACTCACTTACGGTAATATGTATATTAACCATAATAAGAGATATTCATTACGAAGAAAAAATGTAAATATATGAATATGCAATACTTTTACATACATCACAATTATTATTATTATTATTATTATTATTCGATTTCTTGATTTATTATATATATCAGCACATAGAATTAATAGTCGTTCTACCCTCTTTATAAACCTTTCACTTATTTATCCATGTATTGTATGGCGAACCACTGAGTTCAGTGTACGAATCCCATTTTCCCTGACAGCTTTGACAACAACAACAGCAGCAGCAACTGCACCATACAAAGTGAGAAGCTGATAAAGTTAAGAAGGAGAAATGGGCGGAACATACGAAGCGAATAGAATGACTAGAAGAAGCACAAACAGTCGAACAAATTAAACACAGCAAGAACCATGTTTATGCGTTCTAAACGAAACGCTTCACTGTACCAATAGTTTCCCACACGTTACAGCATACATATTTTTCCATCATTATGTTGAATGGTGCTATTTTAGAACCCAATGTCGGTGATCCATACAGATTTTCTACTTATCTCCATGGTAAATAAACCTTTCTGCTTTTTATTCTTTCTTAACATTAACGAAAAGAATTTGACATAGATACAGTAGAACATCACGTATACTGTCTTTGTTTTTTTTATAATCATTGTTTCTAATTATTCCTTTCTTTGTTTTTTAAACTTAGTAATCTTCTTTTTTTTTTTTGCAGGTTTGTACATGTGCATTTTTTCTGCTTTTGAATAAGACGCTTGTTATATAAACCATCTTATACTAAAAACATATGTTTAAATAGATAATAAAATAAGAGCTAGTAAGAAAATAACAATACAACTTTGGACATTGATTCTATTTCGGAATAGAAGCTAATTTAAAAACGAGAAATTTTCTAACAATAATAGCAAAAATAACACATCAATGAAAGAAACTAGACCCACGATAAGTTCATCAACTGATTGTAAAACAAAATGACATTCATATTTTCGAGCCACATTACAATATAACGCAAAAAAAAAGCAACTAGTAGCTTTGTTTAATAATAAGTTAAAAGAGATACGTCTTCTTTTATATATATACAAAAAGAAAGTATTAGGTTATGTTTAGAAATGACCAGAGACAGAATCGTCAGCGTCACCATTACACAAATTGAGACTGCAGCTGTAATATGAGGAACCACAGTTGTGTACACCGGTCGTTTTTTTACAATAGCTCTTGGTTTTATGTTGGGCTCTGCAGCTGCGATAAGCAGTGACAGCTTTTCTATAACAACCACAATCGCAACTAAAAGAACCAGCAGCTTCAACTTCAGGTGTCATAGCGAAAATTAAAGCGATAACGGTAAGAACCAGAAGGACCAAATTAAACTTCATTTTTTTCCTTGTTTCTTGCAGTAACCAGGGTTATTCGTATTTTCACCTTTTTTTTTTGTTTGGCCTTTTATATAATCATATTATTTTGAGTTACACAACAAAGCCTCAGTCAAGAAACAACCCCTTTTAAACATTTAATGATTTATACCAATGTTTTTTCTTTTGATCTAACCACATATTATTTGGTGAGAAAATATTATTATGAATAGTGTTCTACTTTTATTTTTACTAGCCGACAGTAATTACGCCAGATGGTAAATATGGTAATAATACGTTAACTACGCCACAAGTATAAGGAGCACCTGATACTTCTTTCCGACTTTGTGGTATTTTTTCTCTCACTCGTCCTTTTCTGCTGTGTTTTGTACTATTAATATATCATTATCTCTCGGTTTTAATTATTATGTGTGCCATCAGTTGTCATAAACGGTTTTCAATTGTGGAGCAGTAAAAATAAGGAATAAAATGACTATCATGTAGAATGTGAACATAAGCAGTAATACCAGCTGATCTAGCGTTTTATTTATTTTATTACTGATTGTATAGAACGCCTTTTAATTTGTACACTCATTCTTACCAGTTGGTATGACATTCAACCTATTTGAGTATTATAAAAAAATATACTTATGATTTACATTACAATATTTGTAGTAACATATTATCAAGTGACACCTAAATAATGCGATCATTTCTTTACGCTACATATCTTATGGAGAAGACCAACAACAAAGTTCATTTTAGTATTTTGTTACAGTAAATACTTTTTATCTGGGAGATTGTTATTTTTTGTGTAAAAAGGTTAAATGAATGATACAATAGTAATAAAAGCGTAGACGTTTTCTTTCGTATGGGTATTCGTACGTCCCAAAATTTTCGATTCTACTAATACAGGTTCGAGAAACCGCTTGATTTTGTCATACATTAATTGTCACCAATAAGAATATGTAGAAAGTGTTACAAACTAGTAGATTCTGATGTAGTATAAAAGATTGTTTGTGGATATGTATACATACTTTCATTCCACTCGATAAAAATTCAATATTATTAGGTATACATATATATAAGCATATGATTAATATACTATGTAATAGTATAATTTTCATAAAGGACTTCCATTAATGTACTGTTTCATATAGCTTGAATAAATATAAAGACGGTGTTGAATTATGTAAAAGCGAGGGATAAATATGTTTACATGAAAAAAAAAATAGATAGTTGTAGACAGCTTATTATACAATATTTTAAAAATAGTATACTAATACAAGTTTATTTTTAAAAGGCTAGAAATAGTTTATAAATAATGCAAGAGTTTAATGATCTAAAATGAGGATCTAATGTTTGACTAAATGATGAATGAATTATGAAAAAGGATAAAAACAAGGTTATAGTATATCTTAAAGAGAGGCATCAAGAACGATACGGTATCTTGGCTTGCCGTCGCGCATAGCTTGTACAGCAGCAGGTGCATCCTTCAAAGCATATTTGTTAATCCAAGGCTTGACATCGGTCTTGGCGGCAAATTCCAACATTTCTTCAATGTCTTTGGGAGAACCAATGAAGGAACCGATGAGGTTGATTTGACGGAATGCGAGGGGAACAGCAGGAATACCTGTCAAAGGTTCTTCGGGCAAAGCAACCATGATGAAATATCCGTTATGCTTGATAAGAGAAAAGTAGAGACCCCAATCAAAATTGTTGCTAAAGTTGGTACCTGTATAAATTTATGAAATAAAAAAAAGAGTTAGATTACACAGCTCGATTTATATTGTGTCTATCCCGCCTTCTATTACTCTTTGCGCTAAGATCATTCTTTTTTGACCAGACAAAAAAATCAGTACTTACAGATAATATGAGTAAAAGTGCCAGCATGTTTCTTCATGGCATCGATATCAGAGGTAATTACATAATCATCACAACCAAGAGCCTTGGCATCTTCACGCTTACGATCAGAACTTGACAATGCAACGCTTTGAGCACCCATGGCCTTGGCCCATTGAACAGCGAAATGGCCTAAACCACCGATTCCGATAACACCAACTTTGTCTCCTGGCTTGACATTAGCACGTCTCAAGGGAGCATATACGGTTACACCGGCACACATGAAACTCTATAATATAGCATTATATTGTTAGTATCTTATATATTCCACTTAATAAAATGGTTTTTTGTCATTCACTGCTATTAACATAAGAAAAATACTTTACAGCAGCAATCTCGCTTTCCATGTTATCAGGAACCTTGAATGCAAAAGCTTCGTGACCTCTCCACTTGGTAGCATAACCACCATAAGTCTTATCACCGTTAGCTGTAAAATAGATATATGATTTTATGATTAGAACATTTGTTATACCACATTTACGTTACTACTAACGCAGAAAAACCTTCCCCTATGCAACTCTTCTCATCATAATTCAAATGTAGACATATAATCGTTTATTTACCCCATCGATCGTTGTAAGTCAAGATAGCACGACGCTCACAAAGGTTTTCTTGACCTTGTTTACAGTTATCACATTCCAAACATGAGCTTTTAATATATAAGATTAATTTAGTTTGAATGGTTTATGTGATTACATGTCAAATTTATACAATACAAAAAACTTATAATTTTTCAAATTAAATATAGTGACAAAATTACTTACCCGCATTGAGCACCAACACCTGCGCGATCACCTACTTTAAAACGGGTTACATTCTTGCCTACAGCTGTTACAACACCGACAATTCTGTTAAAAAAAAAGTAAAAAAGGAGTTAGAAAATTTTTTTTCTTATTGTTTTACATAGTATTCTCTAGAATGTGATGGAAACGATTTAATTACTCATGACCCACAACACATGGGTATTCGGTAGGACCCCAACCGCTATCAAGAGTATGAATATCACTACCACAAATACCTATTTAGATGGATAAGAAGATATAATAATAAATGTTAGATAATCTTAGTTTAATATGTTCTACTTGTGTCAATCGAAAGAAAGTGTAATGGTAATTACATACCACAGTGGGTGACATCCATTTGAACATCATTGTCTTCGAATTGCTTCAATTCGAATTCGCGCCATTCAAGAGGTTCGCCTAATGTATAATTAAAGTTTTTTTTTGTTAGTCGAATTTGTTTCCCAATATCACCGATAGATAACTTTCTTTCTTGTTTATTCAATTGTTCAATTACCTTTGCCGGCAGAAGACCATCCGTGGAAAGTGTTGTCAGTGCACATTTTTTAGAATTAAGTTTTATAGAGAAAAAGGGAATTTCGATAAATCTCGGTCATCCAGATGACCCCTTTATATATTTTAAATCACTTCATTTGTATTTGTAAGCTGACCAGACTAGTTTTTATTTTTTTTTAGTTTTTTTTGAAGCGCGAAATAAAATAGAAAAAAAAAATGCTGCTAATGGCGGTTGAATCCATATATAGCACTCTTTTCTTGCTAACAAGTGCGGAAAGAAAAAGAAGTAGAGTCGGAAGGAAATGCTCTTTGCTCCGATGGATAAATGAGAATTGACAGCTGAGATTTTTCTTGAACTTCTGATCTGCTCTTATCTTATAAATTGTTCTCCTTACGATTTGTTGGAATATCTTATATCCATATATACTCAGAAAAATCTTAAAATCACTGGTTACTACTTTGAAACCCGGTGGATTATCTCTAGTGATACAATATATGACAGAATTGATTATTAATCAAAGCAACAATTTTACTTAGACAATAAAGGTCTTTCTTTTAACAATAGGGTAAACTTGTTTAGGTTACTGCTAACGTGTTCATATTCCCCGCCAAAAAAAAAATATGGTTATTGGACTACTGCTATTGTTCATAATTTTCTACGCCTTGAAAATATTTACGTGCTGTCGTCTATCATGTTCTTTTTTTCTTTAAAAAACCCTTGCTTTTCGAACTGTACTTTTTGTTCATATGTATCTGTCTAAAAAAACATCGAAGGAAGAAGGGGGAGAAGGAAGGGGGATTGTATAGGCTGATGTATCGTTTGATAAAATTATTCACGTGAACACAACTTGTTCGCTTATTAGTATCTATCCCTTTATACATACACGATCTTTTTTTGTGGTTAATATTCAATAGCAGCAGACTTCAAAAACATCAAAAAACCTACAGATTATAAGATTACTTAAACAACTTTATGATACACCTATATACATCTTATGAATGTATCTGTGCTTGTATGTAAAATTTACTACATCAAGTATTATATTGCTTATTGAACTTTTGAATATGCTTTTCAATCTAAATATATTATATTATAATGCTTCTGACCTGTTCCACGTCGCTGTCTACTGAAGATGTCGGTCGTAGCCGTTGAACAAAAAAAATTGACCTGCGGTAGTGTAACTTGTACATATTATATAAATATATAAAAAATACCATTATATATCGCCATTGCACAAACATGATAAATTAAAAAGTAAAATAATTGGTCCCTGTTTAGTCAACCTGTGGAAAATTCACTTGTGTAAAAAAAAAAAGAGTATGTCAATTAGCTTTCAGGAAAACATGTTTTTTTTTTTCGTTGGATTTTTGCTCACTAAGGGGAAAAACATTTTGGGCAATATATTTATAGTCATCTTGATAGCATCATTTCCTTTTTATATATCGGCTAAAATTTACATAAGTAATTTTACAAAACAAAAAAAAGTGTAGGCTTTTTTTTTACGAACAACTCAAAAATAGTTTTATATATATATTAGAAAATGATCGACGGGTACACAAAAGCAATTTTGACATGATTAAAAAAGGAACAGTGCGTGGGAAATCATTCTGTTGCATGAATGATTTTTTTTCTTTTGTGGTTTCCATAGTGATTATTACGTATAATGAAACAGAAAATGCTAGTTTGGAAATGATACTCCGATTACATTATATGCAAGTCTAACAAAGGGATGCATTATATACTTGGATATTATGCTTTATCATATTATACATAGATAAAAAAGAGCCCAGGAACTACGGATTAGTATGATTTTCTTAATATAACTACACCAACAATAACTATTTCCAATTTCGTGTAAATTAAAAGATGAAAAAGTCAAAATTACTTTTGTATGTTGTTTTGAACACAAGTACAAGTTAGTACATCGATACTATGGACAATGATTTTTACGATACAGCAAAAATAATAATAATACAGATATCTAATTCATTGAATATAATTATTATTTGCTTGTAAATGTGTAAAATTCTTGCATATGTCAAGACATATAATGGATGATGATTTACCACACTTTTCTTTGATATGAACAAAACATTACCGACATAGAACACTTACGTAAACAGCATTATATATGCAGAAGTGTATATCTGGATAAAATGTATTTCCGTAACAAAGTATATTTACAGTTTTGCAGATCTAGAAAGGCGAGAACATTTGCTTTATTACGTCTAAATTAGACTTTAAATTATTACAAATATGGGGGTTTTCTACTTTGCTTACCATTTATTAAACTTTTTCTAGAGTATTGTGCTATTAGTAGATCGACAGTAATTGTTATAACCTCGTTCTCGTCCTTAAAGAAGTTACACAGTTTTAAAATGTAGTATCCTAATATTTAACCGAGCTCCGAAATTCGTTTTTGTGTAATCACCTTACATTTTTGCTTTATTATTGTTAATTTAATAAGGATTCAAATCATGTTAAATAATAAGTGCCATTTTCTCATACAATTCCGTTAATAACTCAAGAGAATAAAGAAAAAGCTATTTGTACAGTAGCAGATTCATAAAGAACACCTTTTAAAACATCATTTCCTTGTTCTTTTCAATGATAGTAAAAAAAATAATGAGAAAGAAGAATATTGTAAAGGTCTTTTTATATATGTACATATTTAGTAATAGCTAGGTACCATGGATACCACACTGAGTATTTCATTTGAATTCAGAGAAACTGCTAACGCTTACATTCTTTTTTAAAAAAATATGAGTCGGGGTGCTCATAAATGTAAGAGAAACATCGAATCTTCTTTTTTACTGCGGTCTGAACCGAACATCTATTTTATTTGATCCTTTACCTTTTATTGCTTTACTCACGTAGGTCAGCTAAACAATCAAATATGGTTTCTTGGTTTGTATGATTTCGTTCCACACATCTGTCATTGTAATCATAATTTACCCATTTTTGGCAAGTCCGCTTTATATATAAAAAGAACGAAATTCCGATTCTTTTTTTCTATTGAGTGTTTGTTTTTGTTACAAAACTATTTTCTTTTTCTTTCATTACTTTTTTTTTAAAGAAAAATGGATCTTACAACAATATCACAAAAAATAGAATTATCAGCAAATTATATTATTGACCGGGTTTTATCAGCAAATCGTCAAGATGCTGAAAAATTAAGTAAAGTTGCAGCTATTACGTTAGCAACTTATTTTGTTTCCTCGGTAAAAAAAATTGAAATCCTTTATATATATATATCTTACCATTAACCCATTGTCAATTGCTTTATTAATTATAATTTTAAAAAAATATAATAGAAACTATATGATGCTTTCGTGGGTCCACTTAGTAATATTCCTGGCCCTTTTTTGTTCAAGTTTTATCCCTCACGTTATTCATGGAATATGGAAAGTCCGCCTGGTTCAGCGTGAGTATTTATTAGTGTAACCAAAATAAAGTGGGGCAATTGACACAAAACCGATTTTATAGATACGCGAAATTACAAGCTTGGCAAACGCAATATGGTGATGTTGTACGTTTAGGTCCTAATAGTGTTTGTGTTGCGGATAAAGAAATGTTGCGTCAAATTCTGCTTAAAGATGATATTCCCAAGGGACCTGCTTATAAGCGATTACAACGTATGGTCACTTCAAAGAAATGATATATGATAAACAGACTACTTGTATTTTTTCTTATTAACAAAATTATAATACTTATATAGGTCAAGGAGGTGGTACATTGTTTAGTACAGTGGATAAGTCATTCCATAAACAACGTGTAAGTGGATACCCTAAATTCACCAGCTTCATCATTATTATGGTTTGGACTCGAATGTTTGGTAAATAATAAGTTATATATTGAAACTTATGATAGAGACGGGTTATCTCGCCAGCATTTTCTATCAAGTACTTGAATTCTTTGGAGCCTTATATGCTTACCACTACCGAAAATTTCATCAAACGAATTGATCAGGATATCGAAAAAACCAAGCGCAGTGATGGGTATGGTAAAGTTGACGTTTGGATCTTGCTTCAATATTTGGCGTTAGATATCATTGGTGAAACTGCATTTGGCAAGACTTTCCACATGTTGGAAGGTAAAGATCACATTGTACCTACAGCTATTAGTCTTGGCATGGAAACTGCAAATTACGTAAGCTTTTTCTTTACTGTATACTTATAATTAATAAGAGCGTGAAAAAATGTTAAACCTAACTCTTACTCTTTTTTTTGTTTCTTTTTTTTATAGCTTGTTACCCATCCAATTTCAGGCGTCATAAAGACCCTCTTTTCTTTCTCAGATATTGTCAAAAGCAATGCCCAATTGAAGCAGGTAAAAGACCACGTTACATACATAGACACAACAGCTTCAAGTCTAATATGACAATTTTTTTGAAATCTACTATTATAAAATGTAGTTTATGAAAGAGATTATTTTGGAACGACTTGAAGCTGGTGAAGAGGCTCGTCGTGATGATATCCTCCAGATTCTTATTGATACACAACATGCTCATGATACTGAAGATCGTTTGACAGCCGAAGCCATTGCTCAAGAAACTGTTCTCTTTCTTATTGCTGGATCAGAAACTACTAGTAATACTACTGGATTTGTCATAATTAACCTTTTGAAGAATCCACATGTATTAGCTACACTACGACAAGAAATCGACAGTGTTGAAATGGAAAAAGGACAAACACTATTTAAACACGAACAATTGAAAAACCTTCCTTATTTGAATGCAGTAATCAATGAAACGATGCGTATGGATTCCATTGCTGTAAATGGTGTTGAACGAACAACTGATCGTGATATGGTGGTTGGTGGTCGTGTATTTTTACCCAAGGGTGTAAGTTTATTTTTTTCTTACTATTACGTGTAATGCAAAGAAATTGTTATCATTGTTATGTAATAAGTGATCTAACTGTTGTTGTATGGGATCGTCATGAATAAATTATGTGCAAAATTTTTTTTGTCATGATAGGTCGTAGTTCATTGTAACATGTATCATGCACAAATGAATCCTAAATACTGGCCAGAACCTATGCAATTTAGACCTGAACGCTGGTTGCAAGGTAGTAAGATACCAGCTGATACTGAAGCATTTTTCCCATTCAGCATTGGGTAAGATTTTTTTTATATGTGTATATGCTTTTTTTTTTTTTTTTTGCAAAGTAGTTTCTAATATAATTATCTTATTTCTAATGCTAGATCGAGAAATTGTGTTGGTAAAGGATTTGCTCAAATCGAAATGCGCGTATCTGTTGCAAATTTGGTAAAAATGTATGACTTTGAAGCGATTCCTCAAGAAATGAAACAATCAGACGAACGTCGTTCCTTTATTACTTATGGTGTTACGAGTAATAGATTTAATGTTTATATGAAGCGTCGGGAACAAACATCATAAATATGTACGTAATAAGATGTTGGACTTCAAATTTGTAGCTATTATACCTTTAAATAATAAAGATTTAGAGCTGTCAATATGTCTAGAACTTTATACTTTAAAATAGGAAAAGGTTGTGGTCAATATAAGGTTGAAGATTTAAATATTCAAGTTATGTTGACGAACATGATATTCTGCATTAAATAAACCTGGATTAAACATGTAATTGTCAGTTTTGCTTTAAATTGATTTTTACTATAAAAATATTATTATTGATGATATTAAAGTAAGAATGTAATATATATTGAGAATAGATGCATTTTGTGGTAGCCACAAATGGTTGTGGGGGGTTCTATATTTATCTAAAAAAAATTACGTCACAGAAAAAATATAATTCACATAAAAGAAAAAAAACTGAAGTCAGTGCACAGCATGAAATATCATGTTACAGAGAAACCCTGTTAATTTCATATCCGTTAGTTAGCTTTCACAACCTCATTATTTTCAGAGATTCAGGGAATGGAAAAATTGACATAATGAATTTTTCACATTCTCATTTATTTCACTTTCAATGCAAGCAGGGAGGTTGAAATCACCATGGGAAATTGGAACCAAAATCCTAACAATCCTAACATCTTTTTACGTTACACACTTCCAAATTCGGTCAGAAAAAATCGAATCCTGACAATCCTGACAATCCTAACAAATCCTAACAATTTCAAGTTACACATTGAACATTTCAAAGCTCCAAAGTTAAGCCACGTTCAATGTGAATGGATTTCTTCAAGTACAGTCGACTGAAAGACAAAATGAACGATTTCATTATATTGATGAATTTGAACATTATAAAAAAGTTAATACAGAAAATATTTTATATGAATATATAAATAAAGGTGTGTCTGTGTGCATGTCAGATTGAAACTATATTTTACTACGTAATCTTCCCAAGGGTGATATCTCCTGGAATCATTTCAAAATATATAACATAGTATCGGTCTGCATGGAGTGAAGATTTTAGTAGTCCCGCGTAACCTCGAATGTTACTGGCATGCACAACGTAGAATTTGTCACTACGGCTTGTATTTTCGCTTGTACGGTGTGCATATGGGACGCCCGTTTTCATCGCTCGTGGTGATGTACCATACTTTGTCATTTGTAAATTTCCGTATATTTTCACCAAACATAAAGGGTGTTCACCAGCTATTTGAAACAATGCCAAAGTAAGTATTCATCCGCACCAATTAATATTTCCAAGGCACTACGATGTGCTCCAAAATACCGCGTACGCATCTCACGATGGCGGTAATGAAAATTGAAGTTTTCATATATACTATAAAGGAGATGTTAGCTATTATGAAGTGCTGCGTGCAATAGGCCTGTCGACTTTTTTCAAAAGAAAAAACTACTCACTTTGTATGAAATCCACTATCATACGAATGCATTCAATAAAATTTGCAGATGTAGTCACTGTTGTTGGGACAAATTCCATCATATGGTGGAGCAAATGTAAATCGGTGGCTTCTCGACCACGTAATGCTTCTTCAGCGACGTATTGACGTCGGTTTTCAAGCTCTCTGTATTGAGACCACTTGGATAAAGATTGGACTCTATTATATGTTAAATATTTATATTATAATCGATGTATGTCAATTATAATATATTGATATTTTAGTTACTATTGCTACATAAAGAATAATACATACTGATACTGTCCGTTCTGCAATTTTATTGCATCGAGTGTGTCCACGGCAGTGACTAAAAAATGCTTGGCTATTTGTTTTACAAATATAGATGGTTTTTTAAGTAACAGTAAGTACACATTTGCTTTTTGGTAAAGCACATACAGTTACAGTAATGTCGCAATAAGCACGTTTATTACTGTACCTGGATCAATATATATTAAGCGAGAGTCAGCGCTACGTTGTGGAGCTAGTCCCTGAGGATTTTTGGAGAGATGGTACATTCCACATTGTCATGTTGTCAAGTCCTGATCACGAGGATACAGTACAACTTCTCTAGACGACTGTGGTAATCGCTCTAAAATCATATTTAATTAAAGTTTGAAAAAAAAACAAGATATAAACATTTTGGTACAACATTAAAATAAATTTATATTAAACAGTAAAAAGTATAAGGTAATAAAAAAACCAACATTTACGCGTAACAACTACTTCCTCTATTTCGGATGGCAACGGGAAACATAGAAATAATATCGTTCTGGAGATGATCAGATCGGCCCACAAGCTGCTTGTAAATTTTATTTGCTGTTACGTAGTTTAAAAAAATATATTAGCAATGTAAACAGTAATTATAAATTATAATAGCAAGCATGATTTAATACATTGCCCAAAGTATTAGGCAATTGTCGTAAGTTTATATTAAGCTCAGCAATCAATCTATTAATGTACTCTTTTTAGAAAGATAGGAAAGTTCATAAGCACGTGATTACGGATACCTATTATATATAAATGGTAATAAATGACAAAAATTTAGACTCTTGTATAGGTAACATAATAATATATGGGATATCAAGGACGACGATGAAATTCAATAATACATACTTGTCATTGCTTTTCTGGCAAAATTTCTTCTAACTTTGGCACATAAACCAGGATCCCATGCAGGTACTGCGTAATAAGCTAATAGTATTCAATTAGAGCCTATTAAAGTACATAATCATGTACTGATTGGTGATTCATAAAAACAAAAAGTAAAACTTACCTTGACCATTATTCTGTACACGAGCATAATTAAAGTGATTTGTAAATGTATTATCAAGTTCAGGGTAAGGTGTTGGCTAAATAATATATGTATATGTATATGGTTAATAAGCTATTCATGCTAGGGATGTGGACAGTAAATACATAACTCTATAAACAAAACTTACTCAAGCAGGTAGTGTCGTCAATATATAAAAGCCATTTTTCCAAAAGTTTTGATCTGTTGATACAGGACGAGTGACATTGGCCGGATCTTCAACAGATCTTAAGACATGTAACGTTATAAAATTCATGCATTCCGTCGAAAAAGAGTATACTCTTCTGCAAGTCGACGCATGGATACTATGAAAAAAACCACAATTCATTGTAGTCAGTATATGAAGCCTTAACTACAACAATAAAATAATATATAATTACTGTCTGTACCAACATATCGGGTCCTTTTCCGCTTTTAAAACACTTTTCTTGGAAAGTGTTTAGCATACAGCCAAAACCATTACGAAACACTACCACAGAGGAAGTTCGGAAGGCAGCGGATTCGTTCTGTCTGTCCCCTAAGAATCTTCTTCGCCAGACCAAAGATGATGAACAGTACTACCGTCAGCAATTTGATCATGTTAACAAGCTCTGTGAATCCTTGCGAGCCAAAGTCAAGGAACTTGAAACAGCTCTTAAAAAAAACGACCTAACCACTACCATTTTTGAGCACTCATTCCGTGTTCTCAATGTCTCTCTCACCCATATCAACTGCATGGGACATACGAAAAGCTACTTTGCCACAAACCTCATTGACATTGTCACCATCACAACTGACATCATCAAAGTCACCATCAATAAAACCTCGCCAAAAGCAATCAACGCTTAATCTCCATCATGAACCACCCAACAAAAAACTTCGATAAGTACGTAATCGATAGTAACCCTGCCAGCATAAATAATGTGTGACCAAACACTACTAAAGCAAGTAATTTCTTTTACTTTCCAACCAGCCAACCAAAATTCAACAACGTACTACAAGACAGGAAACACCCAAACTACTTCCTCACTTGAACATCAATACCTCACATATTTTAGATATCTCTTTCCCCGGTAGAAACATTATTAGTCTACTGGTACACCACCACTACTTACCAGAAATCATATCCATTATACAAACTGCCAAGATTCCCATTTTCAAAGATTTTGACCATACTCACCATGATAATCTTAAAGATCCAAAGTATAAAAAATGTTCCACTCCCGAACAAGATACTATTTCCAAGCAATGTCATCGAACTCGATGCCTGCGCGCCATTGCAGCACAACCTTTTACCTTTACGTATTGGTAAAAAAGCAAGCCTTTTCAATTCACAAGGATAGATCAGTCAAGCAGACTTTGATCATGTCATGTCAAGTCTTCGTAAATTGTAACAAACACTCAAGGTCCAAATTCTATAATACCAAGGTGTCGCCCGCCTTGAACCTACAGCACCAACCCCCCAAGTGACTCTCGCTCTTTTATCTAACATCATAGTTTATCAACCCTTCCATTTAGCATAGATGCTATTAAACCTCTCTTAGTTATTATAACTGAACCCTATCTTCTTTCTTTTATTTTTGCACCCCCCCATTTACCGTTGTTGCACCTACACATTTTCCTGTTGTCCGGCAGTCTTTTCAGTACACCTCTTTGTGAGCTGACGAGAGCAATAAGCTGAAATCAGCTTGTGTTCAATTAATTTCGTCATTAATAAAGCAAATGATTTCAACATACCAACATATCCGGCGTGCCAGCTGGTGGTAGCTCCCTTGTACCTGTCAAATAAGAATTTTCTAGAATAGTTTGAAGTTTACATTTACGTATAACAGCTCTGTTACGTCTTCTTGCTACTTTGCGATTATCGGGGAAAATTTCTCTCAAATATTCTCTACCTCGTTCTCGTCCTGATACAAAAATCACATAAAAAAAAGAAGCAAATACATTTGATATTATTATATTGAGATGTGTGCATCTATACGTATTATTCAAATACTTACGTTCCGCCAATGTTTCCGGTCTTGGATTTAGTACCTATGTCGTAGAAAACAACACCACTTTTGATTTTCAATTATATCAGCATCAGACCGATCACTTTGAAATGATACACACTCGTTTGAATTAAATGAATTTATGGAATCGACTGACGACGTTGCATCCTCAATGTCACTATCCCCTACGCTGTTCTCGCTATCAATATTCACAGGCTCCATAACTGAATAATAAAGGCAAGTAGCAATAAATAATATGTAAGAAAAATGTAAAAAAAAAGAGGTGATGGACAATTTTATGAGATTTGAAAATTCTTTCTTTTTATACCATAACAGTTAGCTAAATTTATCATTTTTCAGAATATCATAGTCACTTTTCTGAGCGACAGTTATTTATATCAACAACTGTTATATCAACAAAAAAGGGGTGCCATTTTTTTCAGTGAAAGTTAAGATTCATACAAAAAAATGACGAAGTGATTTTTTATGCAAAAATAACAGATCACATAAAAAATCCAAATTTCACCTGAAAAAACATAAATTTAAATATTAAAGATACTTTTTTATAGTATATATATGTTATAGTTATAATACATATATAACTTTTACCTATAAATTTATAGAGTTTGTTGCTAATTAATAGTAATACTTGAGATGCTTTATATTTACTACTTGATAAATGTTTAATAATAATCTTCAGAAACAAATGTACATCCGCGATTTTTTTTAGATCACGTGTCCAGGAAAATTAGATGCTTTTGGCAACACTGTAGTTCGGATATTGTGGGAAAATTCAAACAATCTCCGAATCTTATTTTTATTGGAATTTTGAGTCCTTTCAAACTTTTTTTTTTCTTTTTTCTTTACTTATTTCACCATGCCATTTCTTCGTGCTCGATTCCTTGGTCAACGCCTTGCTCAACCCGCTAAGAGATGGAATAGCACTGCTACCGCTGGTTTGAAGGTAAAAAAAAGTTTATGATTCAACATTGCAAAACCTTCTCTGGATCTTTTTTTTTATGTATAGTGATTGTAAAGTCCTCTCCTGTCTCAACTAGCAGTGTGAATTATTGACAACCATTTATTTTTTCTCTTAATAGGCTGATCTTTTACGTGTCACAAAGACTGAAAACCCCAAGGCATTGGTTGCTAACAAAGATTTGATCTTTGGTAGAACATTTTCCGACCACATGTAAGGTTGAAAGAGAAATGGATACCATTAAATTCATTTACTCATATATGCATATCTATTTAGGATTACCGCCGAATGGGCTGAAAATAAAGGTTGGGATGCTCCTGAAGTTCGCCCATATGATAAGATTTGCCTTGATCCTAGTGCTGTCGTTTTCCATTATGCTTCCGAGGTAATAAACTGATAATTTGGGTGGTTGTCAATGTGAGGATGAAATTATGGGAGAAATTGTTATATATGAGAGGTTTGTTTTTATTTGACAACAAGCATATTAAAAATTATTTGCGTTTTATATGTATAGTGTTTTGAAGGTATGAAGGCATATAAGGATAAACAAGGCAAGATCCGTTTATTCCGTCCTGATATGAACATGGCAAGAATGAACCGATCTACTGCTCGTATTGCTCTTCCTGTAAATATAAATTATATATTATTGTTATGATTGAGATAATTGAATAATTGAATATATGAATGAATGGTATTAGTGGTCAAGAAAGTAAACTAATAATAATATACCCTATATAATAGCAATTTGATGGTGATGAATTACTTAAGGTGATCGGCGAGTATCTCAAAATTGATAAACGTTGGATCCCCGAAGGCCGGGGTTACTCGCTTTACTTGCGTCCCACCATGATTGGTACTCAAGAATCCCTTGGTGTTGCTGCTTCTAATCGTGCTATGCTTTTCGTTATTGGTAGCCCTGTTGGTCCATACTATCCTACTGGATTCTCTGCCGTCTCTCTTAAAGCCACAAATGAGTATGTCCGTGCATGGCCCCGTGGTACTGGTGACTCAAAGATTGGTGGCAACTATGCTCCAGGTAAAATATTCACCCGGCCTCGTAACCCGACAATGAATGACTCACAATTATTAACGATGATAAGGATAATCAATAATTATTAGGTCTTTTGCCCCAATTGCTTGCATCAAAGCAGGGTTATCAACAAAACTTGTGGTTGTTTGGTGGTAAGGAAATAATTCTTTTATGGTTTTTTTTTGGGATCAATCAATGAAAAAAATAATAGGATGCGAGGCTTCTTTTTAAATAAATATATGTAACGCGATCTTAATATAATATTGTTGTAGAAAATGATCAATTGACTGAAGTTGGTGCCATGAACTTGTTCGTTTTGTGGAAGAACGAACAAGGTGAAACTGAATTGGCCACTCCACCATTGGATGGTTCTATTCTTCCCGGTGTCACTCGTGATTCCATCTTATCCCTTGCCCGCTCTTGGGGTGAATTCAAGGTCACTGAGCGTTATATGAATATGCCACAACTCCGTGACGCTGTTAGAGAAAAGCGTGTCCTTGAAGTCTTTGGTGCCGGTACCGCATGTATTGTCACTCCCGTCAAGACCATTGAGTATAACGGAGAGGTAAATTTATATTAATATATATTGAAGAGTTGTATATATATATCTTTCTTTCTTCTATTTATTGACGTTATTGACACTTTATTCTTTTTTTTTAAAAAAATAGGATCTTCATATTCCTCTTGATCCCAGCGACCCTACCGCCCAGGCTGGTCCTATTACCAAGCGTGTCAACGATACCATGATGGATATCCAATACGGTGAAATTGAACATCCTTGGTCGGTCGTTGTCAACTAGACTTGTGCATCTTTTATTTATTATTGATTTCCATCTTCATTTTTTAACTGTAATAAGCCTTCATTTTGATATCAGAATTGGAACCTGAATAATACAATATTTGTCTCTACCTATAAAGTGTTGATTTTTATTATTTGTGAATATATCTTATATGTGATCGTGAAAATTGGTTCTGTCATGTCTTTGTACGTTTGGAAAATAACACAATTATGTAAAGTGTCTGGATAGCGTCGTACGAATCAGTATAGTGTTCACCTTAAAGATCACTATAATGGAAAGCAATTGATTACAGTTTACATATTAGGGGTTTCAAAATCAACTTTTTTCGCGTCTCATGTCTTTTTTATCAAATCGTCGATTTTTTCATTTTTGAAAACCGTTAATTTAAATAGTTTACAATGTCACGGCCAATCTGTAACCATTCATCATCCCCATTCAAAAAATATATAAAAAAATTGCGTATCTTTATAGTTGAAATTTTTTGCTTATTTATTATGGAAGATTAAGTGACGTTCGTCTATAGACATGTAGTCGCCTCTTTGTGGTACAAAGGGAAAAAAATATAAAAGTGGTTTTGAAGAGCATTGATACCATAACTAAAAAAAACCCGTAATGGGAAAAAAGTTTGGTTGGAGTAGTCGGGAAGAAATGAGACAATGGTTAACTATATATTAGATAGTAAGATGGTGTAAGGATGGTGGAGTAGTTACTAGTACGTGTTTATATGTTTGGAGGGGATATGAATGTTGTTGCTGCCTGAAGGGCTTCTTCTGGTGCTGGTTGTTCCACATAGTTATATGTGTCAGGTGGATGACTTAGCCTGTCAATTTCCCGGAGAACGCGAAGTAAAGCGGGGCAAGTGGATTGTCATTTACCAAGAGTAAGACCAACTTCGGAACGTGGTAACCTGTTGAGAATATGATTTATAGGCTGTTGAGGTAAAACTAGGTTTGGTAAAGGACCAAACGTATCTGGTAGTTTTTGTAGATGGTGCTGCAGAAGTGAGCAAGTGTTATAGTGTTATATAGTAGCTGCTAGTGCTCCACAACGACAGTCTTGTAACGGGTATGAAGGAAGCCAGTCCATACGCCATTCAATTAAACAATGTTGGCCCCTTGAGGTAACTGGTACATATACAATTGGATCAATAGGGCGGTCGGTTCGAAGACATCCGCATCTTTATTATATATTTGTATAATTATTTTTATAAAAATATTATCTTATGATATAATATAGTAAGAAGTATTATTTAGTAGTCCAGTACCTGTTTAGCCCAGTATCTTCAGTTGTTGGGGCTCTAATATAGTAAGTTAAGTTATGAAATT
Source organism: Circinella minor (assembly GCA_016758965.1). Lineage (NCBI taxonomy): Eukaryota > Fungi > Mucoromycota > Mucoromycetes > Mucorales > Lichtheimiaceae > Circinella > Circinella minor. The sequence goes on along the minus strand of JAEPRB010000008.1, from coordinate 381,845 downwards.
CGATGTTTATTTTTTAACTTCAAGTCAAATGTAAAGATTTGAATATACCATTTTTTGTTGATGTATGGTCAGTTGCGTTGGTAACATATACAGATAACCATAATGGATAAAAAAAGTATCTGATATGGATGTATTATTAAAAGTATCTTCTTATGTATTCTGGTATTTTTTTATTATTTTGTATAACATTTATAACTCGGATCGTGATGGCTACGTATAAATTTACAGATGCATTATAGTATCAAGGGGGAAAAACTAGAGCCATTGTATCAAACACAACTATTATTGCTGTTAATATCGTATCTGCCCTGTCGTTTCGACTAGAATCTTGATTACGTCCCCATCTACTACGTCGTTGGAACAAGTAGCTGATCCTATTTGTCTGAGATTCTAAAAACCTACTGTTGTTTATTATATGCTACTAATATAACCAGAAAACCGCATTAGATATTGGTATCATTATTTGTGACATTTGTGGAGCCAAAAATCATGAAAACTTGTTACCTTGATATACTAGTGCGCCAACATACGACTACTATGGTGTAAATGTAGTTTTCTGCAGTAAAATAATTATCGTATTGCATACTCAATCAATACCTAATAATACTAATATAGTATAGCACATTTATCTCACTTTTAATTTGTTTTTTCTTTTGCTTTTAGTTTCAACATTAACTAGAGTTGTCGATAAATGTCTCAGCTGATTATCACTTTTCTCATTCTTTATTATCAGATATCTAATTACTATGTCTTAACACCATGGTCGTGTGTTTAGAAACAAATAGCCTACGTAGCTAGCAGAAAAGAATATAGAACGTAAAAAATTACACCTATCAACAGGGTGTAATAAAGGTATGTACTTAATCTGTTTTATTAATGCTGTTTGATTTTCTGTAAAAATTATAAAAAGCTACATTGATATATATCACCAACTTATGATATTGTATACAATGCTTTACAGCGCTTGAAAAGATTACATTCATTTGCTAATTATTAATATGTATTTTTTTTTTGTAAGAGAGTACGTATAATATACATGGTACCAGTAGAAATATTAGCTTATAGTATATACTACATGTTTTATTGCATTTATAACACTGTATAAAGTACACGTACCATGAATGAAAAGTATGATATACACACATAAATAAATAGGTTTAAACTCTATTTCAATATCTAATTCGTACAACTCATTTAAATAAAATACAACTAACATATGTTAATTGAGATTATTGAGATTATTGATATACATAGTTAAAGCTTTCTGGACGATGCGTTAAAAATGTCAGGCGCAAATACTCATATAGCAGCACGATTCACAATTTTAATATTTTCCACACTTCCAAAACTAGAACGCTGAGTGAACTTCAGGGCTTGATGTATTTCTCGAAAAAAAAAAGATACCAATGCTGAAAAACTGAGGATTCTTTCTTGCTATTCGTATCTTTAGGAGTAGTTGAACAGACTGATTTAGGAACGAATAGTTAAGCATCGCATGGGAAATTTTCGCGAGGTCCGCGAGGTTCGCGAGGTTCGCGGTATAGGATTATAACTCAGTGCAGGAAGGCTCTTAATTTAGACATTTGTACTCCCAAACGTAACTCAATGAAGTATTGGTCTATTTATATCAAATAGCTACTATTAGATGTTGTATACAAAAAATACAATTCAAACAAATATCTGATACTGTCAAAAATACTAATTGCATATTTATAAAAATAATAATTGAAATGATTTTTATTTAAAGATTGTGGATTGGAACAATGGCTTTTGATTTACTTCTTTGCCGTATTGAATAAGTTACAAAGGAGGGGGAAGGGTTGTGTTGTGAAGATCATATTTGTATCTATTTTAACATACCTTTCATAATGGATGTGAACGAAAAAACTAGTATCATCTGTTCTGTTGACTGATCGTGTTCTTTCAGGCAGTGGTGGTTCCTACTTTGGTATTCGAGCAGCCCGTAGAACAAAACTATTCTTCTGTTGGGAAGTAGATGCGACCATGTCTCTTTGTGATCGGATGTACATTAGCTCTTCAATGGAATCTTGACGAGAAAGATCTTATCAACATTAATTCGTAGATCCATAATAATCAAATATCCAAGCCTGTCCGTAAATAACAATTGATCCATTACCATAGAAATCTGCATACTTTGCATTTCCATATGAGAACGACGTCAGCATCGACACATCCATGATCTATGTTTGAAACTAGACCACCAAAATTCTATAACACCCGTTCCGCTGAACGTGCAATTAGTACATTAATACATCACCAACAACTATACATTTATTTTAGCATACCTACCAATGTTTGTAAAAGGTCTTCAAAAAAACATATAAGTACTTGAACTATAGGATTGGCACCATACAACCATCGAATGTTATTATACTATACAAAACTTTACGTTATTTTCAAAAATATTGAGAGAGTCTATTTAATAACAATCGAGGGGTAAATAGCATACTAAATCCCAGTATTCGAGGTGCAAAACATTTATTCAAAACTAATACCTGGAACGGCACGAGAACTGAACACATTAGTAAAGCCGATACTCCCCATTAGAGTGCGTCATGGTAGGCCAGCTTTCAAATTTGGTCAACTAATGTTATTCTTCAAGCATGCTTATAATGGTACATTTTCATTTACAGTCTACAATATATTTTAATAAAATATACTCACTTTTTGATATCTTAATAAGGATCGACGATAATTATGTTTAGTAAAGCTTTATACAAATCTGCAGATGACAGAGTATGGCATGGGAGTGCGCCCGAAATATAGAGCCCACCTATGACCGTAAAACAAGTGCAAGGGAGAAGTTTGTTAGACTGGGTGTAAGAATATACTGGGCTACTCAGGTCTTATGAATCCTGATGATAACTGATGATATTACTCTTGGAAACATTCATGATGTTTAAAGTAAACAAAAAAAAAAGAATAAAAGGAGAGAGAGTAAGTACAGAAGAAAAAAAGACCAGCTTTCGAATATCAATTTATATTTGTTCATAGCTACAGTAAGTCAACCTTTCACAAATTTCCAAATAAAGACCATTTTGCTGATTATTGTTACACTTAGCACCCTCGCGAACCTCGCGAATCTCGGCTTTATATTTAATCAGCATTACACAAAGTTCCAAATAATTTTTTCCCTCATAATTGTTACACTAGCCCTCGCGAATCTCGCGAACCTCGCGGACCTCGCGAAAATTTCCCATGGGGTTGAGTATACATATACTGACGTATGCTTCATTCCACTTTGAATTTCTTGGAACAAATGTATAGGTCTTGTTAATAATTTACACAAAAACATATTCTTCAAATATAAAAGAGACTCTATATATTTTTTACAAGTATCACTCACCCTTTTTGTATCCAATACCACATATTCCCGCCGTTGTTGGGTTTCCCACCTAATAGAAAGATATTACACTCATGTCCATTGATATACCCTGACGCATTAAAAAAAGTTACATTTGTTATTTTTTTCACAATTTTTTACGCGACAGCATACTGCTATGACTACATATAAAAAAAAAGCGTGTTTGTTCCTATATTAAATAAAATGTTGTTAAGCACCCTATTGTCATGGCAAAATAATGTCACACACTAATCTTACTTTGACATGGAATGTGGCAATCTATAGTTCTTAAATATCTTGATAGTTTTTTTTTCTTCTGACACGGTTCCCAATTTCACATGATAATAAATATGGTAATAGCATGCTGCGGATTTATCTGGTGTAGATCACCGTTCAGAGCCTCTTACAGCATAATACAGTAACCAGTTCTATTAAAAATTGTTACCAAGTCATTTCTTTTTTGCTCTTTCTCTTTCCTACCAACTATTCTTTTTTTTTTGACATGAACCTTTCTTTCTTTTTCCTTTCTACATTTCTTTTTGCACTTTCTCTTTCCTCCCAACATTCAAAAAAAAAGAAGTATTACTTTCTTTTCTTTTGACATTCCTTTTTACACTTTTTTTCTTGACATTTATTTTCAGTTACTTTACCTTTTTTTTTCTTTCACATTCTTTTTTTTCACCTTTTCTTATCAACAATAAGAAAAAGGAAGTGGAGTGAGTATTTACTACTCTTCTTCCTTTTTTTTTTTTCCTTTGACCTTATTTTTTTCACTTTCTCTTTTCTCCCAACATTCAAAAAAAAAAAAGAACTGGTACTCTTCTTTTTTTTTTCTGAAATGTACTTAAAGTTACTTGTAATTTTAATTTTTTATATCCCTTTTTATGTTCTTTTTACCTCTTTTTTTCACTTTACTTCTATTATTTATTATCTTCTTACTTTCTTTAAACTATCACTTTTTTGTCTCTCGCCATTTAGTCAAATGACTAACAGCATTCAACAGACAATAAGTAATGTAAAATATTCAAAAGGTACAGTTCTTCAGAATATTTACTTTATCGTATTTTAAACTACAATGACCGTCTATTGTGTTGCTAATTTTGTCTATAACTTTTTATCTTTACTGTAGCTGTTTGGCTTTTCTGCATTCATTTAGAACTGTGAGTGCATAAATTTACCACCCGTGGACCTTCAAGCGCGACAATTATGGCCTTATTCGAATCTTGCTGGTTTTATCCACTTTACCTTAATACGACACGCTGTGTCTCATATATTCAATGGCGAACTTCTCATCTGTTTTACCGTTGACGGTCGCCCATAATTAGATTTTGTGAAGGTTTTTCCAACCTGTCAAAATGAGTTTTAATACTGAACCTGTACTACTTACTGGGCTATATGGGTGCAGTTGTGCATGAAATTTTTTTTAACCGCGCATACATTTCAAACTTTAATTAGAACCAAACCAAACAGTGGCTAGAGGAATGAAGATCGTGAATTTTTTTTAAAAAAAAATTCAACAACTCGTAAAACTTATGGTACGACCAAGAGAACGAACGTATCGAGCCAAGCACTACAACGTTGAAGGTAATGATGTGGAGAGAAAGAGAAAAAGAAAAAAAAAACAGAAGCATAATTGATTATTTTTATTTCGAGACAATATTTTACTTATTATTGTCATTTATGTTTATAGATACACGAATGAAGAAATTTTTATAAGTACAACTTATCGTCTTTGATGTTCTACAGAAGATGGATCAATGATAAAACAAGGCTTCAAACATGAAAACAAACGAAATAAACACGGTTAAAGGTGACTACTATCTTCAACAAGTTTGGATTTTTAAAAGAAGAGCGCCACGTATTTATTTTTTGAAACCAATACAGTAAACAAATGACGGTAAGTCTTTTTATTCCTATTTTTAAATTGATGTGTGAACTTATTCGGAAGTGTCTCATGTTGCTACGAGAACATTTTATTTACAAAGGGACTACTGCTCAATAGATACCTTATTACCTTTATTGAAATTATGAACCATCTTTAAATGTTTATGTGACAACTGTATGTCATCAAGGTGAGTAATGCACTCTTTTTTAATGAAACTTTCCATTATATCAATTGTTTTTTATGATGCTATTTCAGGTGACAAGTGATTTTTTTTACCCAAGAAAACAATATTCATATTATTTTATCATACCTTGATCTCATATATAGATATTCTGGTTGAATTGATCTTAGCGTATGACGATCCTATGAGCCACAAGAGACAAGGTAGATGACACGACTGTATATCTAACAACTAGATGACAAGGCTGGCGATTCAACAAGGTAAGTAACAAGGCCGGCGATGCAACAAGGTAGGTAAAAAGGTAAGTAACAAGGCTGGTGATGCAACAAGGTAAGTGACAAGGCTGGTGATGCAACAAGGTAAGGAACAAGACTGGTGATTCAACAAGGTAGGTAAAAAGGTAAGTAGCAAGGCCGGCGATGCAATAAGGTAAGTAACAAGGTAAGTAGCAAGGCCGGCGATGCAACAAGGTAAGTAACAAGGCTGGTGATTCAACAAGGTAGGTAAAAAGGTAAGTAGCAAGGCCAGCGATGCAATAAGGTAAGTAACAAGGTAAGTAACAAGGCTGGCAATGCAATAAGGTAAGTAACAAGGTAAGTGATTGAAAAAAAGGAAAAAAATGAAAAAAAAGGAAGGAAAAAGAAAGTGAGCGAAATGAGTACATGTATAAGTGAATGGATGTGAGTGAAAGTGTAGAAACAAATGGGTGGAAGGCAATGGGAGGAAATGAATGAATGGAAATGAATGAGTTGAAGGGAATGGGTGCGAGTGAGTGGAAATTAATTGGTGTAACTTAATGAGCGGAAGTGAAGGGATGTAAGTGAAGGAGTGGAGGTGAATGCCTGTGAGTGAAGGCACGTTAGTGAGTGTAAGTGTGGATGGAAGCTAATGGATGTAAGTGAATGAGTGGGAGCTATGAGTGTGAATGAATGGGCGTGAGCTAATGGGTGTAAATGAGTGAGGGGAAGCAAATGGGTGTAAGCAAAGTAGTAGAAGCGAAGGAGCGTAAATGAAAGAGTGTGTGTGGATGGGTGGAAGTAAAGGAGTGTGTGGATGTGCCTTAGTATTTGTTCGTCTTAGGATGGCGATACTAGATTTGGTATGAAAGGCTGTTACTATAGTTAATAACCGAGTCATAGTAGTTGTAACAAGCTTCTATGGCGATGTTTTATTTTCTTTCTTCTTTTTTTATATGTATTTATATATATATATTAAAGAAACAGCCATATTGTGGTTGTTGAAATGGAATCAAGGAAACGCCAAAGCTGAAGAAGCTCAAGAGCATGCAACAACATCATTCTTCTTGATTTGGGGATGGATTGAAGAATGATTGATAAATCAAGGTAAAACAAAATAGTTTTCATGTTTTAAATAATTTAGTAACGTTTGGATAAACAAACACTCATTTTCGGTATGTATATATGTTTATTCTCTACTTCATTTTTTTTCTTTTTATTACAGTGGTTGAAGAAACGAGGTACTTGAATGGAATTATGGTATGTTTTAATTAGATGGATTGTGGGGTGCTTTACTTTACTTTGTTTTACTTTTTATAATAAATAGATATGATTAACAAGGTAAACGGAAAACTGTATTTGGTTGGGGGTAAGGATTGGGATATTTTGTAGGACGAACAACTGAAGGGCAAGCAATACAGTTTTCTTAGTTTCGACGTCTACGCTATGGTTTAATTGGTGACATGACAATTATAATAATATAAATTGAAGAAATAATTGATACCATATTGATGTATACCATTAATGTCCATTTAAACATTTTTTTTACTTATTTAGTGGATATAATAAATTCGACTCGAAAAAAGAAGCTGTTACCAAAAGAACTGTACGATAATAATAGACAAAAAAGGGGGCTGTGAGAAGAAATACATCGTAGTTATTGAAATCATATACTTTCTTTTGAATATAAATATTCATTCAACAGGTGATTAAAACATTATTCAATTTGTCGTAAACTGATAGCCTGCTAATATTTGACAATACTCACGAAGCATTAAGGATGATTAAGTAATAGTGATTACCAGCTGGTATCCATAGTTTGCAAATGATAAGGAAAGGCAGAACAAGCAAAAAATAAAAAAAAAAGGTAATAATTATTTTGTGGTTTCTATCTTGAAGTTTGATCGTAATGGGAATAATCAATTATTAATACTTTTTTCCATGTATATTTAAATAAAAATATCGACTTTATTCAAGACGGATTGAAAGAATCGCAGAACATTGATATGTTGTTATGCAACCTCGTAACATGAAGAGTCTTTTTTTGGTACTTTTTATTAAGTCAAAAAGCAATGGAAACATATATTGGCGAAGAAGACAAATACGTAAATAATCATTTTATTGACGAATCGAGACGACGAACTAAATATGTGGCGATTATTCTGGATGAAACTACTCCTTTTTGTGACATTCTTTGAATAATAACTTTCAAGCTTTAATCTATTCTTACTTACCAATAAAAATATTTACAGTATTAAAGCCGTTCAAAAAAGTATATGCGTATCTGATATTATCAATGCCTTGAGAATTCAATTGCTGTTCCTTTTATTGAAATAAACATATCAAAGTCGCATAACATATGCAAAAGGTTGCTAGTCCTCATAATTTTCTGTTCTTGTGTAAAATACTATAATAATCCCTGATCGCTTCTATACCAGCTTAACAGCAAGAAGAAAAAGGATCATAAATAAACAATTTAAGTACGAAGTTCAAAATGGAAAAGTTAAATCACATAACTATTTACGTTTTTATAGCTACTAAAAGTATGTCTTCTTATCAATTATTGCTTCTTTGTATTAAGTCTTTATGTACATGAAAAATAACTTTGTTATTATGCATTAATGAATGATATAATGTTCTTGTTTTCTTTTGATTGATGCTACTATTCAACATCTTTCTATCACAAGACCATAAATTTATTTACACTCATCAAATTGTCAAGAGTGTGGCTATTCTTCAAATAGAGTTTATATACGTACATAGTAAAAGAAAACAATTAGCCAAGGAAAGGAAATCAAAAGAGTTATCTCAAAATGAGGTTCAATGTACTAATTCGATTATCAGATAAGTTAACGACATTAGTTGGGTATATTGTAGACCTATAGTTGGTGTACTCATAAAAAAATACACATTTCGATCGGTGATCTTGTTTATATTTTCAGTTATAATTTATTTATTTATTTTGAAAAGACAATACAGTACTACATACACATTCAATGGTTCAGCTTAATAAAAGAATATTCATATCCTATGTTATTCAAAGTTTTCCAAACCATACATCGTTTCCACAAAAGTGCATAAATGTGTATGATTTTTTTTTTTTTTACATTTATTTATTGTATCTTATATATGACACACACACACACACACACACATATATATATATATATATGTTTCCAAAAAAGGTTTGTTACTTCTCTTGTGGATACGTAGCTTTACGTATCTTTAGATATAATAGATTACTTTTACTATGTAAGCAGACAAATATTTACTATTCTTGAAAGGATACCTATTGTCATTAACTTATTCTCTCACTCTTATTTATGTTCAGTGTAATCCTGAAAAAATGTGAAACCGTTTACGTACTTATGTATCTTTAATTTAATAAATAGTACTAGTAATTATAATATATCAATTTCTATATTACTCTCATTCATTATAAATCATTTTAGCACAATATGTATATATCAACAAGGAAGTGATCGATTTCCTTGTTTGTTATTACAAACCACGAGTTGATAAAACAAACAACAGATTTCTTTTATGTGTTATGACATAAAACATATAGTTATGGTAATCTAGTTTGCCAAAAAAGAGCCAAAAAAAAAAAAAAAACGTTTTCAAAAATGTTATTTATCATCAAAGCGTAGTAAAAGAAAAGGAGTAATGTTTTTTTTCTATAAAGTCAATTGCAGTTCGAACCTACCAGAAGAATTTCACAGTACGACTTATTTTTTTGATTTTATTTTTATAACCCCTCTCCCTCCCCCTTTTCGCTTTTTAAGTACATTTTTCACATAAACTTACTCAAATGGCAGCCGAAAATAAGAAAGCTTTGGTATACTCTATTTTAGAGTTTCTTCAAAAGTCATGCGACGATGGTACTATCAAGCAAGATGATACTGAAGGCATTGAAGGTAAATCAATTTTTTTATAGCTTTTTTTCAAATCTGTAATAAGATTATGGGAAAATTGATCTGGTGTCTTTATATATATATATATATATATATAGTTGCCATGCAGTGTATTGGTGAAGCTTTCGGCGTAGATCCCACTGATGCTGCTCAACAAGAAGCTTATAGCACCAAGCCTGCCAACTTGCTGTCTATTTTTGAAGTATATCTTAAGACCAAGTCCAAGTCTCGTGCTCAAGTATGAATATTCATTTTTATATATAAATATATAATATCATTTTGAAATGTCTACGCGGCTACTATTCTAAATGAACTTAATGAAATGATAATTATAACTGCGGTACCTTTTTTTTTTCTAACTTTATAATAGGCCCCAGCTGGTGGTTCCTCTTCCTCTGCTGCCCCTACTGGTGCTGCTGCTCAAAGTAAGACTAAAATGATCTCATTCATTTTTTTGAAGGTCTGCAAAGTATTATTATAATAGATAATGTTTTTAACTTGATTTGCATGCATTTTACTTCTATATTAGATACTGTAAGATGAGAAAAAATACACCAATCATTTTTTTTTATTATATTTGTTTATCATCAAAGCAAAGGAATGAAAGAGAGGATTATAGGTTTAACTGATGAATTGTTGTGGATATATTATTTCTTTGTTAATACAGGAGATTTCAGAAGAGGATAAAAAGAAGGCTGAAGAACTTAAGGCCGCAGGTAACCGTAAGGTTTCAGAACGTAATTATCCTGAAGCTATTAAGCTTTATACCGAAGCAATTGAAATCAATGGTGCTCAAGCTGTTTACTATGCAAACCGGTAAAAAATTATAAATTATATAATATTTATCACGTGATAAACTTAGAAAGAAAGAGAAGGTGATCAAAAACAATATAGTTGCTGATAAAATAATAATTAATGTATTTATATATATATATATAGTGCTGCTGCATATAGTCAACAAGGTGACTATGATAAAGCTGTAAATGATGCAAACAAGGCTATTGAAATTGATCCTAAATATAGTAAGGGTTATAGTCGATTAGGGTAAAGTATTATTACTATTATTATTATTATTATTATTTTGGGTGGGATAGAGTTAATAAATCTGTATTTTAATAGCGATAAGAGTGGTCAGTGAGGGGGGGGAGAGGAAGGATGAAATGAAAAATAGTGGAACATATATAGATGTATTTAATGTTATTTAACAATAATAAATATAGTCATGCTTTGTTCTGTCAGCAAAAATACCAAGAAGCAGTTGATGCATATGAAAAGGGTCTTGCATTAGATCCTGAAAACGCTCTTATCAAGTCATCGATGGCTACTGCTAAATCTAAGCTTGGTAGTGTTGATCGTTCTCCAGAAAGCTCTCCATCCGGCACTCGTGGTATGCCTGGAGGAGGAGCTGGTGGCATGCCTGATTTGGGAGCTTTATTAAATAACCCACAATTGATGGGTATGGCACAACAAATGATGCAATCCGGTGCTTTAGACCAATTGATGAATAATCCAAACCTTGCAAGAATGTATGTATACATATATTGATTCTCAATGAAAATTTATAATGGAGGATGGTTGTCAAGTAAATGTTTGAAAGTATGTAATTAATCATATGTTATTATATAGGGCACAAAATATGATGGGTGGTGGTGGAGCACCAGGAGCTGGCGGTAATGCACCAGGCGGAGGTGCTGGTGAAGCTGGTGGTCTTGCAGATATGTTGAATAATCCTGAAATGATGGAAATGTAAGTCTACTATTATTGTTTTCTCTAGATATAACTTTTTTTGTTATCTGATATGGATTCTGATTAATTTATTTTTTATATAATATCTTTAAAGGGCAAGACAATTCATGGGAGGTGCCAACAATAACAACAATGGAGGTGGAAACAATTCGAACTAAAATTTGTATCATCATTCTACAATATTTGCATATTTTTTTCCTTCATTGTGTTAGAAAAATAAAATTGTTAAATTTATGATTTTTTTTTTGTACTTATGTTTATATTATTAAACAAGTCTATATATATTAACAATAATGGTCTTCTGTTGTTATGTAAAATTATTTGCTATCTATACATAGTTATGATAGCTCAGGTATACAATATATAATTGGTTTAAAAATATGAATTAACAAAAGATAATAAATATCCGTCTATTTGAGGTTTTTGATTGTATTGACAAGTATTCCGTTCAAGTCGTCAAAAAGTAATTTTTTTTTTTTTTTTGCATTTGCTGTTTCGTCATATAAACTTTATTTAAGCTATCTTGGACTCACTGTCACACATAAAGATATAAAATAATTATTGGTGGTTTGGTTACATTGTCTACGTAACAGGTACGTATAAAAAAAAAGAAAGTAGGTATGTGTGAATCTGTCACTGATACGTATAATGATATAAGTCGCACAGGATTCGAGCAAATACCGGTATAAATAACTGTTTATTATTAATACATTTCATCGACTACTTCAGGCTCAAATGAAAAGGGAATATCCAGAAGAGCTTTCTGTGTCTCGTCCTCAGTTACACCCTGAATACAACGTAGCAATATTTTCTTTCCATAAAAACCATTCTGAAATTTTTCTAATACTTTACTATTGAGTGTCATGTCTTCAAATTTAACTCTCATCAAACAGTCGGCGTTTCTCACTAACTTCACGATAAAACTCTGCAAGTCAGCCATAGTCATCTTGTTTTGTCCAGCAATTTCTAGATTTATCAGTGATGGTAAAGATGCCACAGCTTCCAATGCGATTTGGGCTGTTCCAAAACAGTGGTAAATTTCTACATCTGACAAATCGTACAACTTTTGAAATATTTTGATCGCGGCTTCCTTGTTCGTTAAAACAAACTTACAACAGTGTATAACGATTTCGTGCAAGCTGAGGGTTCCCATGATTTGAATCATATCATCAGTGATACCATGATTTGAAAAATTTCTGAGTTTCATCACATGAATTAATGGAGAATGTTGTATCATGGGTACAACATATTGCTCCAATGATGATAAAGATTCCATATCATACAATACGTATTCCAATTTAGGCATTTTCAAGAACGAAAGGAATCTCCAGTTTTGCGCTCCATCTTCTTGACTTCCTTGTGATAGACCAATTCCAATTCCAAGTTCTAACTCCTTTAATGTGTTTTGATGTTTTTCCAAAAACGGTTTGACATAATTAAAGGATGAGACGGTATATAAATATAAATACTGCAAGTCGGTGGCTTCATCTGAGATCCGACTGACTATTGAGTTCACATCCATAAAACTCTCTGTATTCAAAGAAAGTAAAACCAAATCAGGGCAATAATGATAGATTGTTGGTAATATACTCGTGTCCACTCCGACAAGTGAAATAACACGAAGCTTTGGAGAATTCTTGATAATACCATCTAAACTCTCTCCAGCAAGCGCAACAATGTCACTATTAATGACATGAAGCTCCTTGAGTGATGTTGTATACTCCAAGCTGGTTACCGAGACGAAATGGGTTGAATCAATTCCAAAGAAACCATACTCAAGTTTAATCAGGTTCCTACAATCCATAAGAACTTGAGAGAGTGGAATTACTTCAGCATCGTTCAAGAAGAGAGAAAGATGTGTTACAGTTGCACCCATTTTCTTTAAAAATTCAGAATTATGAATGTACATATCCCCTGAACAATGCAAAATAAATAAAAAAATAAAAATAAAAGTTAGAATCCACTAATTGAAGTGTATAGTTCATAACAAATAATAATAATAATGACTTACGTGCTTTTATTTTCAACTTGCGTAGAGCTGGAAATTCAACCGACTCAAGAAGTTTGATGATATTATCGAAAACAGATTGACTTGTGCTGACATTACTTACTGATAATTCTTGAATATGTGCTGTAATCTTGGGTAAGAAGCAAACTCTATTCATTGAGTTACAATAAGTATCGTAAGTCCACCTACGCCAAATTGTTGGATATTGCAATAACCGTTCTCTCCATGTACGAGAAACCATTATATATTCGCCAAGTGATTCGAACTGAAAACAGTTAGCGACCATGCAGGCAAGATCGTAAGGAAGCTCAGCAATAAAGTCAATACGTTTTGATATTTGACAGAGTGCATCTTGGTCTAGTTTTCTAAGCTTGGCATGCCCATCTTTATCAATTTTTCGAACATAAATCATTCCTCTGTTTGTAATCGCTCGTGCTCGAACTTGTTGACCACGCATGGAGTATACTTCAGCTGCGTTGATGTAACCGATGGAATCTTTAGGTGCTTGTTCAATAATTATTTTGGCATATTTTAGTTGCTGGTTTAAATTTCCTTTGTTTTTCCATGCGTTCATTTGAAACTTCATAACGTTTATCTCTATACTCTTCAGGTCAGCAAGCATTCGATTCGACTCTTCAATCACTTTGTCATTTTGTTCTTGGTTCAACGCGTTTTGAATCCTTGGTAATATATTAACGTTGTATATTTCTTCAAGTGTTTGTGTGGATCGGATTTCATCATTGTTATCAGTAGAAGCGATTTCTAAAGAACGCTTTAATGGAATAATCTTTAATGAATCTACAGTTTGATTTGCGCTATTTTCTTGTTTTGATAGCATCGCGTAGTAACAACCAGGAATAAGAGACAAAAAAATTGCAGGAAGTAATTTTTTTTTGTTCCCTGAATAACCCTTAACAACATTTTTAAAGCGGCGATTAACATGGTGTTGCATAATCGTAGTGATATTTTAGAGCCTTAACTTTTTACAAGCACAGTCACCCCTGAACATGTTAACAGTGCGTTTTATGTTTCTCCTGCTGGACTGGTCAATGCTCTGTCTATCTTTCCACCCTAGCGAGATAACACGTTTTTATCTTTCTTTAAAAAATAAAAATAAATAATACAGAATATTTTCTGCTATTAATACATAGAACTCCATAAAAGCTTATTGTCACAATTGTACGATCAAAAATAAAAATAAATAAAAGCTTTAAAAAACAAGTTTGTTTACATTACCAATTGAAGTTTCCGAAATTCCCACGCACATAGGCTACTGACTTGACTTTTTAAATACTATTACGTATTTATTTAGAAAAAGTGATCCAATTTAATTATGCTTTTTTTTGTGTTTTTTTCGACGTGTACAAAAACAAATAACACGGTAAACAGTGGAGACTGACATTTTTATTTGTATCTAAATTTCACGGGATTGCATGTTTATGTACAGGATTTTGCTTTCGATCACGCCCACGAACAGAAATTTTTCATCTACGAGCTTTTTTTTTTTCATGCCCGGCCTTTGAATTTTAGCCAAAGAGCAGAGAATTTTCGACTACGAACTCGCTATTTTCGCGAGTGAGACTCTAATTTTTCAAGAGCGGGCTTAGAAAATTCGCTTGTGGTTTTTTATTTTTCATGTAAGAGCTTAATAATTTCGTGAAAGAACTCTTTCACTATCGCTTATAAAATTATTTGAGTTCGTTCGGCCCTACTATGATGGGTATGGGAGACCTGGCGAATAGAATTAAAAGTTAAAGTGCGGAAACGAAGTTAAAGTGTTGAGTTTACATTCTAGTTTCTTTTTTTGGAATGCTGCGTGTATTGTTTGTTATGCAGGACGAGAACTTCTTTTACTTTTTTTTTTTTGACACAATCGCATACATTTCCTTTATTATTATTTTATTTGTCACTACATATGGTATTACCTGTCAAAAATATTACTACACTGATGGATACCAATTTATTGATTGAAACACCTGATGTCGACGATAAAACGGTACTTGGAATAATAATTGCCAAGCTCAATAGTATTCTGTTCAAAAAAATACACTAGAAATGACAATTAAAATTTGAGAAAATGCCTTCAAAGATAATACATGTGGTTCGCATAACACAAAATTAGTTGCTTCTGAGGCTCAAACACTACCTCCTCTTATTAATCCACCAACTCTTACTTACCCGTAACAACTAACAAGCTAATAATAATTCATCATCACACCCATCATCACCACAACGACCATTGGCATTAAAAATAAATATTTTTTCTAGTCCATATCATCGTACTCCTAGTTCAACTTTTCTCCATCTTACCATCCAACAATCCTTTTACTAAACATGATGGAATCATTCTCACTACTTTTACGCAACCCCCCTCTATTCCATGTTTAAAGTATAAATTATTCTTCATCATCATCATCACCACAACAACAACCTTCTCAAGACAAAGAAGAAATGACCGCAGTGCTCAAATTGTCATTTAGGCATCTGTCCTGGTAGAAGAGGTGTATTTGCCGAGAAGTAGCATCGAAAAAATAATAAAATCATAAATGAATATTTTTGTTGTTTGTTATTAAAAGTTAGTTTTCTGAAGACAGAGTGTTCGCAACACATTTATATTTTTGTTGTTTGTTACAATCATCTGGAAGGTTTTGTTTGTTATTGAAAATTAATATATTTCCAGTTTGTACGAGGGCAGAGTGTTGCTACTATCTCTTCTTTTCTTTTTTGGCTACCCATACACATGATATGCGGGCCACACTGTTTGTTGATCAGTAATCTCCTCTTCTGGCTCTTCGATTTTTATCGTTATCGTTTTTTCAGGTGGCTTGAGATCAATGTACTGATCGTACGTTGTTAGTTGTTCTAATGGACATGAGTTTCCTTTCCATGCTTATCAAAAACTTTGCCATCTTTATTTTCATATAAAAAAGTAGTCATAGTATGTAAAAACTTGTAAGTAAAAGAGAAAAACGTTTAAAAAAATTTGAAACAAATCCAATTTGGAAACTGGGACAATTGGGTGTGTACTTAATCTCAATTACAATATCATATGAATTCTCCCATTCCGTCCTTCCGAGAATATTTCTTCCCACACTTTCTAAGTTATCTAACTTTTTGGCGATTGGTATTTAAAGAAGCATAAATATTATATTATACCCTAAAGAAAGAGCAGTACCTGGCCTGTCGAATTATATGCGTCATAATTATTTTTGATATTGTTTATTGAGGTTATAATTAATAGTATGGACGCCATCAAAATTAAAAAGTAAGCAGATCATTTGATTGATCTAAATTTTTTTTTTTTTTTTTTGCATAAATGTTCTTTATCATAATAAGCATCTGAAAGTGCAAGATCAACTACTTGGCCTTTTTTTTGTTTTATGCTCTTTGATCTATTATGAATTGGAAGTTGGATGGAGACATGATTGATCATAGTTTGGAACAACAACTGACACGATGGGCTAAATTGCTCGTGTCAAAATGTTGTTATTTAGTTTACTTCACACGCACAACAACTGAAGAAAAATAAAAAAAAAGGAACAAGTAATTTTAGAATTTATTGTGTTTTGATGATAGATGACTGAGAAAGCAAAGGATGAGGGATGGATCGGGAAGAATGAATAAAAAAAGATATGATAAAGCAAGTGAGATACTTAGGGTTTCGACAAAAAAATATAAAAAGATAAATGACATGGAGGCAATGGGATGGAGAAGGATATGATGATGATGATTAATGGATGATGTAAATATGAATACTTCATCTTTTTGCTTTCTTGCAGAATTTGTGTTTCTCTCTGGCTTTTCAAGTTCTGGTCGGAGCTGGGTCTGGTCATTATAACAAGTTGCTTCGCAGCATTAACAACCATGGACAACACTGAAGAAGGTATAGTAGTAATCATGACAACGGATCTGATCGAGAAAATGACAATGGACTCTAACAATTATATTTTATTTTATAAAAAGTCGTAGAGCAATATGTGCTTGACACTACGAATCACCCATTGACTTTGGAAAAATTTATTAAGGACAACCGAGAATTCATTGCGTCAAAGATGAATCCAAGCGAAGATTTTCAAACAATATGGAACGGCCATTTCACAAAGGTGACAAGCAAACTTAAGTTGAATGTGGTAGGCACCTAATAAAGGGGGTATGTAATACAAAAACAGTGCTAAAATTCCATTATTGTATATTAAACAACCTGTTAGGCCAAATCCACCAATGTTGATTGGGATATTCTAAAAGTCGCATATTTCGAATATATTTCAAATCATCCACCGGTTCAACAACTGTCTTCTCATCCAACACCTATAGGAGCAACAAGTATAGAACCAGTAACAACATCAACACCAACACCAACACCAACCAATAATACTACTCCAACACTTAAAGATGATGATTACCAAAAATTTAACGCCATGTTTGAGACTCTTGATCATACAAAGTTTTGGCCTCTTAGTACTGGAACAGTCGTCGAACAAAAAATTAAAGAACTTGCCATGAAATTGAAAAATGAACAGTAAGCTTTTATATTTGCTCGTTTTACGCTTTGCTTTTCATTTTCTCGTAATTTCTTACATTATTATACCTTGCATCTATTTTTCTAGTCCTTGCCATTCGATGATTTTAGATACTTCTGACCCCGTTTGGCTTGACTATTTTACAAAGGAAGAATTACACGAAATTGAAGATGAAAAGAAGGTGCCCATTTCCAAGTTACCTGATAATATGACAAATTATTTGGACAATTACAAAAACTTGGTAAGTTTCTTTCTTGTTTTTTTTTTCTTTGGGAGAAGTGTAACTTAGTTTTTATATTATAGAAATCATTGCGTAGTCTTTGGGATGAATATAAAAAGCACAATATTGATCCTATTGATGATTCTGAACTTTACTGGGTGCATTCTTCTGTAAGAAATGTATTGGAGATTTTGACGTACAACCTACATAAAACGTACAAGACTGAGGCTGATTTGATGAAGAGAGTATGGTCAATTATTGATTGTTGTTTCGATTATGGCGACCTTGATGTTATTTCGTATGTATTTGGTGCCAAAATATTAAGTATAGATTATAGGGATTATTGGGAATATTAACATATTTGTTAATTTTCAATTAGTGGAGAATATGTCTCGAAAGCCTCATCAAATCGTATCAACATCGACCGGTCCCTGGCTGCCATGTCTAGAAGAAAAATCGGCACAAAAATAGATTTACTTTTCACGACTGAAGACCTTGAATTTGGAACTGTAGAAGCAGGCAAGATGTCTGATGTCAATAATACCAAGACTATCTTTGAAGCAGGAATAAAATTACCGAAAAACCTAAAGGATATGCAGTATGAAATTGTTCAAGAATATCCATCCCAGCTTAGAATGATCAAGACCTGTGGTATCGTTATTTCTGGTGAGTTGATTTTCTAATTTGCAGATTAATACTATGATTATTCGTGCATCCGGTTCACTGATTTGAATGTCTATTAGGATTAAACATGCTTCCCATCGTTATGGACTGTCCCCGTGGTTACGTGTCAAGAGTTAACCGTCCACCTCGATACTATCATTACCCATCTACAGCCACCGATTTTTTACTGAAGATGAAGACTATCATTCGTGCTATATACTATACAAAGAAAACAATGACTGATGTGTTTGAGTTATTGAGCAACACTGATGATATTAGTGAAAATGGATCCCAACGATCAATTAAGTTGTTACCAACATTCATAACTACAACAACAAAGTCCGGAAAAAAACGAAAGACCTCAAGTACCACTTCAGAACCTACACCAACCTGATCACCATCCATTCCTTTGCCATTTACCCATTATTTTCCGTTATTATTTCTTTCTGCGATGCCTTTTCTCTTTGAACACAACCATTTACCGGTCATTTTCATACATTGTATTTTCTTCTATTTGAACATTCAACTCTTTCTTCATTACCTTAAACATATTCTTAGTGTTATTCTCTTTATCCATCATTCGATACACATTTTTACTATAACTCACATTATTCATCATTTTGCACATATTTTTATATATAACGATAACCACTCATGATACGATAACAAAACACAAAAAGCAAAAAAAAAAAAAACTCTCCTTTTAAAAAAAATTAAACATATTTGTTATTTTTCGTCTACATTTTTATACAACCTCCTCATATCTAATCAATTACATACACAGCAACCATATTCTTTTCTCGGTTTTGCCTTATTACATGTGTTTACATATTCATTGCGCTAAATACTATTTCATAGGTTACGACCAACAATTTATATTGATTAACCAGATCACCTTTCGCGGCAGCATCCAATTCTTCTTTGGGTATTATGCAAATTAGTACTAATGTCAACACTTCAATAAAAAGTACATAATATTTAATGCGCATAGCTGGAGAGGGACGCACAAAAGCTTATGATTTTTTCCAGTACCCTTTCGGGTGTCACCCTATTATACTTGGACACAGTTGGTGAGTGCGAATAGACAGATTCGCCGTTCCAAGTTTTAATTGTTGTCAAGTCAAAGTACAAAACTAAAAAGGAGAACGAGATATTGCAACCATTTTGATCAAAATAATGTTGTATATTAAGTAGATTTTTTAAAGCGATATTCACGCCTTATATTGGATAGTAGTACCTAAATACAATGCACTGAAACAACAACTGCTGAAACCCACCAACGATGAATTCTGGTATATTACAAGTTGTGCTCCCAATCCGGAATGACAAAACGGAATTTAAAAATGAAATGAGGAAGAGTTCGTCACAAAAAAATTTCTTTGCTGTTATGTACAACTTTAATTACTAATACCAAAGTAAGCTAAACGGATGTGCTTTTTCGAGTATTATATAAGAACTCATAAAAATAGCATTCAATCAAACTCTCACGATTAACGGTTATTTATTTTACAGTTGCTGCATTAAAGAAGAACCATATTTGTTATTATATAAAATAATTGAAGGAACTTGCGAACGAATGCCACTACATACTTTTTCTTGTTTCATAGCAACTATTGCTGACGGTTCATTTTTAGTTCAGCAAAGATTCATATATTTGGTTTCCTTTTGGTATATTCGTATTTCATTCTAGACGGAGTGCACCTTAAGTAATTACCCAAGTAGTGCTTGATGTTTGTTGGGTAATTACTTCCGAGTGTCATCTCTGGCTATGTATTTCATTTTAAAGGGCATGCGCCTTGTGTGACTACTTGGATAGCGCCCGAGTATAGCCAGGATGATACTGATTGTGTGACTACTTTCATGTCCCTCTCTTGGTTATGCGTTTTTTTTGCATAGGTTGATTTTGGTTGTTTTTTGGAATTACTTATTGTTTATACTGATGTAAACTAAACGCACTACGAAAGGGATGTGGTTTAATCCAAAGCCTTTCATTTGTTTATTTAAAGGGCATGCGCCTTGTGTAACTACTTGGATAGCGCCCGAGTATAGTCAGGATGATACTGATTGTGTAACTACTTTCATGTCCCTCTCTTGGTTATGCGTTTCTTTTGCATAGGTTGATTTTGGTTGTTTTTTGGAATTACTTATTGAAGGACAAACTGAGTATACTACTAATAATATTGTTTATACTGATGTAAACTAAACGCACTACGAAAGGGATGTGGTTCAATCCAAAGCCTTTAATTTGTTTATTTGATCTTGGTTTTCATATAGGGATGCAGCTAGGGATAGCATGTAACTGAAAATGAAAATGGTAAATTTGTTTGGAAATAATAGAAGTGAATGCTAACACTGATCCTCTTCTCTTTTTTTGGTTTACTAGGCACGTTTCGCTTGGCGGGCATTGGGTCACGTACGAGAAAGCAAGACTAACGATCCATTCGGTCGCTTAATACGTCTACTACATACTCAATTTATTAAAAATATACATAAAAGAATATTGGATTTTGTTATATGAACAGTTTATTTAAAATAAATGAAGGTAAGAAAAGTGAAACGAAAAAAGTTAGAAAAGTAAATTTACAAAAGAAAAAGACTGGGTGTGGCATTTAAAAAGAGATTATCTACAACTATGGGCCACATCTTCTTGAGGTTTGACACATTCTGTATCTTACTATCTTACGAATAGGAATAAAAATGGGTACTGTATGTTTTCATGGGGAATGCTGGTGAATGGGACGGTGATCGAAAAATCAATATAAAATATAAGAACATGACAGGTTTCTGGGGGATTAGCAAACATTTCCCACCTGCTACACAAGGAAGAAATTTTGCACTTCAAGTAATTCTTTTGGTTGATTGTCTCTACCTAACCAATGACGCATGGAATACTTTATCTGATATAACAACGCCGAAGCAAGTAACATTGTCAAGCAAATCAAAAAGTGTCTCAACCAATTGATTGAAGGAGCTTTTCAAAAAACTAGAAAACATGTCCCTTATGAAATTTGGCAAGATGATTTCCATCATTGATACTATTATTTCTCTAACAATTGCTATGAAGAATAGCACCTATATCAAGTTGGAGAACGTATCTGTTTTAGATTCTGGTACAATTTTTATGGCGGATAAAGAAACTAACTTAAAGAACTTTCTTATTGATTCGTGTTGTAAATCAGTATCTAATGTAGCTAATTGATATACAACAAAAACAGGTGCTCACATAGAAAATTATATAGCAAGATAAGGAACGAATATGAAAATTCGTACACTTAAGAAAAAAAATTCGTACAACTGTGGAATAAAATTTGGTTATACTTCTGAAAAAAAAAATATGTACAATTTACTTCGTACAGTGGTGTTTACAATGGTTTTTCATCCAAAAAGTCTTCATTTTGATCTCGACGCAATACATATGTATACATGTATACATATAATTTGATTGAATGTGTACTTGTCTTTTATACTTTGTATATTGTATTTAACCCTATAATATGCACTCTCCTGTTTATTTTGGATCTTACTGTATTTATATTTATTATTTGGCATAGGCCAATATCAAGTTGTATAACTCATTTTCAGAGAGCTGACCCAATTTTAACTGAATTTCATATCATGGCTCAGTTTCAAAAGCATGGCTCCTTTTCATTGGGTGGCCAAATTTAACTTCCAACGGTGTACTTCTCTGCCAGATTAACATAATTATTGCGCCAGCAAAAAAAATAGCATAGTACACTTTTTTCGGAAAATCTTCGTACATTTCACAAACGTTTTTCTCTTTTACTTACAAGTTTTTAAATACTATGACTACTTTTTTATATGAAAATGGATATGGCAAAGTTTTTGATGAGCATGGAAAGGAAACTCATGTCCATTAAAACAACTAACAACGTACGATAAGTACATTGATCTCAAGCCACCTGAAAAAACGATAACGATAAAAATCGAAGAGCCAGAAGAGGAGATTACTGATCAACAAACACTGGAACACCGTATAGCATCAAGAGAATATCGTAGCTATAAGGACTCAGATAAAGAGAAGTTTTTTTTTCTACTTATACGAGAAGGGTTTGAGTTTACATAAGGCTGCCGCGGAACTCAAGATACCGCCATCAACAGCTCAAGGATGGAAGAAGAAATTCGAAGATGGTGATGATGTTTTTACAAGAAAAGAAGGAAGTGGTAGACCGAGAGGCAGACCAGCCATTTTAAATGAAGAGCACCAGTATCATCTTATTGAGCTGATTGATGAAAACCCTTCTCTAGTCTTGGATCAAATGATGGAAAGTCTTACTTCCCAATTTGAGGGCCTTAAAGTTTCTAAGACTTCGCTTTACGATTTTATTAAGAAGAAGTGTAACATCAGCGTAAAGCGTGCTTACTTCCATTCAGTTGAAAGAAATAGCCCAGAGAAAATCAAAGAGAGAAAAGAATGGGTTCAGCACTGGTGGAAGCAAACAGACATGGACTACATGAGTAACTGTGTCTTCATAGACGAATTTGGTTTTAATATAAATATGAACCGCTCCATAGCTTGGGCCAAAAAAGGCGAGCGAGCCATTGTAACTGTCCCAAAAACAAGAGCTAACAATATTACAATTCTTGGTGCCATCGCTTCCTATGGTGTCGTCAATATAAGCGTAAGACGCCCAAAGAGAACTGAGCCTTCTAAGGAAAGAAAAGCCGGAGGAGCTGCTGCACCAGCTACCAGTAAAGGTAAAGGTGGTACTGTCACTGGTCATTACTTTAACTTTGTGGCTGCAACCTTGGATGTACTTGATTTGCATGAGCAATTGAAAGAGCACTATATCGTCATGGATAATGCTCCCATTCATACTCATCAGGATATTCAGCAATATATCGAGCAAAGAGGTTATGGTTGCATTTATCTTCCTCCATATTCTCCGGAGCTCAATCCTATTGAACACTTTTGGTCAGTATGCAAGAGTAAACTTAAAAGAGAGAAGCTTTTAAAGGAAGGAACATTGACATCCAGAATTGGTGAGGCATGCAATAATATTTACATTAGCGATTTACAAGGTTTCTGCCGATATTCCGAGTCAAGATTTCAAGACTGTTTGGATGAAAACCATTGTAAACACCACTGTACGAAGTAAAATGTACGATATTTTTTAATAAATTGTACTAAATTTTTATTCCACAGTTGTACCAATTTTTTTTTCTTAAGTGTACGAATTTTTTCTTTTAAAGTGTACGAAAATTTTTGCCATAGTGTATAATACGAAGATTTTCCGAAAAAGGTGTATTTTAACGTCTTTTTAAACCAGGAATCTTATTTACACAGGCAAAAGGTAACACCATTTTTTTCATAACTTTGAATTGGTCATTTACTATAAAAGCCCATGTGACACGTAGGACAAAATGATGTCCTCATCACCATGTTGCTCATAGGGATTTCTCAGAATTGTTACAAAAATGTAAAAGATCTTTTTGGCACTAAATACCATGATCAAAATTCCATCCTGGATTTATATACAGGTAAAAAAAAAACTGCAGAACATTGGGGATCTTGTTGAAAGGATGGGGTTGAAAAGATAGAGTTTATATACTATTATAAATAGAACTCCGCGCTTGACATGTTGCCTCGTTTTTCTGTATATGAACCTTACCCATTTTGGGATAATATTACCCATTTATACATCCCGCAAAGTTGTACTGTGTGTGCGTATTATCGTAATGCTAGATTCTTACACTCTTTCTTTTACTTTTTTTATTTTTATTTTCTTTGTTTATTCTATTTTCTTACTTATAAATAACTAATTAATACTCGATGGGTTTTATAACGTCCATACGAGTATGGGTGTCGAAGAATAAGCAAGAGTATCAAGTAAGAGCTATATTTTATAAAAAAAATATCATACCATAATTTTTCTTTTATATTTCTAATAATAATATTATTATTAAATTATTAGCTAAAGAAGAGTAATACCTCTTTGAAGAAAGTGAAATTTAGTACGGATTCATCAAGTAGTGTGACGAACGACGTTGCAAGCCCATCTGGATCAACAGTCAGCGGCAAAACTGGGGGCTCACAAACGACTTATAAACCTCCTCATAAATTCGAAGCTGGTCGACGTTTTCATGATATAGAAAATATTTCCTACTTTTTCCCTAACGATGATGATGGTGTGTATTTGAGACTTTTTTTTTCTTTTGTTATACTTCGGGTGTACAGGCATTTTATTCCGCTCAGCAATAAACAATGGACGATCAAAAAATTTATAATAATCATGCTTTTTTTACTTTATATTTTTTTTTTTACTTTTATTTCTTCTTATAATTAGAGGTGGATCGTCTCCATGAACAACATTGGATTGTTCGCCATATTATGGGCGGGTATGTATTTAAAAAACCGAGCAATTCGATCTTTTTATAAGATAACCATAAACTTTATTGATTTTTTTTTTAACATGACAAATATTTGCATGTTTTGTTATGTAGAAATTATCAATCACCCATTGAAAAGGATCTTGAAAACGGTATTATTGTTTTAGATTCTGGATGTGGTAAGCTAAAATAATAATCAAGAATAACAAAAGGAATTCACTTGCTGATTTATTACTATTACTATTACTATCACAATAATAATAATAATACTAATAATATACGTACAGGTCCAGCAACATGGTCCTTAGATATGGCTGAAATGTATCCAAATTCCACATTTCATGGTGTTGATGCTTATCCAGTATATCCAAATGAAGTAAAACCACCCAATTGTCATTTTCAACCAGCTAATGTAGCCGAAAAATTACCATTTCCCGATAATCATTTCGATTTTATTTATCAACGTTTACTTATTTTTGGTCTCACACGAACAGATTGGAAAAATGTACGCGGTACTATTTTTTTTTTTTTGATGGCTAGAAATATGTTTGTCATCACATCTGCTGTGTAACATTATTGATCATGACTATACCAATTTGATTTATTGATTTATTGTTGACATTTATGTATCTATAGGCCATTAAGGAGCTTTTACGTGTTTTGAAACCAGGTGGATGGATAGAAATTCTCGAGGTAATAAAAAATATTTTCTATATACATATATAACAAAGAAAAGTAAAAAAAAAAAACGAGTTATTATTAACGTTATCCTATTGTATATTATGTACTTTTGACATGTGGTACACACAAAAAAAAATCAATAATAGTGCGATATCGAATTCGAGAATGAAGGGCCAAAGCAACATCGAGTTATGGATGCAAGTAAGTAAACTCATTTTATTTTTATTATTTCTTAATTTTTTTATTTGGAAATTATTTACCGAGTTTATATAGAAGTTGATAAAAATATTATTTTAATTTACTAAGCAGTTTATATTATTAGTTCACCAAGCATTTCATAAAAAAGATATGAGTCCTGGTATTGCACGAGAACTTGGACCGGATTATTTAAAACCAACGGGTCAATTAGAAGTTATCAATGATAAAATTATAGCATTCCCCCTGAACCATGGAGGCAAGCTTGGAAAATTGTTCTGGTAAATAGTTATAAAAAACAGTAGCGAGATCATGCTTTTTTTTTGCTCTTGGTACTACTACAATATATCTAGCATGATTAGTCACTCTTTTTAGTATTTAATGTAATTATTTAAAGCTCATTATTGCTCATTGACGATCATTTCAATATAGGGATGACTTTTCCAACGCTTGTATAGCTCTTCATGCTTGGGTTCAAAAGGAAGATTCAGGATTTGAAGAACTTGACGAATACAAAAATTTTATGATTGAATGTGCTGAAGAATGTACAGAACACAAAACTAACATGCTTTGGCATTGTTATTCTGCTCAAAAGAAAAAGAGCGCATCCGATTAAAGAACAAAAGAAAAAGAGTATGAATCTCTTAACATTGCTACGTATTGGTGACAGTAGCAATAACTTATACCTGACTATTATCGTTTATTGATACTAATACTATCAACACATTTATACAATATGTTTTATCTTCTACATTTTACTTACCACCCACACATTACTGAACTATGTTCAGTTACTCCTTTATATTTGTACTTTTTTTTTGTTGATATTTATTAGTGAATTTGTTTTTATGTGTTTTACGTATTTTACAGTTAGATAAAAAAAAAAGGCACCATTGTTTTGTTTAATATTATAGTAATAAGTAGATATCTTTGGGCTTGTGTAAATATTTTCTAATAAGGTTTTTACTAATCTTGTAAAATTGTTAATGAAAACATCAAAAATAAATCACTGCAAAAGTACAAAATACAGTAGTGGTTAGACAGAATAATGACTGAGAGTAACATCTGTTTGTTTGGTTTTATTATTATTTTGTTGAGTATACGTAACAACTTCATCATTTTATATGTAGTTTTATTTCTAGGTGAAGCTTCCGTTCTAGCGAAAATTTATATCGCTATAGAATGTTACACCTACATAGATTTTTAGTTTATTTCATTAGAGGAAATTATACTTGGGAGTTTGATCTTGAGGTATGCATATCTTGTTAACAATAAACAATGTTACACAGTAACAAAACAATTAACAAAGCTGAGCCTTTTGCAGGTTTCCACCGTTTCCAACGAAATCTGGTTTGTGCTGGCTCAGCAAAAAAAAAAAAATGACAAGCATTCTATAAGAACCTTCTCCATAATTTTAAAGATCAAATTTGCGTTGGGCCTTAAACTTTTTAGATTATATATCACTGCACCAGAAAGATGATATATATAATTTCTACGCTCATGTTCTATAATATCTACCTAATTTAGAGATCTGGTCTGCCGTTGAGTAATAATAGGATTGTACATCTTATTTTTTTTTTATTATCACATACTAGTAAATAAAAAACATATATTACTCATGCAGATAATAAATCTTGTTTTTTTTTTATATCATCCATTATATCCAATAGATAGTGCCTATTCGTAGAAGCATGCACATGTACTTCCTTTCTCTACAGTTACTATTACGAGATTAGTTATGTAAATGGATAGATGATTATAAGTATTCATGGAAAGACAGTCCTCTAGCGGATCAATTTAAACTTCAATACGGGACAAATGTTTTTCTTTGAAAGCAATGGAGTTACTATTTTCAATAACTATATATAATGAGATTATATATACATTATTTACAGTTTACTACTAAATAGCATTTGAAAAGAGTAGATTATGGGAACTCCTTAATGACAACCGATGAGTATGTATTCAAGGGGGTAAAAAAGATTTTCGTATATCTCCTTGGCATCTGACAAAAGAGTATTTGAAACAAACAACGTTTATCGGTTATAAACTTCTAAAATAGTTGGAATACACTTCAACTATCGCTACACGCAAGGGCCAGAAGCGGAACTACATAGAAGAATTACAACTTATAATAATAGTTTTTCATGTAAATAGAAGCCGTACATATATACAAAATTGGTAAAATATAAGTACATGATTATCCCATTATTTTTACACCAGGAAAAATAAGCATTTTACGCACGTCTGAAATTTGCTGTTCCACAATCCATGGACGTATAAATATTTTTTTAGCGGAAATAATTGGGAGTTACCTTGTATATATACCGTCTCACCAGAAAAATCAATCATTGTTCAACAAGTAATGTATCGTCTGTTATTTTTAAGTTTGAACCATGTTTATTCACTTTTTACTTTTTCAATTAAAAAACCAGGGATCACTACGTACGTAAGCAGAATTTTGTATAAACTTTGGCGTTGTACTAAAATCCCCAGATTTTACGTGTGGAAAAAAAATATACTTGATTCATTAGCAATTTTTGAATTATTAAAAGCAGTATCACATAAGTTCGCCAAGTATATATATATATATATATATAACAGGTCTACTAGTTAATATATGCCAATGTATGATTGACACATGAGTTTTATTTAATGAATATACACCTCATATTATACATAATAGGGGGAAAGATGCTGGGAAAAAAAACCAGAGCAAAAAAGAACCCGTGATCATCGTTAGTGAAAAGGAAATAAGAAAGTTAATATATTACGATCTTTTTTAGGGAAAGAGGCATTAAACAATTTCAACGATAAAAGCTTAACTGTAGATAAAAATTGCGAGTTACGTAATATATAAAAAAAAATAGTACACATGGGATATGGATATATAAGATAAAGAACCATCATCATTGCTATTTATTTAGCTAGGTAAAATGATTTGTTATTGAAAAAATGTAATAACCACTTGTCGTTTCTTTATGTATACTCAATATGGAACGACTCTAGACAAATATGTTTACCAAAGGAAATTGAGAAATGGCAAGTAGAACTATTACTATTCAAAATCAACAATTTATGCGCTGTATATTTTGTTCTTTCTTGTGATACTTTTAAATATTTGCTAATAAATAAATTTTTATTTATATACATTTCTATTTTATAGAAGAGAAAAGTGCTAATCCACGAAGACAATTTATACGTATGTTCTATACTATGCTATTTTTACCAACGAACGCTATCAATAGACATAATAGAAACCATAGCATACCCTGGCTTGGTAATCTCTACAATGATATTTAATTACAATATTCTACGTATGACATTGTTTTAGCGTTAATTCATCTGTGTAATAGAGCTATTGCTCTTGCTATTATTGTACCACTAAACCCAGAATATCACCCGAGTAACAAAACCATTGATTATTCTTCGGCTCACAACGTCATAGTGATATCAAAATTAAATTTCTGAAACATCTAAATTAAGAAAAAGATATAATGAATATAGAAGAGTGAATACTAACAAAAGGCCTTTACAGTACTATGCGAAAAAGAATGTAATTTTAAGGCTAATCCAAAAAGTAAATTTCGTGGTACGTACGAGATTTTATCCATCAAACAAAAATTATAAAATGCAGGTGGATATAATGGATATTATTATTATGATAACAGTGACAAAAGAAAAAAGCTGATTACCAGTCATCATAGAACTGATGACGGGGCTTCTCTTCCGTTATCTTCTCCTTCTTATTCTACGGGTTGCATTAGCATTGTCTTTGGTGTTATTAACGGATATAGTAACGCTATTACCAGAATCCATGATGAATTAAGTAATGGCGGAGGGAAAGAAGGGGTTATGTTGGAGGTAGTGGACGCAGTGGAGGAGGAAATGCAAGTTTACATTATAAGCAATAATAAGATTAAAATACCACGAACTTTATTTTAATTCAATTTATATCACTACCATTTTTCTACCATTTTTTTTTTCAAAATATGATTTTGATCTATTATTGTGTCATATATATTACCCTGTAATCGTCATTCATAAATGTTATAAAATACTACACACTATCATTTTTAAGTTAAAAAGTTAAAGGGGGTACGGAGGTGAATACGTAATAAACTACTTTTATTTTCAAGGATCCAAGTTCTGTCGTGTATTAATCATTATTGAAGTTACAAGAAAATTTTCTTTTTTTCAGGTTACGTACGTAGAAATAGTAGCAAATCAGTTCATTAAAAAGACATGTAGTTGAATTTTAGATATTTAATTAAGAGTATTATGACCCATTATACTTGTTTTTCTGTTTCACACTTTTGATTTTACGTAGTTACTAATAATTGTAATAACAGTATACAAACATGATAGAAAAAGAATAAGTTATAAATGAACTTTGTAAACGTAGTTCACTTAAAGAAGTACGTAAAGGAACAAAGAACATGGAAAAAAATATTTCCATTGAGATAGTGATGGTACCTATAGCAATCTATCTTCCACTATAATAAAAAAATAATTCTACACATCCGTTTTGTGTTATACGTACCTACTTAAATTTGTATGTAGGGAAACTGGTCAAAATCTAAATAGTCGATCTTCCTATTAAAAATCAGGGGGTAGGGTATAATAAAAAAAAAAGGTAGATCAAATCTTATAGTAAATGCTGTAAATATAAAGTTTTTTTTTTATTACATATGTACGTTTGAAACTATAGAAATCGATCAGTGTTAGTCATTATAATATTAGTAATACATAATAATAATAATAAATGTACAAGTATATATGTACCTGATAATTATTTTTTTTCATCGTTAAAGGAATGGAATGATTATACGTAAAGGAATGTAAACAATCATTAATACATACAGACCTTATTTTTCCGATTAGTTTTAAATCCTTATTTTTTATGAAACAAACTGGACCTTTTTATTTTATTTTATTTTGTTTTGTTTTGAATTCTTTTCTTTTCATTATACATAATCTTTTTTGTCCTTTTTCAAAAACATAAAAAAAAAAGATGAAATTTTTTGGACCTGTCATTATTGCAAGTGGAGCACTTGTATGTGTATCAACTGCTATTAACAGTATGTAGAATTGAAAACCCCATTTATTTTGTGAAGAGAATAATCTTGATAAACCACTAACGACAATTCAATTACCTTTTTTTTAGATGAAATTGATAATATTAAACAACCACAAAAATTAGCTGTTAAAGAATATGAAGCTGCTACACCGCCACCTTATCCAGTTACTGGCATGAAAGAAGAAAATGATGAAGATGAACAAGAAGATGCTTTAAATGACGAAGATGATGTTGTACCTAGCACATATGATATGGATAATGACGAAGAAGTTGATGCTATGGGTGAAGATTATGAAGTGACTCCTGATAGCGATGCATACGGACAGTCGAATCAAGAAAACTATGGAGAAGAAGAAGAATTCGAAGAAGAAGGAACTGAAGAAGTTGACGACATGAACGATAGCGACGAAATAGAGGAAATGGATAGTGGTAATCAAAGTTTTGAAAATTCTGAACAAGGTAAATCACAACTTATGAGTGATACTCAAGCCCACAAGGATGATGATGATGAAGATGAAGATGAAATCAAGCAACAAGTCGGGGGTTTTTGGAGTCATCCCAAAGATTTAGACCAAGACATACCTGTAAATAAGGCTGACAAAGAAAAAGAAAAAGATGATGATGATGATGATGATGATAAGACAGAAAGCGAGAATAAGAAATCCTCTGTAGAAGACAAGAAAACATTAGAAGAAAACGAAAAAGAAAATGATGTTGATCCAACAGATATGCTTGCTCAAACTGACGAACAAAAAGAGAATAACTTGTTGGAAGAAAATGCTACGATCCAAGCAGCAGCAGCAACAACAACACCCGCTATTCAATCGACTGATTTACCATCTTCAGTTATTCAAGCAGCAACTAGTAGTGGTAGTGCATCTCAATCAGCAAGTGCTAGTAGTTCATCAACAACATCAACTTCAGACGCGTCTACGTTTAATCAATTATTTGGTCCCACTGCTCTTTTAGCAATCACAGGTTCATTTGTATGGTTCCTAAACTAAAGAAAAGAAAACAATAACATCTTTTCTTAATTTTTCATGTAATAGCATTCAATAATAAATTATTATTAAGTAATTATCACTTTTTTTAAAATATTATATTTTTGTGTGCTACTTTTTTTTTTACTCCGCATCTCAAACATATCATATGAAATTTGTGGAGCGAATTTTCTTTTCCATAACAATACCTTACAAAAGAAGACAAAAATTAAATTTATTAACGAGACGGGACGTATAGAGGCGTGGGATAATAATAATAATAATAATAAAAGAATAATTATTGTTATTATGGAGCAAACGTCATTACCGATGTCTTCAGAAGTACTGGATTATTTTCGAAAAGAATTATCGGTACAAACATGTATGCGAAGTAGTACATTATCTTTTATGAAAGGCTTCATGTTAGGTCAACTTTCAGTCATTGTAGTGATTGTATTGGCGTTACGGTATCTTTTAATGGAAGACGTCAAACGCGTCAAAAAGGTATATATCTATAGTAAAATAAAAGCGTTTTCTACCTAAAAACTCTTTGGCATTTTACATGGGGAATCAACAATTAACAACAATAAAAAAAACCTTTCTTTTCTTTTTTTTTTCATTGATATTAAAGCGATATATTCCTTCACGATTATCCACTTCACCACCTTCCCGAGCCAATGCAGCAGCAGCAGGACAATTACCAGCAGCATACATTACGTCAAAAACTTATTATGATGTCATTCACCATCCACCAGAGAGTACTGATTGGTTAAACGTTTTATTGGCACAAGCTTTAATGGCATATCGAGACGACGCAACTATTAATAATCGACTTGTATTAGCTGTGGATGAAGTATTAAATGGTGGTGTACGACCGAGTTTTGTTGTAAGTGATGAGTGTTAAAAAAATAATAATTTTTGAGCGAATTGATGCTGCTAGTTGATAAAATGAACTAGGTTCACTCTAATATTATGTTAATCTGTTTGTTTTTAAATTATGATCATTAATTGAGCTTTTTATACTTGTGGTTGCTATAGGGACCTATTCATGTAACTGAACTCAAATTAGGTGAAGAATTCCCCATATTTAGTAGTGCTCGTATACGACCTTCAGATGATATTGGCTCCATGGTAATTAATAATTTCTTACATTTTTATTATTACCGTTGTTAAGAGAGAAAAAAAAGTAATATTATTTATATGGGTATTATAATTTACTAACTATGATCTTTGTTATTATTTAAGAGGGCTGAAATTGATTTTGAATATAATGACCAAATCACTTTGGGAATGGAAACTCAACTTATTCTTAATTGGCCTAAACAAGCCTTTGCTGCATTACCTGTTTCATTATTATTATCTGTTGTTCGATTTTCTGGAACAGTAAGTAATAGTAGCAGTGATATCCAATTTAAAATATATAGATATATAGCTAATTATCATATTAATAATGATTTAGCTTACCATTGAATTGATTAATCCACCCGAAACAGCAACTAAACCAGAACGACCTCTAGAACGTTATATTGCCATATCATCCTATTCAGATTTTGTATTGGATTTTAACGTACGATCATTGATTGGATCAAGAACCAAATTAGAAGATTTACCTAAATTAACGGATTTAATTACTACCAAACTACGAAATGTATATATTGATAAATTAGTTTATCCAATGTTTGTCAAGGTAAAAGTACCTAAAATGTGGGAAGAAGGAGATAAAAAGAAGCAACAGCAAGAAGAACAAGAAGAACAAACATCATTAGAAAAGAAAAAGGAAGAAAAGGAACCTTTATTAGAAGAATCTATAGTAAAAGAAGAAGATAAATTATCATCTTCTTCATCATCAATAGGATTAAAACCAAAAGCAAAAGAAAAAATGGAAGAATTTGTAGAAGATATAAAAGAAGCATAATTAATTTTTTTTTTTTTTTATTTTGCATTATTATTACTGTCATTTTTTTTTTTTTTTTTTTTTTTTTTTTGCAGGCAAATCATTTTGCTGTGCTTTAAATTATCCAAATTGGAGATCAGTTATTTTGCTTTTTTGTCGTTCTTTCTCTCTTCTTCGTCACTTTATTTTTCAAAAATAATATATATCTCCCCATGCCTACTTTAGCACAAGCACAAGCTTATGCAGAAGGTATATAAATAGAACTTAATTGCTTTAATTTACTGTGTTATATATTTTAATAACATTGATTTAATTGTTGTTTAATTTTATTGTTACATTAGACTTGGATTATGACATTTTAGCTGAAAAATATAATAAGTTACAAGTAGCACATAATGATTCACAGAGAGAAAAAGATTATTTAAGTAACGTGTATATTTATTTTATTTGAAACGTACTTGTTATGACTTTACATGAAATACTTTCATGGTTACTAATTATTTCCTTTTTTTCTATATATATATATATATATTTAACTAATAGACAATGAAGTACAAAGGGTTCGTTCAGAGTTAAAAGCAGCTTTAGCACGCGCCGCTGAACTTGATTCCCAAAAAAAAAGCATTAATATTAAATATGAAAGTTCAAGTTTGAATGAACAAAAATTATCTGAACAAGTTTCTATGGTCGCTTCAGATTTAATTTGTGTCAAAG
Organism: Circinella minor; assembly: GCA_016758965.1. Taxonomy (NCBI): domain Eukaryota; kingdom Fungi; phylum Mucoromycota; class Mucoromycetes; order Mucorales; family Lichtheimiaceae; genus Circinella; species Circinella minor. The sequence goes on along the minus strand of JAEPRB010000008.1, from coordinate 347,216 downwards.
GTAAAATGCTAAATGTTTTTCAATGTTTTGTGTCTATATATATGTATATAATTCATCGGGATCGCGTCATTGCTTTTGAGCTACGAGGAAAAGAAAAAAAAACGCCAATTAATCCTATAACCTTCTTTTTTTTAAAAAAAAAAATGTTTATTATTAGAAAATAATAACGATTTATTAAACAAAAATAATATTTTAAATAAACAATATACAACAATTAAAATTGAGAAGAATGACTTTGAAGCATTGAATAAAAAAAATAAGGTTCGATTATATATTATATTATTATGCATAAAGAAAATTACTTTTTTTTATATATCTATTAGACTATGAATATAACATAATAAGTTATTAACCATGTATATAATTATAGATACTTCTTGATCAACAACAAGAACAGATCAATACTCTTATTTCTAAAAAAGCGAATACTCAAAGTCAATTGAATTCATGTCAAGAAGATTTGCGATCGTTGAGAATTTCCAAAGTAAAATAGTTATAATCATTAAAAAAAGTAAAACATGAATGGGGGGAGTGGATATTTACTATATATATTATTTAATTTTAGGAGCAAGAATTAAAAAAGATGACAATGGAAAATTTTAATTTAGAACGACAATACAGTGAACTTCAATTCACATGTCAAGAGTTGCGTTTACAATTATTACAAAAAGACAATAAATCTGAATCAATGCTCGCTGAATTCGAATCATTAAACAAAAAACATACATCCTTAACAACTTTGTATACCGACATGAAAAATGATCATCGACTTCTTGTGGATCTATATGAACAAAGATTATCTCAAGCAAATGAAGAAAATCAACGACTACGAAATATGTACGATGAGAAACATGAAACTTTACAGACGGTAGAACAACGATTGCGTTGTGAAATTGAAGAACTACAACGTCAATTGAATAATAGTAATAGTCAACAACAAGATCAATCAAGGAGCATAGAGATAAATACAGTAGTACAGCAACGTGATTGTTTTAAAGGACTCTTGGATAATTTAAAATCTGATTTACAAACTAAAAGTGCACAATGTAATCGATTATTAAAAGAAAATACAGAATTACATTCCCGTGTGAATGTATTGACAGCTGAAAAACCAGCAAAACAGGAGGTAACTATTATTGGGGGGGGGGTTGTGGAGGAAGAGGAAGAACAAAAAGAGAAGAGGAGAAACAAAACCAATATATTAATAGACAATGACGTATACTGAAAAAAAAATAATTATGATATTTCTTTTTTTAAAGTTTGAACGAGCAAAGAAAGAAGTGGAGGATTTAAGACGAGAAAATGATGAATTAAACACTCAATTGAATGACACAGTTTATCAACTTCGTTATTTATTAAGAGAAGTTAAAAACAGTGAAATTCTTTCATCTTACATAAATTCTGATGGACCCGTGGATCTTACCATGTATAATGATATTCAACCTCATATACCACATGATAAACTTGTTTACAAAAGTGCTGACGATTTACTCAACAAGAATCAAGTTTTGCAACGTGATTTACTTAATACGAATCATCAACTGCGATCTAAATCTCAACAAGTAGAACGTATGACTGGACAATATAATGAACTCAAACAAAAGTATGATCGAGAAACAAGTACTGCTAATGTTAAAATTAGTGACCTTGATAGTAAGATTGTTTCTCTCAAGTCAAGGTAATAATGAATAATAATAATGGAGGATGGGAGGGGGAAAAAAGCATAGCTATTCTGGGAATTGGTAAAAAGAAAAGGGTAAAAAAAAACAGGGAGGAGTGAAGGCAGTATTATTAATTATTTACATATTTTAATGGATGATGGTTTTATTAGTCTTTCGGATGCTATGGATAAATGTCGTAAGAGCGAAAAAGCATTACAAGAAAATATCAAACGTACGTCTCCGTTCATAAATACTGAATTAAAGCAACAATTGGCTCAATACCAACAACGAATTCATCAATTGGAATCCGGGAACGGGAACGCCTATCAAGAGATGCAACAAGACATGAAAACGATTCGTGATGAACTTGAAAGAGCTGTCATGGATGCTTCTCTTGCTAAAGAAGATCGACAAAATCTTCAAATCGAATTATCTCATATCAGAACAGAACATGCACGACTTGTAGAAGCACTCAGTATGAAGGCCACACGAGAGGATGAATTAAATAATGCTAATAGACAATTGAAACAACAGTTGGAAGATCATGAACGTTCATTACAGCAACAAAAAGAAGACTTGATCATAAGTCGTGATACAGCTGACACTTTACGACAAGAACGTCAACGTATTAGTATTGAATTGGAGTTCAGTAATCAACGCATTCAACAATTGATAGATGATAATCAGCAACTTTTGGAGAAACAAAAGGATTTGGATTCTCTTTTACAATCACTGGCTTCTTCGAATGCCAACGACGAAAGTAATAGTCCTGAAGAAGTTAACAGCATTCTCAAGAGTCAATTAGAAATTCGGGAACGTGAACTTCGATTGTTACGTGATAAGGTGGATACGACCAAAAAGGAATTACAAGACTATATGCAACGGGAAGTTGAACATTGGAAGCCAATGTTAACAGAAGTACAAAAAGAATTGAATCGTGTACGAACGGAATGTATTCAATTGGAAAAGGATCTTTCTTCTGCAAATGAACAACATATACTTCTCGAAACAAAATTGGCTGCTACACAAGGTGAATTAGATGCTGCTATTATCAACAACAACATAACTGATAATGATCCAGAAAATTCTCGCATGAAACTGCAAGCAGCTCATGATGAATCAGCCGAACTTTTAAAACAAGTCACATTTTACAAAAAACGATTGGAAATTGCTAATCAACAATCAACATCATTACAAGAAGAACATGATCGTTTTGTTGAAGAGGCAAGAGGAAAGTTAACTAAAACACGTGGGGCATTACAAGAACGTAGTATTCGTATCAAGGAGATGGAAACAGCAGTAGAAGAAAATGAACTTTTACGAAAAGATAAATTGGATCTTGAACAACGATATGATGCTGAAAAGGTTCGAGTGGAACAGTTGGAACAAGAACAAAAAGAACGCGAGCAAGAAATTGAACAATTGAAAACGAACCTTGCTGAAAACACAGAACGTATTCATGATTTGGAATACAAGGTTGATAACGCAGATATGGCTCATACCAAGGATACAGCACTCATTGAAGAGTTACGAACTGAAAGTCAAGATTTGAAAAAACAATTATCCAATTCTCAATCCGAATTGCATAAGATTACCACGGAATTAAAGTCGACCGAATTGAAAGTACTTTATGAAAAAGAAGCTTATCAAACCAAGGAAAATACAATGCGACACGAGTAAGTTTATTATTATCATTATATGTGTGATAAGGTGGTGGGGAAACACAAATTTATGTGTATTATTGAAAACTAGTATTTTGCTTAATTAAAATAATAATACTACTTTTGTTTTTTATTTTAGACTTGATGAAGTACGAGGCCAATTATCAAGCTTATCTAAAGTTCATGAAGAACTATTATTTACAGTTTCAGATACACAAAAATCATCTTTATCACCAATGGAAAATGCTAAATTAATTGTTGATTTATCCGATCGAACTGTAGAAACGTTACGTAAAGTCAATGCCTCCTTGAGACACGAAAACGATGTATTACATGGTCAATATAATGACGTACGTGAAGAGAGTGAGCGATCGACCCTTCATCTTGAATTCGTACGAAAGCAACTTGAGGCGAGACGTATAGAACTAGAAAAAGTTCGAGAAGAAAATTTGAGAATGGGTGATGAATATTCTCAATCAACAATAGATGCACAACATCAAGCTTCTACATATAAGGAGAATAACGAACGATTACAACACAAGGTGACAGAATTTGAAACATTAATAAAGACTTTACAAAAGGATTTGGGTGAAAAAGAATCTGAAGTAGGTCCATTAAAAGGTAAGTTAGACAGATAACATCTATATATATATGTTATAAGTAACAATTATATTTAATTCTTTGATATATATTATAATATAAATGATTTATATAGCTCGTTTACAAGAACTTGAATCCAAATCAAAGATGTATGAAAATACAATGAAGGTTGTTGAACAAACCCGTAATCAATGGAGTACTTGGACTAGTCAAATGTTATCAAAAAGCAATGTATGTATATAATTTTTTTTAAGCATAAAGAAGGAATGGATTTAAATCTCATCTACTTTTTTTTTTTTTTAGCAAATTGATCCTGCCGAATTCCAACGTATTAAAGATGAATGTGATAATCTCAAGAAAGTAACAGAAACTGCCAACAAATCTAAAAATGAAGTGGAAGTTGAAGTGAAAAAGTTGCAAAAAGAATTGGAGCAAAGTAAACATAATATTCAAAAATTCCAAACTGTTGCTGCTGGTTTTAAACGAAGATATGAACAAGTAGATGCACAATTAAAAGAAGAGAAAGCCAAGGTAAATATATATATATATATATATATATTAGCTCATAATAATAATAATAACATTTTTTATTAGATTAAAACGAGTGGTGATAATGCAGTAGTAGAGAAATTACAAAAAGATCTTGATGAAAAGACAACTCAACTTCAACAACGTATCAAGGCTCATGAATCATTACAAAAGAAACATCAAGAATTACTTAATAAATCACGAGAAATTATTGAAAGAAAGAATACGGTTGTTAAGGAACATGAAAAATGTGGTGAAGAATTAAACAAATTACGTCAAGACCTTAAAAAATCCACAGATGATTTAAACAAATCAACTGAAGAACTTAAAAAATGTACAGAAGAAAAAAAGACTATGGAAATGGAAAATACAAGAACCAAAGTCAAATTATCATTAGATGCTAACAAGATTGCTAAATTAACAGCACAAATTGATACGCTAAAAAGAACAAAAGAATCAGGTGGTGCTGAAGAAGGTGAATTGGTGTAAATCAAAAAAAAAAAAAATACATTAACTTTCTTCCTTCTGAACCTTCCCTCCTCCCCCTCCCTCCTTCAACTCTTAACAATTCCCGCAACATACCTTTTTTTTTTCCATGTATATATTTGCTAACATTAAACAATAACAAAAAAAAAAAAAAAAATTGCATTGATTATAAAAATAATATGAACAAAACATCAAGTATTTTTTTTACATGATTGTTTATTATATATATATGTATAAGAATATAAGTTTTTATATAAAATAATCTTGATATGTAATAAATAAATAAAAAATTCAGTATAGTAATCCAGCTAAACTATACAAAAATACAAAAGAACAACTACAACACAAAAAAAAGTAAGAAAAGATTTGAAGAGGGTAGGTATGATAAAAAGTTTAAGAACGATATATAATAAGTAAAATAGATAAGATTTTTTTTAATAAGTGACAAAAGATAAGTACGTAGTATGTCTAATAACGATGTTGATGCATACTTGGTGCTTGTGATTCTGAAGAAAATGAATGACGTTCATAAAATTCATATGAATGATTATGTTGAGCTCGGCGTGCAAAACAACTTGCAATGAAAAAACCAAATGCAACTATTTCACAAGCACATCCTACACCAACAATATAAATGGCAGGACCATAATAATACATGATACCATCCATAGATTTTGCAAGTTCTTCAAAAACGGTTCGATAAATTATAACACCAAATGCAAGAGAAACTGCACCACATACACAACCAAGTAAACTAGCCAATGCACCGATTGTTGGTAAAAGATTATTTTTTCGCATTCTTCTCATCATCATACCCACTATATTATTATGTATACGTAGTTAGTAAGTAAGTAATAATAAAAGAGTATTTGTTCATTTATTTATATATACTTTACCTATCATACCAACAAAAGCTAAAATAGTTGCAGGAAGAATTAATACCATAACCTTTTGTGCTTGTAATGGTCCTTTCACTTTATTTTCCACAATTTGTTTTACTACATCGTTTGCATTTAAATCAACATTATTCATTTTTCCAAGTTGGTCAACATCTAATAATAATATCATATGATGAAAATAATGATTAATTCATTTATTTATTTACTGGTTGTAGTAGTACGTATTTATGTTAATAGTTATTTTATCACATTTAAGTAAAAGAGAAATCCCATATGTTAAAAAAGTAATAATAAATGAAATATAAATTGGTTCTAGTCTTTTTAATAATTCACGTGTACTTTTAAGAATCCAATACTTTACCAAGGGTATACATGAGTGATTTTTCTGTACAAGAATCTATAGTTTCATCTTTTTTAAAAATACATGAACTATAAAATCCATAACGAATCGATTGTTCTGTTTTTGTTTGACTTCCTTGCATTATATAAACTTTTTGTAAAATAGGTGCATTATCAATAGTAATACCTAAATTACCAAAAATAAATAATACAACAGCAAACATAGAAAAGAATAATGCAACAAAATGTGATCGTTTAGGTGCCATAATAAATATCTTTTTCGTTCGTTTTAAGAAAAAAGTATCAAGTTGTTGTTGTTATTGTTTTTATATATATATATAATGATTGGACTGAGTTTATAGAAAATAAAATAATAAAAGGAGAGGGTTTGGTTATAAGAAAGAAAGAAAGAAAGAGAATAAAAAAAAAAAAAAAGTGTGACAATAAATCAAGTAGAAAAGAAAAAAAGAAGATCAAATTGCAATTTAAGGTCTGTGTTACATTTGTATTACCTTCTTTACTTTGATTGTGATCAACCTTAAAAAATGATTTATAGCATAAAAAGTGTGGCTTTTATTTTATATTAGCCTCATACATTTAGGAACTAAACCATTTATTGTAATTATGGTAAAATAAGAAAGAAGAAATTAATAGTGTTTTTTTTTCAGATGATAGTATACTGATCATAGTATAGACTATTATTTTATTTAGTCAAATACTTTTTTTTCAAAATGAAAAATGTAACAATGGTTTTTTTTTTAAAATAAATACGTAAATAAATAAATAGATATATTCTCGCCACCTTCAAACTATCGTCATCATATTTAAATAATAATATAAATGTTACAAAAATCATTAAAAATGATATATTGCTTGAAGCAACGTGCTTTTTTTTTGTCACCTTCTATATGTAGTTCAATTATGTTGATATAATCTCATCAATTTTATACTCATACCTAGAATAAGATATAGTTTAAAATTTTATTTATTTCTACTGGTACGTATATTACGTATTACTCTTTTTTTAATCAGATTAAAATTTACTTACTGAGTATGTAAATCTATACAATTAAATTGTTGAATGATAAAAATATATTGTATGCATAAAAAAGTTGCGTAAAAAGTTGAATAATTCAAAAAAAAAGAATAAAGATGTTAAAAGTATTAAATATAGATAAATACAGTTTACGTATAATTCTTTTCTTCTTCTCTATTTTAAAAAAAGTACGTAATATACTACTGTACATTAATTTTATCATTGACTATATTAAGAAAAAAAGTAAGCTGTTATAACTGTTATTCATCTTGTATTTCATTATTACATAGTGTCGTTGTTATGATTATCTATTTCAAATAATGTTGATACAAGTCGAGTACAAGTAACTATTATATGAGAAAAAATTATATTTATATCATGGTGTCTATATAAATTGATTCATTATTGTTTTGGCTGTCGTGTATTTCATCAACTTGAATCAAAAAGTACATATAGTTCAATGACTCTACTGCACCTTGACAATATCTTACAGTCAGGCAAAGAATAATTTTATAGTGCCATTCTTCGATACCACATTATCCTAGACTTTTTCCAGCATCCTCATCGACTTTATCATTATTATAGCATACATTCTACAAAGAGCTATGCTTGGTTTTATCTTCTTGAACTTTGGCAATTTTTTGTTTTTTGTTGCTTGATATAATAGTTTACATTGTTTGATAGATAACTGTCGAAGAATACAGTACAATACGAATCAATATGTTCAATGCTAATCTGAACCACATACAAAACCTTCAGGGCGATGATAACCACCACCCCCACCAAAATTCTTTAAGGATAATACGTTACTCTAAAACGAGGGAGGGAACCTCAGACCTTTGAGAGCTTAAAACTTTTTAAAAAGTAATGACTGTATGTTAGAATAAAAACAAAGTAAAAGTGGAATCTGGCAGCACGCCAAATAAAATGAACCATTAAAAGCAGTGTTAAGCTTTCCATCATAGCGTAAAGTGGGTTGAAATCTTGTTCACTCAATTAAAACGTTTATAAAATTAAAAAAAATGAGAAAGAAAGTGTATGTAAATTATGGAAAAAAATCTTCTAATGTTCATTTATACTTTTATTCTCTGCTGGATTCTACGGTCTTATCGTCATTTCCACAGGCCCAGTTTGGTTTCCAGGTACAAGTTCTACTGATCTATGTGATTCATGGACTGAAAGGCTTCTCTAGGTAGATAAGTTGAAAAGTTGGATATGTCCAATATTGTTAGGAAGAGAGAAATAGAGAATATGTTGTTGGTACCAGACCAATATAAAAAAAATATTGTGGGTGAGATTAATCAGAATAAAGGAAAAATTATGGAATTCTTGTCTTTGAGAGAACCCAAATGTATCGTATCTACTGAGTAGCCCGCAAGCCAATGAACGACTGAATTTCTAACCATCATCATCAAGGCACGCATAACCTTTCATAAGATGACAGTTGAGGACGAACATAGTCAAGTAACGATTATATATATGATTGTGAAGCAACACATAAAGAAAAAGAGCGTCACAACGTCAGTAAAAAAAAATTAGAATTGCTACACTAACGTGCTAAATGATTCTCAACATGTACCCACGTCGACCGTTGATAAATCCATAATGACATCGGGTAAAAATACTGTTTTTGACGACTATATGAAACGATATGAACAAATACGTGACACTCACAAACATTATCAACTACGAAGTGATCTCAATGAATATTTGTGAGAATTGCATGGAAAATCTTAAACATGTAATAATAATAATAATAAAAAAAAGGCACTTTGTTTACATTAGTCTATTTAGACTACTTGTTATTGTTGTTCTTGTTCTTCGAATGATTTTTTGAGAATCTTTCTCTTCTCGTTCTCGAAGTATTGCCGAGAAATGTGATCCAACTTTGAAAGATCCATTGCCATGATATTATAGTCATTTTTTCGTTGTTCCTCCACTACGAGTTGGTGCAAGTACTTCCTCTTCTTTTTTGTTTCTATAAGAAACTCGAGTTCGTTTTCCAGTGCTTGGTTTATCTTGCGCTTGAGAGCTTCCTGCTCCTCTGCTGTTTTCTGTTTGGCAGGTAGTGAGTTAGCATTAGATGAAGATTCGGCACCTTCATCTACTAAAGTGACAGTAAGAGGACCAGCAGACACTTCCTTGTTCTTATCTTTGTTCGTCTTGAAGGCCATCTGCTTATCCTTGAAATCCTTTACCCGGCTCTTCCATTTTTCATCAGCGCGAAGAACTTCCCAACAGTGTTCAAATAAGAAAGGTTTTCTTTCAAACCTTATATACATGTCTTTTGCCAGGGATTGCTGTAAATTATATTTATTAATTTATGTATGACAGTATAACTCTACTCGTACTTTTTTTTTTTATCATTTATTTACCTCTCCGAGCTCATGTTCCTCTCGACTTTGTCTGAGGTTTTGGACCTGCTCATAGTATATACAGTACTTTAATACGTTCTTTTGAATATAACGACCCCAACGGTTCATCAAACCTTTGGCAGTACGTTCGCATCGAGATTCCTTAAGATTCTCGGAAAAGTGCGCCCGAATATTTTCCCAAAAAGCTACCGATTCTTGGTCAGTCTCAACAACAGAATTCTTAGAAATCTTCAACCAAGATTCACATAGTTGAAGATCTTCAGCAATCGAGTAATTGAGGAAACCCTCACGTCCTGATTTCTTTGAAGCATTAGAAGTAGTCATTTCTGATGGTAAGTTATTCATTATATGTTATTGTGTGAGAATGAAAAGTTTAGCAAACAGCAATTGGCTCTAAATTTTTACACCGGGATTTTTTTTTTTAAGAGATCCAGCTAAGGGGAAAGAAATCTCAACTCGGGTTACTAAATTTGTCCAAATGGATATTTATTAAGGTAAGCTATAAAATAATGTTGATCAATTGATTTTATAATGAAGATAATGAAGACAATGTTAGAATTTAGAGGAGGAGTTGCGCTGATGATTGATATATATTTATCTTTAATATTGGTACATACTTTGAAATTGATTTTGATTACTAGTTTGTTACTAGTCGAAATTTAAGCATTATGATTAACAAAGCTCTATGAACTTTTTTTTTGACACTTTATAACATATCATATAACAAACAATAAAGAAAGATTATTATGGTTAATTATATGTTTATGAGTATGAGTGGTATTATCCAATGACGTAATAATTTAAAACTTTAAGATAAATATAAATAAAATGCCATAACGACACTATATATTTATGTGTTATATTGAATTTAATATTTATAGTAGGTAAAATAAATAAAACTATGCTTTATAGTATAAATTAGAGTGATTTTTCGTTAAACCTTGTACGCTTCAATATGTTTGAAAATCTGTATCGATTTAACTTTTGAGAGTAAGCTGGCAGCTGCAAAAGATACTCTAACAATAATACATATAGTTTAATTAAGCTATACAAAATATAAATAATAATAGCAGTTCATATAGTGAAGCTAGTTGCTTAAGATAGTCTTACATTATAAAGAGAATAGGTTAAGGTTAGACTTTTTTGTTCATTAGAATGGAAGACTATAGTAACCGGCGCTTCGGTATGTAGTCGTTTTCTTGCAATACATTATGGATACATTTAGAAATACGTATATACAAAGAAAGAACGCGTGATAACTGAAAGTCTTTCATTAGGAAACTAGTGGAAGAAAAGTATGATAAGTAAACAAAGTATTTTATATGTAAAGAGAGTACGTACCTTACACATAAGAACAAAAAAATTACGAGAACTAGAATCAATTAATTTAAACAACATTTTGTATATGCTATGGGACTTATTTGATATATTTATTTTAATAGAAAAAGCAACAATTGAATTCTCAAGAGACATTATCATAACAATATCAGATACGTATAATTTTTTTTGAACAACTTTAATAAGTATTTTTATTGGTAAGAAAAAACAGATCAAAACTTAAAAGTTATGCTATAAAAAAAATGAATTTATTATTGTGAGATGTAATTAATAATAACATAATTTTTATATTAATGGTACCTCCCTTCTTGGTATAACCTGGTGAAAAATACTATGATAATTATTACATGCGTTTCCAGTTTCAATAGGGAGAGCTTGTAGCACGATTTTCATCATCGATAGACTATGTATTGAAAATCATACTATGAGTCCCTTGGTTGAAGCTCCTATCCTATCCAACGTCTTGGTAGGTGATTCAAAAGGTAGGTAACAAGCTCCTAGAAATTCGTCAATCAAGATAGCTACTTGCTCGTTTAGATTATCATTATTAGACGTCATACGAAGAGAATAATCCATACGTATCTCAATAAAAGCGTTGACGATTTATAGGTAAGACAACATCATGGCTGTTGCTAATACTATGAACACCTTCAAAGAAATTAAGACCTTTAAGTTCTTCTCCTCCCGAATGAATTTGAAAAGGTTTCAAAATGCTATTCAATTCATTGAGACGAAAGCTTTGGGTAAACCCTAGTTGTTTATCATCGTCCGGTCGTTAAAGTCCATTTTGTAAGCAGAAAAGAGTGTTGTAAAGTACTGCTGATATGATAGACTGTTAAGGATGGCCTGAAGCATCACAACAACATGTCCTGGAAATTCAATCGAATAAATAAGTGAAGAAAGATATCAACAATCGCTAAAATAAATAAAAGTGGTACATATTACACACACACACCTAAATGACACCGATCACACACCTTTACTAAGAATTTGTCTGATCATGTTCTCTTCAAGGAATAAAGAAAATACCCAAAACAATATAAAAAAGTTGTTTTTTAGCATCATGGTATGTTCAAGAATACAGTAATATTTATGCAAAGGTACACTTGCAGGGCAGGATAGAAAGAAAAGATTAAAGAGAACAGATTCAAATTAATTATATACAAGTTCTTTTTACATCTTTGAATTCATATAAATACCAAGTTGGTAAATAAATATAAAGACGGGGTTTATGCACTGTGATCTTAAGGTCCGTATTGTTTTTTAGGTGTTGCCGGAGACTAAATCTATAAGCTGTCAATGGGTATTAATATAATTCGAGTAGTTGGATTTAGTTGATCAATTATACTCAAAGGCATAACAGTATAAAAACTATGAAGAATATTCTGGGCGTTCTAAAGAGCACCTAGGCCATTATGACCTGACTTTATATGCACTATAACTATATAATAATGTAGCTTGACTAATGAAAAAAATTATAATAAAATCACTTATATCGATCGATTCATAAGATATATATCTATTATTAAAAGATATAGGGTATAAAAAAGTGAAATAAAGTGCATGAAGCCATCAATAATTCCGAGCGTTGAATTCCGAGTGTACATTTTTCAAGTCAATGATCCTAGGTAACATATTGCTTAATATAGTTCTATTGTTCAACAGGACTAAGTTGAACGGTTGAACGACTTAAACAGCGAGAATTTCCTCTCTATTTCAGAGAAAGGAGTGAAACTAATGTATTACACTAATAGCTGTTAATTATTATTCATTTTTATGATACGTATTTATTACCATATTTCATAAAAGGAACCAATTAAATCATTAACAAAATCCGTCTGAAAAATTTGAACTACAGGTGATGCTATTCAGATATGTAAGATATATATATATATATATCATCTGATTCCATTACAATACTGTCAAAAACTTCTGGAAAGTTATTTGTACGTATATCCTTTAAAAAAACTGTTAAAAAATAGTACGGGTGGTAACTTTGTATAATATCAGATTACTTATTTACTTTCTAGATACATCAAACCTCTCTTTTTTGTTTCGTTAATATTTTTGTAAATTAAATATATACGCAGATAATCATTTAAGGTATTATTGAATGTGACATATTATATTAACATAAGATGCACTAAATAATTAAAGGCTGAAGTTAATTTTCAACAACAAAAAAAGCGTGTTGTTAATATCTTTATTACAGAACTCTAAGATCCACCCCCCAAAAAAAAGTACGTCATAATTAGAGGCACTTCCTAAATTACTTTGTGAAACGATGAAGATGCTACCACCCCGCTCTTGTTACTATAGCTCGCATTATTATTAGTATTTTAGATTTGTATGAAAATTACGTTAGTTTATTGAAGATAAACAACGTTATGTAGGGCATATAATAATAATAATAATAATAATAGATAATTTTTTATTTCTCTACATATACTGGGAAAAGAATTGATCCATTTGTTATAATGATTTACTGTACAATAAAAGTTACTTCCTTGAAGAAAAAGAAAGATGTGGATCAAGATTTGAAAGCTGGGGTAATTTCGTCTTCGTCAAATCAGTTTCCACTATATATTGAGTTTGTAGCATAGAAACAGAATTATCTCCACCTACTTACGATAAACTGATTTTTTTTTTTTGTGTTGTATAAATAATATATATAAAAAAAAAAAAGAAAGGATAAAAAAAATTGAATGATGTTAAAATTCAGATAAATGTAATCGATATTTTTTTTCCCATCGGGAGTTCGGTTTCCATGTGTGTTTTTCATCCGCTTTTCTCACTCTATTGTAAAAGTTGTAAAAAGAAAGAGAAGGGGAGAGAATCCATGCCCCATGTCTTTTTTTTAAGTACCCTTTTTCTTTTAATTATAAGTTTATATCGAAAAAAATAAATGTAAACAGCCCCTAAACGTGCGTAAGTCCACCTTGCTATAATTCATTATATATTATTAATGAGGGATTACCATTTGTCCAGGGACGATCGATCTTTAGGGCGTATATATAATATAAAAAAGTCTTTTGTTCTCTTTCTCCTTTGAAATGAACTTTAACAAAAGTAAAAATGATAAAAATAAAAATAAAAGCGGGACATCAGTTGGTAATAATAGTTGGATGGAGGGGTGGTATTACCCGTTCATTGTAGTACCGTAAAAGTTCTAAACTCTTTTTTTTTTTCATCCCACATTTATGTAACATATCTTCCATCTTTTCTTGCCTCTCTTTCTCTTTATTTCTTTATATTTCTTAACTCACTTCTCTCCTTTTTCGACCACTCTTTCTATTCAGAGATAAAAATAAAAATAAAAAATTATCTTCTCCTGTAAAAAAAAAAAAAAAAAGAGCTGCATGATATTAGATTTGTAAAGTAAGAAAAAAACAGAGTAGCCTTCTATAAATATTTACTATTATTATTATTAAACAAAACAGAAATGCAAACAACAAATACATCATCAGCATCAACACGTAAAAATAAACCCAGTATGACCATAGTCGTACCTCAAAAATATGAGCATCAACAACAGCGAAGACTAGCATATTTGCCACATACGACACGTCTTTCCTATGATAACCTCCCAATTTCATCCATCCATAGTAACAAAAATACCACCACATCAAATTCAACTCGAACCAACTATTCTGACCGTCGTAAGAGTGCTGGCGCGTTACCACGTTTAACGTCAACAACCCCACAACCTTCGGTTGTAAACCGAGATGAACTCTCAAATAAAATCGCAAATACTTTTCAGGAATTTTCAAACATGCTTACACAATTGTCAACAGAAAAACAGCAGCGAGAACAACAACAGAAACCACCTGTATCACAGCCCGCCATTGTGCATCCATCCACTCGAAGTATAATTGAGACACCACGTTCATTCTCACCATCGCAGCAACAGACCAATAAAATACGGCAAAGTACAGGATCGTTGGCATCATTACCATCCGTCGTATCTACTGTTTCATCGTGTACAACTTTTTCATCTTTAGGAGGTGATGATCTTCGTGAACACGATAAAAGTATTAGTAGCAGTGGTAGCAGTAGCAATAACACGACGGACGACGAACGGGATGGCACAAAAAGCAAAATGGTTTTAAATACCGCCACAAGACTCATACATGAAAACGGCCGTCAAGAAAAAGAAGAGGAAGAAGAAGAAGAAATGGATGAAGATAGAAAAAAAATAATGCAACGATTATCTCGAGCTGTATGCATTGATGATGCACTAACGATTAAATCTGTATTTCATGAACAAAAAGATTTGTCATGGGTGGATATAAATAAACCTAATGAGTTAGGCATGACTCTCCTTATTCATGCTGCTTGCTTTAATAGCCTTCAAGTAATACGACCTTTATTGGAAGCCGGTGCAAAAATCGATAAACAAGATAAAAGTAAGCAAGTCATTCTTTTTTTTTTTTACCCATTAATTAATCATTTGGCACACAACTCATATTTACTGAAAACCCCCTTTATACATATTAGAGGGATGGACAGCACTTTTATGGGCCGTTAATAGTCGACATCTTGACATGGTTAAATTATTACTTGATTGTGGCGCATCATGTGATATAAAGACATCTACAGGCTTTACTGTTCATAGATTGATAAATCCACAAGATAAAGTTCTATTATCACTATTACCATTACCATCATCTAAATCATCTCCACGAACAAAGACATCATTTCAAAAGAAGAAAAAGAATAATGGAAAAAAGCAAGAGTTATCATCATCCCCAACAACATCTAATATTGATACATCATCAAAAATAAAAAAGAGACGTACGTCCACTGTACCAAAATTAGATCAAGTGGACCTTATTTATTATCAAGCTGATATGTATGGATATGCAGATTTGGCATCTACATCAACCACAACAACAGCAACAAAAACCCGTCGTAGCAGCATGTTTGTCAGCAGTAAAAAAGAATACACAACACCAAGTGATCAAGATAATGACTATAATGACAAAAACAAAGATAGCGCCAAAGATTATTATAATGAAGATAGTGACGAATCAGATTCAGATGAAGATTTAGAAGGGTGGGAAGGATGTATGCGATCCATATATCAATTTGATTGGAATAAATGTTTACCTGACCAAATGTTTGTATTTTGTCAAGACGACATGTCACATATATTGGATACTGCCATTAATGATGTCAAGTTACCGCTTATGTCAGATGAAACTCGTTTTACTGCAGCTAATATTATATTTTTATGCTGTCGATTCGCACATTATCATTCAAAACGTGATCTTTTGCAGGATTTTCTTACTTTGGCTATCAACAAAATTGCAAAGACAATCAAGGTAAAAAAAAACTTGCAAAGCAATTTTATTATTATCAGAATTACTTTATATAGTGATACAATTTTTTTTTAAAAGGAAAAAGTTACTAATGATTTTTTTCTCTCCTTCTTTTGGAAACACACACGCATACATGAATAATCATGCAGGCAAATCCAAGAAACATTGACAATCTTAGTTATTGGATATCCAATTCTCATCGATTATTTCAATATTTGAAACGAGATCAAGGATTAAACGAAACAACGCGAGACGAACAACAAAGAATTTCACAAGATCTTTTATCTGAAGCATTTACATTACTTGTATCTTTCACACAAAAGCGACTGGACAAATTTATTGAACCAGCATTATTGGATTATGAAGAAATAGCAGGTGATCAGCAAATTGATTTTGTCCCCGATAATACAAGCTGGCAACGTTTCTTTAGACGTAGTTCAACATCTTCTACCGCATCCCATACATCTGCTACACATACTACATCACGTCCCAATAGCCTCTTACTTTCACCCATTACACCAATGATACCCAATAGCAATAATAATACCACTATAACACCATCAACATTATCATCATCATCTTTATCCACATCAACAGTAGCATCATCCAACATGGTAACACCTGCCACTTTAACTTCCATTATTTCATCAATTTCACAGACAATGGATTCATATGAAATTCATTTCAAAATCAAAGAACAGTTTATAATGCAATGTTTGCAATACATTGCAATTCAAGGATTCAATCGATTACTTGCAAACAAAAAATATTTATGCCGGTCTAGAGCCATTCATGTACGAATGAATGTATCATCTATTGAAGAATGGATTCGCCATACTCTGAGACACTCTGTTTATACTTGTTTTCAACAATTAGCACAATTATTACAACTTTTACAGTGTGTCTCACAACTTCATGATCTTAATTTGTTTCAAGACACCATGGCGGGGTTCGATTTATTGAGCCTTGTCCATATACGACGATGTGTATTGCAATACCGATACGAAATTAATGAGCCTCAATTACCCGAAGGTGTATTGGGTTTTGTTCAACAACAACAATCATTTCTTTCACCTCGAAATTCCATTTGTAGTAATAATAGTAACAATAGTAGAAATCCTAGTTTTGATATGACAAGAGTATCCATGGATGAAAATTATACAGATTGGGGATTATTATTTGTTAATAGTAATGGTGGGGGATTGATTGTACCTACTGAAGCGTTGAAACGTGATCACGGCATCGTACCGAGTATCCCGGAAATGTGGTTATTAAAGTTGGACAAAAAATAACATTAGAACAAATTACTTATTTATTCTTTTTTTTTTAAAAAAAAAAAACTCGTCTAAATTATTACCATTCCTGCGTCTCAAAATGTTGTTGTTATGTTATAAGAGAGAGTGTATGAAATGATGGTTATATTATGTATGTTTGTATTTTTTTTGCGGGCAGGGGAAAAAGGATAAGAAAAGGAGGAGAGAAAATTTGGAAGATGGAAAAAGGTAATATGCTAAAGAGAAAAAAAAATGAATGACCTCCAATGCAAAGTTATTGGGAAAACAGTGTACCCTGAAGTAGGAGGAGTTATTTGTTACAGTACAGATATACTCTCTATATTATAAGGATCAAATGACCTCCAAGGTTCCGCAGAAAGCGCGGTTTAACCCAAGATGGTAACCTGTTGTCAAAGATAAAAAAAAATATAGTGATAATAACATAATAATTTTTGGGGGGGGGGAATAAGGAAAGAAGGGTGTATCGGTGCTGGAGCATGAAACTTAAAAAGAAAAACTACGCATTAATATTATATTATATTTTATGAATGATGCCATGCGAGCCAACCCTTTTGGATTTTCGATATTACGGTTTCACCAAGCCAATTTGAGATGAGTTCACTTTTAACTTACTTTTTTCGAATCATCATTCGATAACTAGCATTTTTATAAAAAGGGGACCAAACATCAATATAAAACCATTTTGTTCTTATTATTCCTCCTTCTTTTTTCTCTTTCTTTCTCTCTTCTTTCGCTTATAATCTTTTTTTTTTACTTCTTATTCACTTGTCTTGTTTTGCACGTGGCCTAAATAGTTGGACCAAGTAGGATTACATATAACAACACACATTCAATACTAGTTTTATTTCAGCTTTCCCATTTTCTTCTTTTATAAAGAAAATATAAAATATATATTCATTTTTATATACAACAATGTACATTCAAGCATCGCAGATTTGTCCAGTGTGTAGCGCTGATTTATTACAACAAGATCATTATGAATGGTGTGCATTACACAAGTAAGGAAGAGAGATCTGTTTTACACGTGTTTTATTTTTAAGAAATAATAGATATAATAATAACTGATTTGAAATACTCTATCTAGTGGGAAATTGATCAATTCATTGCGCAGCCATTGGTTGTCTCTACGCAACAAATGTTATCGATGACATGACGACCAGAAAGCTTTTTGACATTACTATATACATATAAAATATTTAATACACATCTAGCATAACAACCATATACTCTCATTTTTTTTTCAAACACACACAACTTACATACATTCATACATATACTATTTCTCTTTACATACCACATCGGTCCTCCAAAATCCTTTACTTTGTTTTTTTTTTACGTATCTTTTCTTTTCTTTTCTGCATTCATATCATCATCAGCATCATCACTGTTTGTTTGTTTTGTTTGTGCATGTAAATCTTTCTTAATTACTTTGTTAAAATAACTTTTTTACGCGTTCTTTACAGAGTTTGAAAGAACGTTTTTTTTTTATATTGGTTTGTCTATCTGTCACGGTTTTCGGAAAATAATGTAATCCGAGCCAATAAAGTATTTCAGAGTATAGAACGCATCCATATGTTCAACTGAAACTCTTTGCTGCCTTTTTCCTCAAAAAGGAGATAAAGCATCGTCAACGGCACCAATATTATTATTATTCGTGTGAGTGGAAAAAAAAAAGGCAAAAAGGTTCGGGTCACACAATAAAAAGAAACACATGGCAATTTTTTTGATTATTTAATCGAGATTCATGTATTATTTTATTTTATTTTTTATACTTTTTGTTGTTCTTGTTTTTGTTTTGTGGATCGTTTCACATCACGCCCGTGATTAGGTGTCCAAGGGCCCAGGCTGTCATTAGCATAAAAATCCATTGGATAGACATCATGCCAACTTGCTTTTCCCAATGCAATCGAAGCTTCATAGGGTGTTAATAATGGTTTTGGGAATGCATAACCCCAATCTGTGGATAATCGTGGACATGCAATTTGAATCCATCTATGTATATTATTAGATGCCGCGATAAATAAGTAATTATCATCGTTAGTATATATATATATATATATATGAGATTGAGTATTTACTATTATAATTATTACTACTTACGCATCTACATCTTCAAATTGAGCCAATTTCTGAGGAAAGATTTCAGATAATAATACAATAACTGAATCTTTTCCAGCTTCGTGGATACATGACTCTAAATATTCCATGATTTGGGGTTTTCCTTGACGACCCAAAGTACCCAAAATCAACCCGTATTTTTTAGCTTCTTTAGCCATTGTTACGGCATGTTTCCGAAGCGACTGCATTTCCATGTGATCATATCGTTCTCTTGTGATACGTTTATCGTATGGGTTGTACCTAAAAATTAAATTCATTCCGAATGAGAATTTTTTTTCTTTTAACATTAAACTCATATGAACATTTTATCGCTTACTGAAATGCAGGAATTGATGGATTATGAATCATAATAGACTCAAGATGAAATCGTCCGTCACCTAAATAACTATATAATGATAACGATTTGGTTATATATAAAATGCTTCAAGGTTCAATGACAAAAAAAAAATAAGGTATAATGTTATAACTCACATAATAGCATCCATTTCAGGTAATTTTGGAGATGTACAACCTAAAATCTCACCCGGAGATAATGGTTTTGATTGGGGTATGAGAATAGTATATTCTTGTTGTAATATTTCACGGACAGACTTGATAATAATCAAATATTATATATTAATGAGTCATTTGTATAACTTGTTTATATTGTTTTCTTCCTTATTGATATTAACATCCTTCCCACCCAACAACTTCTCTCTCCCTCTCTTTTTCGTTCTTTCTTTCTCCATACCATTTCAAATATTAAACACACTGATTATTTATTACTTACTTGTAATGCGGCAACGAATTGAATTGTTCCTACTAGGACCAGCCTTTTTCCCTGTTCAAAGTTCTTTTTTACAGTATCAACAAAATGTTGGGTGTCAATTCCGATGTCCACAAAAACATATAATGTATTGATTGGTGTAACATCGACGGGTACTAATAAAGGAGATTTCTGAGGTCTTTAGCATAAACCATTACTGTTTTTATTATCCATTGGGAAAAAAAAAGAGAGGGAAAAAAAGAGATATTACCTAAACAACTATGTCCATAATGCAATAAGAAATCACAACCTAATGCACGAGCTGTATAATCATCAATACAACATGCACCATATGTCACATCACCCATAATAAGTGTTTCAACTTGACAAAATCTAAAATATATGTATATTATAATAATAAACTTTAAAAATTAAAATTGAACCCCTCTTTTTTTTTTGAATGTCACTATACTGCTGTGTAACCCTATTGAGAAAAAAAAAGAGCTTACACTTCAATAATATCAGAAATCACACATGCAAACATCATTAATCCTTCAGGCATTTGAATGGCCACTATAATATAAAAACGTTTTGATATTTTTTAGTTCTCCATACTAAATATAAATAAAAGATTAAATCATCCATAATTTTTTACCTTTCTTTGAATTAGCTTTTCGTATCCGCCATACTGATTTTTGTATTTCAAAATTATAGTTGGAAGGAAGCTGTTATGGTTTTGCGTGAGAAAAATAAAAAACACACAAGTATAGTTCTTATGTATCAAAGTAAAATTAGTTTGTATATACCTGCTCAAGTGCCTTATTTAATAAAGGATCGTTTAAAATTTCGTCTGGAATTTGGTTTGCTACTCGACTTGTTCTTGATCGTCGTGACTCTAATATCAATTGAACGTTGCATTAATGAATAAGAAGTTGTTGAGAATAAGAATGAGGGCGATCCGAATACATTCCGATTCCGAGAAGTTTTTTTTTTCCTTACTTGTGAATCCAACAGCACCGTCTTCAATAGCTGGTGTATCGTCTGAAGTTTTTGCAGCATTACGAGCTCTACCAACAAATCGTTTTCGTGGTGCTGTCGCTGTCGTTGTCGTTGATTCTTTGGGCTTTTCTTCTGATTTCTCCATTATTATTATTATTAATATAAAGTGTATAAAGTTAAAGCAGTTACAGAAAAATGGAAGAGAGAGTGGCTTCGCAAATGAATAATTGCGGGCATTTTTAGGATTTCCAAGATTAGAAACAATCGTACCACATTATTATTTTTTTTTGGCCAGGTTCTTCTTTTCTCTTCTTATTTTGTTTGTTCCATATAAAAACAACAAGAACAACAACCTCCCCCCTCATTCTCTCTTACCCCTCCCCCTACTCTTCTTCTTGACGCTTTTTTTTCAATAAAATAAAAAATAAACAATGTTGAGAACGGCATTGCGCAAGACATTATGCGCTAATACGAATTTATGCACACGTTCAACACTTTTGAATGGTATTTCACCACTACGAACAACCACAACAACACGTTTGTTACATACCCCTACTAGTTCTATTATGTGGAAAAATAACTTGAGTTCCATGACTAAAAATATGTTGGGTAAACGCGTTTTCCTTCAACCTCAACAACAACGACTTATGAGTGCAGTAGCAGAGTCGACAGCAACAACAGCAACAACTGCGCGGACAACCGGCCTGAAAGCAACTAAACCAATTGTCGGTTATTGGCTGTACTTCAATGCGGGTCTCATTTACGCTATCGTAGTTGTAGGTGGATTAACTCGACTTACTGAATCGGGGTTATCTATTACTGAATGGAATGTCATCTCGGGTATGAAACCTCCTCGTTCTGAAGAAGAATGGCATGATGAATTTGAAAAGTATAAACAGTTTCCTGAATATAAGATGTAAGCTTTCTTATTTTATTTCTTCATACAAATTCGGTCGAGGGAAAAAAAAGAGAAGGAAAAAGGAAGATAAAGGGTAAGGGTAAGAGATGATGAATGATATTTATTTGATTTTCATATATATATAATTATATTATGATTTAGTTTGAATCGAAATATGACATTGGATGAATTCAAGACTATCTTTTATTGGGAATGGGCTCATCGTATGATTGGCAGATTTATTGGTGCTTCTTTTATATTACCTGGAATATATTTTGCTTCACGTGGATATATGACACGTCGCGTCGCTAAGCAAATATTTGGTCTTACTTGTTTACTTGGCACTCAGGTAACCTAACCAACCAATTTTATTTACGCGTGTTCTTACTGCGATTAAACTCAAAAAGTAAAGTTATTTTTTTTGTGATACTAAAAAAAAAGAGTATTTTTATTATAGGGCTTTATGGGATGGTATATGGTCCAATCTGGCTTAAATCAAGCATTAATGGAAGAACCGGGTGCTGTTCCACGAGTGAGTCAATACCGTTTAACTGCTCACTTAGCAATGGCTTTGGCACTTTACGGTGGAACTATCTTTGTCGCAGCGGACGTTATAAGACAAAGTAAGATTGCCAATGGTACTTTCTGCAAAGAAACCGCACGTATGTTGAATAATCCTATTCTCGGTCGCTTCCGTCGTTCTGCTCATATCATTGGTAGCTTAATCTTTTTGACTGCGATGTCTGGTGGTCTTGTTGCTGGTTTGGATGCTGGTATGATTTATAATGAATGGCCAAAAATGGGTAATGGCTTTGTACCCCCTAAATCGGAATTATGGTCAGATATTTATGTAAAGGACACTGATAAGGGTAAATGGCGTAACTTGTTGGAAAACCCTACAACTGTTCAATTTGATCATCGTACCTTGGTATGTTACTCTTTTTTATTTATTTATTTTTTGTACTATTGTTTGATGATGTGATAAATATGTATATCTATTTTTATATACTAACATAGAAAAAAAATCTCAATTTTTTCTTTTGAAAATTCTTTTCTCTTTTAATAGGCTGAATCGACAGCAGTCTTGACAACTGCTTTATGGGCGTACTCTCGAAAATTACCGTTGCCCAAGAACGTACGTTTGGCTATGAATACCATGATGGGAGCTGTTGTTATTCAAGTCACATTGGGTATTTCTACACTTATTTATATGGTACCTATTGAATTGGCAGCATCCCATCAAGCAGGTGCTTTAGCACTTTTGACATCTAATTTCTGGTTGATCCATGCTCTTAGAAAAGTACCTCTTTAGACATTTTTTTTTTAGCTATCTTGTAAACTATGTATACGTTAAAAAAGTCTAATTATTACAAAAGTATACACTATTCTTGATTTTTATTATTGTTATACAAAAATACATCTTATTTATCTACATTATTCGTCTATAATTTTGCTTTTTGGTTTTGTTTTGTTGTAGATGCTATGTAATTTAATAAATGTTAATAAAGATCGATCAACGTTGACAAACAAAGAATACTTTTTAACTGTTTCAAAAGAAAAAATCATAGAACCTTCTTTTAATGCTGAACTGAACAAAAATATGTAAATTATAAAAGATTATAGACTCATATATGTTATTCTAATAATAATAAAAATCGCTTGGGATATGTCGAAAAGAAAAACAATTGGACAATATATATATTTGTTGAAAAAAGAATTGTGGATCATACAGTACGTATAGAAGCTTTTAAAGCTATAAATTAAATGTGAATGATGGAAAACAAAAAAAAAACACATTTAGCGACAACATTCATCAACAAAAAAATTATTAGAGTTACTATCATTGTTATTAAGGGGATATTGGGTGAAGTCTTGACGTTTATTGAAATTACTGCCTTCTTTTGACCAACACAGTGTAACAAGGCAGTGGTTGTCATGGCAATGACTTGCTAATTTTCTTATTTACGTAAAAGGTATAGTAAAGAGCTATGTATCAAAGACAGTCTTGGTTAGGCTAGGGTAAATATTTTTTATAAAGCTTCGCTGATTTTAACATTAATCATAAGTTGGTAACCAGTTTTTATATAAGCAAAGCATAATAAGAAGGTATGACTTTTTTTTCGCAACCGTCTTTTTTGTGTTTGATATGAAATATATTAACAAAAAACTTAGAACCGTAGTTGAATCAGGAGAAATATATATTTCATGAAAGTATTATTAATAAATATTTGGTTATATTACTGAACTTTCTGTTGCTAACCAGCTAGTAAATAGTTTTGATTCTGTTTGTAAAATACAGAGGTACAATATATAACTGATTTATTAACTCTTATACAATCGTAATGGAAAATTAAACTACTGGACAACCTTTTTTTATATATAATTTCTATATAGCTGACAACACTGCAGCTATTTATTATTGGTTGGTGTGGAATAAAAAAACTCCACTTCTATTTTTCTTGTAAACTGATCGTTTCTAGAATCCTTTTTTTTTTTTTTTGTTTCTTGACAAAAAAGAAAATGTATAGGCCACCACCTCCCAATGTAAGACTATTTGATCTTAATAAGCATAGTTTATTTATTTCTATAGTTATTTTTTTTTGGTCATTTAATTTGCTTGTATTTTACTAATAATAAACATTGTAATCTTATAGGCGCCTGGATTTCAAGGCACACCACCACCACTACCAAATACATGGCAAAGACCTCCTCCGCCTGGTGTTGTTCTAGGCACCGATCCCATGTCGGTACCACCTCCACCTGCTGTAACGTGTTGTTTTTTCTTTTATTTAATAGAATCTAATCAACATATTATAAAAAATGAAGGAGAAAGGAAACTAATCTTTTAATCTATTTGTTTATTTAGCAATTATGGAAAGAACATCAAAATGCGGAAGGACGTAAATATTGGTTCAATACAATAACACGAAAAAGTACATGGGAAAAGCCAGAAGAATTATTGACACCTGAAGAAAAGGAATTGATGAATTGTCCTTGGAAGGAATATAAAACACCTGAAGGCAAAACGTATTATAGTCATGCAGAGACAAAAGAATCTAAATGGTCGATGCCTGAGGAATATAAAGAACTTTATGAAAAAGCTGAAAAGGCAAAGGAACGAGCTGCAAAAGAAGCGTAAGTTTTTTTGTTTCTTTTTGTTCTTGGCCCTACGGGATAAAGGTTGATAAAGATCAATAATGAAAGTGTATTAATACGTTATTATTAATATTATTAGACAACGCCCTGCACCCCCACCTCCACAACCCACGCCATCATTACCACTAAGACCACCTGTACCAATGCCAATGCCAATGTCTGCACCTACTAACATTGTTCCTCCTCCTATTGTAAGTGGATCAAATGCTACACCTATGGATACAACTCATACGATGGCTACACCTTCTCCTACTATAACACAATCACCTCATAATAAGGTTCGATCTGATTTATCAACGAATGGAACATCGCCATCACCAGCAACAACAACGACAACACCGATAATAACACCAACAACAGCAGCAACAACAACGGTAAGACCTCATTATCATCATAAAGTACGTCAACCACCACCAAGTGCTGCCATTCTTTCTCAAGTACCTGTTGTTGAATTTCCTACAAAAGAAGAAGCTGAAAAGGCATTTTATAAACTTTTAAAAGAAACAGTAAGTTCGTTTATTTACAGTGACAATTTTAAAGATTTAGATGAGTTCATCGTTATGGATAACAAAATTTATATAGGGTGTTAAATTAGATTGGACTTGGGAACAAACAATGCGTGAAATTATCACACATCCTATTTATCGAGCTTTAAAAACACCTAGTGAACGAAAAGCAGCATTTCATACTTATTTGGATAAGGAAGCTAGACGTGAAAGGGTATGTGAAATAATAATAATAATAATAATATAGATTTTGTTTACAAGAATTATTTAAATTCATCACAAATATATTATAATTTAGGAATTACGTGAAGAAAAAGAAAGCAAACAACGCATGAGTTTCTTTCATATGCTTGAAAACACCAAAGAAATTAAACCTTATTCACGTTATCGTACCATGATCAAATCCATTAGTCAACAACCTGCGTATCAACAAATCAAATCTGAGACACAACGTGAACAATATTTTGAAGAATATGTTCATACTTTACAACGGCGCGAAAAGGAAAGATTACGTGAACTTCGTAAAAATAATATGGAAAATTTCGCTGAATTATTAAGACACATTCCTGAAATCACTTTTGAAACTAAATGGAAAGAGGCTCAACAATTGTATATGCAAGATCCACAATTTGAGAATCCAAAAGCATTTGAAGGAATGGATATGTTAGATTTCTTATCAGTTTATGAAGAACATAGTCGCCTTTTATGGGAAGTACCATTAGGTGAATTGAATACCAAATTACGTGAACGAAGAAGAACAGCACGGAAGGCAAGAGAATCTTTTAGAGTAAGTATAAAAACAAAGAGGATTAGGATTTTCTTTTTTGGAATAGAATGTTTGCTAATATTGAATATTATTTATATATTTTATGAATAAATAGAGTTTATTAACAGAACTGGTACATAAAGGAAAGATTACAGCACGATCGTTATGGAAAGAAGTATATCCAGAATTTAAAGATGATTCAAGATATACGAATTTATTGGGTGTTCCTGATTCAACTCCATTTGATTTGTTTTGTGATTTACTTGATGATTTGGATGAAAAATTATATCAGGATAAAAGAATTGTGTATGACATTCTTAAGGTAAAAAAAAAAAAAAATAGAGAATAATTTATGAGGGGAAAACTAATAAATCTATCAATGTTATATATATTAGGAATTTGATTTTGAAGTATCTCTTGAAACGACCTATGATGAATATCAAGCTTTACTTGATCGTAGAAATGATCTTATGGAACGAACCGTTCCATCCAATGTGAAAATTATATTTGATCATGTAAGTTTAAAAATAATAATAATAATAATAAATGATCAACAAAATGACTTATTATAATAATATATTATTACAGTTACAAAACAAAGCAGCTCAACGACTTAAAGAAGAAAAACGACGACAAGAAAAAAAGATGAAAAAGAAAATTGATGCATTACGTCATGCCATGAAATATGTTGACCCTGTTATTAATATCGATGATTCATGGGAAACGGTACGACCACGTATTGAAAATTTACCTGAATATGAAGCTATTGAAAATGAACAACAGCGTATAGAAGCTTATGAAAAGTTTATTAAACGATTGAAGGTTTGTGATTATATTTGTTGTAGTGTGTATAAAAAAAACTATAAAACATAACTTAAACTTTAAAAAAAAAAACTCGTTTATCGTTTTTTTAGGAAAAACAACACGCAGATCATGATGAAGATGATGAAGAAGGAATGATCAAAGAAGATGAAGAAATTGGTGGATATTCAAAACATCATTCATCATCTAGTCGACGATATAATAAACAACAACGGAGAGAAGGAGGAGGTGGAGGGTCTGATCGTGAAAGTGATCATGCAATGAGTGGTGATGAAGAAAGATCAAGAAGGAGAAAGAAAAGGGTAAAATTAATAATTATTAATACAAGGATCATATATTATTATTATTTATTTATTATTAATCACGAGGTCATCTGTTACTTTCTTTTTATATTATATTATTTAGAGAACAACACATCAAGATAGTTTCGAAAATGCCATAGATGAAGGGAAATCTAGTGCAGAAGAAGGAGAAGCGTTGGATGATTATGAAAATGATCCACGCCGTTTACATTGATCAACCCATCTAAATTAAAAATAATAATAAAAAAATGTGGTTTGGTTCTTAATGTTTGTGTAACCAGAGAAAGTTTTTCTTTAATAATTAATCATCTGGTTTATTTCTGTTGACCAATGAAATTGTAGTGCTGCGTAACAAAATTATTTAAACCACGAAAAAAAAAAAAAAAGGAAAAAAGTTCTTCTCTTTTCTCTTTTCTTCATAAAAATTTTTTTTTCTTTCTCCATCTCCATACTTTTTTTTTCAAATGTCCTTATCAATACAAACAACTCCAACTACTTTATTAACAACAACAGGTAGGCTATAAAGCCTTCTCTCTTTCTTTTTTTTTTAGAGCCGTAATAATTATTATAGCCCTTTTTTTATTTTTATTTTTATTTCTCTTTTCTCCCATTTTTCTATTCTTTCGTTTCGTTTGTTATTGTTATTGTCGCCTTTGTCGTCTTCGTTGTCATTCGCAACCGGTCTATTGTTGTCATCTCTTTTTTTTAAAAAAAGAAAAAAAGAAAAGAAAAACAAAGCACACACACGCACACATGCACACGTACATAAATATATATAAATATAATATATTTGTATATACGTCAACTCACATCGTTACAGCAGCATACAATGGTCAAAAGCCTATAATCCGAAAAATTTCAAAGAATTTTTTTTTTGAGCACCCAAAACAAGAACCAGAAAAAAAAAAAAAAAAAAAGAGAGAGAGAACGTCAAAGACTTTTATAAAGTACAAACCACTTTTTTTTAGTTTTTGGTCGTTTTTTTTTTTTATTTTATCTTTTTTTTTATTAATGAATTCCTACAACTTCTTTCTTGAAAAAGGAAAAAAAAAATAAGTGACGTGAAAAAAAATGTCCTAATCAAAGAAAAAAGAAAAGAAAGAGAAACCTGAAGTAAAAAAAAAATCAGTTTTTTCTTTTTTTTTTTTTTCTTTTGAAAAATAACCTCCTTGCATCGGATGAAGAGAAGAAGAAAAAAGTTCAGACCCATAGAAAAGGGGAAAAGTGGTGTGTAGGCGATTTACGTGTGGGAAATAGAAAGAAGAGTGGGTGTATTCTTTTTCGTCGAATTTTTTCTTTTTTTGATTGATTGAACACAAGACAAACAATCGAAGCAACGGTCGTTGTTTTTGTTTCTTTTTGATAACCAACGAAAAAAAAATCCTATATCAAGTAGATATCTATGTATGTGTGTGTGTGTGTGTGTGTGTGTGTGTGTGTGTGCGTATGTGTGATTTGTACGATATGTACATAGATGGGGGTATTTGCATTATGTATCATACTATCCAACCCAGAAAAGCATACGAAACATACGAAAAACGAGAACAAAAAAAAAATTATTGCCTTCAAGCATACCCGAGAAAGATAGAATTTTGGGATTCCCTTTATATAATACTATTTATAATGGAAAAACAAAACAAACAAAAGAATTTTGAAAATGTAACCCATATATATGTTATTTGTATAGATTCAAGCATTCAAGAAGATCAAAATAATATGACTACAACTGCTGGTAGTAACGGCAGTGTCGAAGAAGCTACACTCAATTTCTTACATACCATTGGTGATCAAGGTTCTGTACAAGAAACACGTTTAAAAAATGAAATGATTGATGTCATGGCAGCTGAACAACAACCTCATTTACGAGAAGCGCTAATGGATGTTATTTTACGTACTACAAATAAAGAAGTTTTGGAAGCGTATGTATTATTTAATTTATTACTATGATAACCCATACATTTTATCGTCATGTACATAATTGATTAATCTTACCTTTGTATGTTCTTATATAGTCTTGCTACTGCACCCAAGGCGTGTCGTATCTACCATGAATGGATCAAAGAAGCTCTTAAAGAAACAGATTGGTTAACAATTGGTAAAATGCTGAAAGTTTTAGATCATTTACCTTTAGAAACATCTACATTGGTTGAATATAAGTTAGGAAAAGCTGTAAACATCGTACAAAAAAAAGCAGTATCACATGGTAAAATATATAATACAATATTAGCTTTTAGTATGCGTAAAGATGAGTGAAATACTAAATTATTTAACTAACTTATATAATCTTTTTGCTATAGATAAAGTTGAAATGAGTAGTGAAGCCCGTCAAGTGATGAATAAATGGAACGAACAACATAGTAAGTTTTTAAAAATAAAATAATGATGATATGTTTACAATTTACTAAATTTTATCCTTTAATTTTTATTTTTGCTTGTTAGAAACTGCCAAAAGTACCACTACTGCCAATGGTGATTTGAATACTGAAAAGCGAAAGGCACCTCCAACAAGTGTAAGTTAAAATAGTATATCATAAATACATATGCGCACTGAACATAGTTTAAAAGATTTACTAACAATTATTCTCGCTGTTTATAATTTATTTAGGCAACTAATCCAAATAAGAAAGCACCTCGCTTAGCCATTTCTGATGAGCGACCTGTCAAACCAAAACCTCAAGCAAAAACTGATATGAACTTTTTTAAAATGTTCAATAGTAACAATAACAACAATGGAACAAGAAAACTTCCTCCTACTGGATTACGAAGAGAAGAATCATTTATTTTGGAAGCATCTGATTCAAGGTACTATAACAACAAAAATAACAAATACAACTATTTTTCTTCATCAAATGGGCAAAGAGCTCCATTAACTGAGTATAAATACAATTATAATAGCAACAGTCCTACTCCATCTTCTCCACAGTCGTTATTGTCTCCGACAGGTTCCATTTCCTCTTTTGCTTCCGCTTCATCATTAGGTATTCCTGTTCCTAGTTTACGTACTACAAATATCAACGGCGCTGTAACATCTTTAAAATCCACAGACAAAACAAAGCGTAGTGGTAAAAGAGTTGTTTTTAATGATGAGTCTCTTGTTAAAGTTTGCTATTATTCAAAACATAATTGGAAGGTAAGAGATGCATCTTCAATAAGATTTTATACATGTAATTTATATTTATATATATATATACTCATTCAACAATTCGTTTCTATATAATAATCATTTTAGATATCGGATAAACCACATGAAGTTTTTGATGACGAAGATGATGAATTAGACTTTGAAGTTCAACATTCTAAGAATCTTAATAATAGTGCTACTTTTCCACATTTGAAAAATCAACAGCAATCAAAAAATTTAAACAATTGGCATCGAGCTCCTGCTCGCTTATTATTAAGTCATGAATGTAAACATGCTGGTGAAGTTCAATCAGAAGAAGCCATTTTACAAAGAAAACGTGAAGCTGTCACACCACCCGTTTTATATAAGAATGATTATGAGATTCCATATACTCCAGAAGAACCTGATGATTTTGGTAGTAATAATGATGAAGGCAATGTCAAAGTGATTCCATTGGAAGATTTAGCGTGTTATGATCAAGAAGAAGACAATAATGGTGGCTTGATAGCTGTAGATCATAATCATGAACAACAGCAACAACAACAACGTTATCACTATAATGATCATCTTAATAATGGCTATAGCGATACTAATAATAATAACACTCCTAGTGCTGTTCCTGTATCAGTACCTATTACTACTATTTCTTCAGCACCATCAACAACAAATATATTGCCAGCTTCTCTTCCAAATGTTGATTTTCCACAACTTCAAGCACTATTGAACGGCGTTTTTTCTTCATCTACGTCCCCATCCTCTATTCCTTCACAACCGCAATCGCAATCGCAACACTCACTACCACCTCAATCTAGCTATACATCAACTTATCAACAACAACAACTTGCAACAGGTCGATCATCTAACTATATGAATAGTCGTGGTGAAAACTATGAAGCTTTCTCAGCACCATCATCATCCCATCATCGTGGAGGAGGGTAAGTTTAAGAAGGGGTCATAAAAAGGGGAAAAAAGACAGTGAACAATTTAACATATACGAAAAAAAAAAGTTAGTTTACTAATATATATATTAATTGATTCTTGCTATACAGAAGCCATTATCATCCTTCTACTTCTTCAACGTCTTCCACCAAAAAGGACAGATCGAACCGAAAACGTGGCCGAAAAAGTGGAGGTCCTTGTCGATATTATAAAACAAGAGATGGCTGTCGAAAAGAAAGTTGCAAATTTAGTCATGACCTTTAATGAAACAGAAAACCTTTTTACCCCTCGTCCCCTTTTTCTATAAATTATTATTATTATTATATACTATACATATTATTATTTTTATCTTTTTCTCACTCATTTATAAACAACCTCATCACCAATGACACATTTGCATTCTTTTCCCTTTTTCCCTCTTTTAAAAAGTTCATATTGTATCTACCGTTTTTTTTTTATAATTGCTCCATTTTCTATCCTCCCCCCCTTCTTTTAATTTCTTCTTCCCGATATCATTAGGAAAAGAAAAGAAAAGATAACGTAATTAATTTTATATATTCCATCTGCGTTGTTTTTTTAACATACTTCCCTAGCAACCAAATACTTTTTTTTTATTAATCATATGATAATAATATTTCTTTTTCTTTTTTCATTGATTAACAAGAACAAATCATTAAAGGAAAAATGTTCAAATTGCTATTATATATATTATTCATGAATTGAATATGCGTGAATCTCAAGTGATTGGTTTACATCCCTCTTTTGTTGTCATACACTTCTTCATATATATATGCAGCGGCGATATGGCTGTATATAGTAGTATTAAGACTTGACATGATGAGGTGTTATGTATTATAAAAAAAAAGGAGGGAAAATATTTATTTAGGAAGGATGACAACAATAAAAAAAAAACTCATTTAACCCGAAATGGATTACATATACTTTATAGCGTGTACATATCTGACATACGTAATACTTTATTTTTGAATTGATCACTACCCATATATAATATTTAATGAGCATATATACAGTATATACGTACAACAGCATTAGTTTATTTTACGTACCGGCTTTCAAGCAATAATGTTTATTACATAATAAATAGGTTATTACTATTATTATATATAGAAAAGCTGAGTGCACCTCCTCCTTTAAATTAAAGTTAAATCAATTCACTAAATCAAATCAAAGCCTCACTCCTTACAGATATATAAAGAAAAGAAACTAAATTCAAAAAATGATAGTAGGAATAAAATTTAATAGATAGAAAAGCAGTAGTAGTAATAGAAATAAGAAAAAAATTAGTAATAAAAAGAATGGGTTAAAATTACCATATAGTATAAAACCTGTTGGTGTTACATAACACCAATTATACGGACATGTATGTTGTATTTTTAGGCACAGCGACTATGAGTAAAAGGAGGTTTTCAAAAAGAAAAAAAAAATAGGCTGTCATGTAACACTAAAAAAACCACTTACATTATCCTACCTATACCTTCTTCAAAACATGCAAGGTGTACTAAAAGCAGGCAATATATATAGAAAGAGAGAAAAGATAAAGGAAAGGTGAATCATATTCTTTTATGGTTGTGCTTGCTATTAATACCCAGAAATATATTATCATGAATACCTTTTTTATATGTTTAATTACTGAGAAAATGAATGTGGCAAGAAAAAAAATCCTTGCTTTGACATCTGAAGTATATTTATATGCCTTTTATTTTATTTTTTTATTACCTGAGGCTCAGATGATATGCACAATAAGTGTTTTTTGAAGTGTAAACAAAGATATATTTTAAATAAGAATTGTTTTAAACCCCTTATGATAGTCATACTTATATTGCTTATGATTCATGTAAATACAAAGTTGCCATTATTAGCTATTTTCTACTTTGAGATTTCATAAAGTTGTCACCTAGTTACCGATCTCCGCAATATAAATGACTTTATTTTATATTTTTTATCAATTCAAAATATATGATTTATAAAAGTATTCTTATGATTTATAAACTTATTTAGTGATAAATAAATTAAAAGGTACAGCTTAAATGAGAATACTGCATAATAAAGCTTTTCTTATTTTGTCAACTTTTTTTATTATTATTATTTTATTTTGAGCTTATAAGTTAATAATTAAAATTCTAAATAACTTTTCCACACGAATTACTAAAAGACGTAATTCGAAGCGGAGATTCTTTGTATTCTATGCAAGTGTGTGTATGTGTGCGCACCCACACTTTTTTGTGTGAGAAGAAGAACACCGACAAAAAGAAAAGTATCTCGTGTTCCCCTTTTCTTTTTTTTTTCATCTCGCCATTTTATTTGTTTTCAATGACGGGACCAAACCTTGAAGAAACTAATACAAGTAGTAATAGTGCTACTGCTAGTACTACTACTACTACTACAGGAGATTCAAGTTCTACAACTACAAAATACAATAATAAAAATATACGAACAACACCACCTTCGGCCGTCAACTTATCACCTGCTGTTTCTGCGTTTCAGTTTCGACCTCATATTACTACTAATATTAATAATAATAACAGCAGTCATAATCATCACAATCAACTTAACCATCTATCACCCCATCATCGACCACTGGATAGATCCTTGTCATCCGAAGGTGCTACTCTTGGTAGAAAAAGTAGTAATAGTCGACTTGATGTACTTTCCACTTCACCATCATCGTCATTGGATTTGAAAAGGTCTCACTCGAATCAAGGTATTGGTGGTAGTACTGGACGTTCTATAACGCGTTCTCCTAGCCCTGTATCACCTCGAGCACAAAAAACTGTTATAAAAGATGGATATGTATACAAGGATGAAGTGGTTATTTTAGATAAGGAACAAAAGGAAGAATTGCTTAAAGTGGGGGAAATTGCATTACAAGGTGAATGGACTTTTTGGTATGACAGGTAATATTATTATTATTAGTATTTTTATTTCTTTTTTAAAATAATCTATAGTTATATACGTAATCCATTGGATAATCTAAAACAAAACAAATAATATAACAACAGATATGTACCTAATTTGCCTGCAACTGAGTATGAAGCGAATTTACAAGTGATTTCTACTGTTGGAACTGTACAGGTAAAATAGAGAGAGAGAGAGAGAGAGAGAGAGAGAGAGAGAGAGAGAGAGAGAGAAAGAGAAAGAAA
This sequence comes from Circinella minor, assembly GCA_016758965.1. Classification (NCBI taxonomy): domain Eukaryota; kingdom Fungi; phylum Mucoromycota; class Mucoromycetes; order Mucorales; family Lichtheimiaceae; genus Circinella; species Circinella minor. The sequence goes on along the minus strand of JAEPRB010000008.1, from coordinate 312,144 downwards.
TAGTTTCTTATGATCACCGAAGGAGGAAGGGGCGAAAGTATAATGGTAATAGAGATCAAGAAATCAGGTACACTAATATTATTTACTTATTTAGAAATTCTGGTCGATTTATAACAATATTGATGGACCAGATCAACTTGGTTTTCGAAGCAACTTGCATTTTATGCGAAAAGGAATTAAGCCAATATGGTAAATTTTAATACAAAGAGAAAGAAAAAAACCGAGAAATAACTTAATTCGCTCGTATATCATGTTGTATATTCTTATATTGAAACCTCTCCTTCCCCGTTCCCCCTTCTCCCTCCTCTACTCATCCTTAAAAAAAATCAGGGAAGATCCTCAAAATGAACATGGAGGTTCTTATAATTTCAAGATACCCAAACCACATTCCCCGTTGGCATGGCGTGATTTGCTTGTATTATTGATTGGTGAACAGATAGAAGAATGGCTGGGAGATACTGTATGTGGTGTTTCTGTATCATCAAGACAACAATGCGATAATTATCAAGTATGGACTGCTCATACACATCATAATGATAATCAAGCCGATGCAAAAATACGTTCAAAATTAACTGAACTGTTACGACCTGCTGAAATCCAATCATTTTATTATAAAGGTAAGGTTGTTTTTTTTTTTTAAAAAAAAAAAAAAATAGAAAAAAGAAAATTTGTCATCATCCGGGTTGTGGTGTAAAAGAAAAAGGTTTGAGGAAGAAATGAATTATATATATTATCTATGTATGTCTGTATGTTATGAACTTAGAAAAAAAAAACTTTATGTGCATAGTTCATAAAAACCATGCAGCTTTCCAGAAACCACAACAACACCATCACTATCAACAACAGTATTATAATCATCATAATCAACAACAGCAACAAAATAAATGGCCAGAAGATCCTTCAAGTCTTCTTAAAAAGCCACTAGACATGCGACAACGGATTACAGAACAGAGTATCGAAAAAGTCGTTGCGGATATTGAACGATTAAGTATGAAGCATAAGGAACGAACAAGAGTTAATAGTAATAATCATCAACAACAACATAATCAGCATAATCACCAGCAACAACAATCCCATAGCAACAGTAGTAACAATAGTAGTAATCACAATCAAGATCACCATGCAACAACAACAATGACCACAACCAATTATCAACAATAAATATAAATAAATCTCTCTCTTTTTTTTTTGCCTTCTCTTGTTTTCGAACTCATCTAACACAACACAAATACAATCTTTCCAGTCATCAACCATATTGCAAATTGTAATTTTTCCCCCCTTTGTTTTACAAATATGCAAACAAAGACAAAAACATCACACGAAAAAAAAATATAAAATATTATTTAAATTTGATCGATATTGATTGGAGTTATGGTTTTATATTGAGAAAGGGAGGAGAAGAAGGGAGGGGAATGGATTTAAATTATATTTTATTTGGCAGATGTTTTCAACTATTATATAAAAAAAAAATTGATACATGACAATGAATCAAATTAATACATTATTGTTTTTTTTGTGAATAAAATAAAATAATATGATTATATGATTTACCTGAAGACCATGCATTTCTTTAATTTCATCTTTAAGAATTTGATTTACTAAACGATGTTGTTTTACAATCGAAGCACCTTCAAAGGACTTGGATGAAATATCAATAGCATACATCGATCCACAACCACCTGATATTTATATATATATTTAAACGATTGTTCTTTTTTTTTCGATAACCATGTTTTAATAAGCAAAAATAAAAAGCAACTTTATATATTTACCAGATACGTCAACAACTCGCAATTTATGAGGGGATAAAGCTTCAGTTAATTTGTTATGAATATGTTGTTCACCCTCTGACATGCGCATTGCGCTTGTAGTAGAAAACATACGGTGACGGGTAGCAATGGAGATCGATCGTAACATATTTTATTTATTAATGTAGAAATAACAACAAGCTAAAGAAAAATAAAATAACACAGCACAGATACACAACGCTGGTTTATTATTAATTTTTCTTCTTTTTTTTTCTTCTCAGCTCTAATACTTTATTTAGTCTTGTTTTGTCCCCACAAAAAATAATAGTGCATACTTGAACTCATGTCTTGGGAAGATATACACATCACCTCTCTCACACAAAATCTCCTTTCTCTCTTCATATTCTACTCGGTTCTTTTCTAATCCAAACTTTCTAATTAATGTATCATCTATAATCCGTGATATATAAAGAGTAATAAATAGCGGAGGCAATGGTAGTAGTAACACAAATTATATATAAACAGCTGAACCTTTTATTTTTTTGTATATTAAAGAGAGAGATAGACATTACCTACATGTAACTAAGAAATAGCACAAGCAATTGCACACTTGAAATATAAAATAGCAAGTAGATTGGGGAGCAGCAAGAACAGTATCAACGATGATGACAACGGTCAGAACAATTGTTTTATATATCTTCAAATAGAGCTCTCCGTCTACCTGACCAGAAAAGCGACTGATGATGTTTTAATCATCAGTCAAGAAACTAGAAAAAAAAAATTTCAAGAATTGTATAGGTATCATACCATCACATATAACGGTTAAAAATTAGAAAACGGTATTTTTAATGCATGTATCATTATTGTTAATTATGGGAAAACAAAAAGTAATACATTATTTTGAGGCTAAAAGAATACAGTATATAATTCTTTAAGAGCACTATGACATACATCAACAAACATTAAGTGCTAATACCATTATAAAGAACAGATGTTTAAATATGAAATGTCATTTGAAGAATTTCAATTGCACCTAGACAGCATAATCCTAATTATGTATGTGTCAATACAAACGGGGGAAAAAGCTATTATACTACTTATTATAGAGCTTTTTTTTTTGTTCCTCGTTATTATACTGAAATATTTTTTATTAACAAGAAAAAAAAAATCAAGTATGTTTAAATTACTCATTGTTTTAAAATTATAATACAAAGTAATGATTACAGTAACTCAATTACGTAACTTCTTTATTTTCTTTTCTTTTTAAGGTACAACAAACACAATTTACCAATTATACATATATACACCATAAAAGAAAAAGCTGTTATATGAAAATCATTATTTGCCATGGGAACCATCATTTTCATCAACAGAAAAAAAAATCGTGAGGACCGTGCACAGATAAGAATGGTGTTTTTTTTATTATGTATAACTGTAACTTGCAGTCGTTTCTACTGCCTTTTTAGAATATGTCAAATATCCAGATAATAATTCTGTGTTCAAAAAGATAAAATGCAACAAACATATATTGTTAGTCAGAACAATTATTTTGTGGGGGCTGCACCTTTTAACTATATGTATATATTTACTTTTATTATTTTTTTATGTGAAATATTCAATGCGTCAATCTCGAGGTCGAAATCCAAATGTGGAAAAAAGGATTACTAACTCACTTGAGGAATACATTCTATAATTTATGAATAAATTCCCAGTTAACTTTTTGAATTTTGATATTGAATCAAATAAAAAAAATAAGTGAAAAAAAAGGGAAAAATCACTATGTATTCTACGATTGTTTGCATATACTTTATTTATATAATATAATAAATTAATATTTAAGGTTAGCAGGATGAAAAAAAAAACATTCTTGGCGAGTAAGAAGAAACTTATCCATGTGAAGATTTGACTTTCTTGACTATACAAAAAAAATAAACGAGGGAAAAGCCTGACCTGGAATTTTTTTTTTTATTTCTTCTCTTCTTTTCTTTTTTTTTTAAAAAAAAAAACTATACATATTTTACAACTTTATATTATTTTTGTTGTTGTTGTTTTTTCTCCATTTCAGTTATACATATACGTCCAAAAGATAATGAATTTAATTTAATGTCGTGCTTTTGTTGTAATTGTTTCTCGTCGTCTAAACGACATAACCAACTATCACTCGAACCAGAAGAAGAACCTAATGCCTTTGATTTAACTTGGCGAAATTATCTTTTACCAACATCATGTTGCTGCATTCCAAATATTTTTAAACGAAATCAACGTATACGACTTGACGATGACGATGATATTATCGACGACGAGTTATTTATCTCACCACACGACCAACAGCCACACTTTTTTGATAACAGCAATAGTAATAATCGATATCATGGCCGCGCTGTACGTGGATATCTTGATGATCCAAGAGACTGGGAATTTGACTCTATGTTAGCAGAAGGAGGAGAATTCCCACCAGCAGGATTTGTTACGAGAAATCCATTTGGCCGAAAAAACAGTAACAAGAAAAAAAGAAAACACAGAAAACATAATCAACATAATAATTATCCAAGAGTTATTCAACAGAATGATGATGACCAAGAAATATTTTCCGAAGAAATTCAAGATGCAGAGTTTTTAGGTGATGATCAAATCGCTCACCTTGCTTATGAACGTTCTAAGGTAAATAATTTGTATTTACATGTAATAAAGTACATGTGTATGTAGCAACGAATTAAAATAAACTATGATTTTAAAGTCCAGGATGAGTAAAAATACTAAATATGTTATGTGTATGTACAAAAATAGAATATGGATCCTTATGGTGAAGAAGGGTATATCGATTCAACCTATGGTAGACCTCTTTCCCAAGAAATGCAACCACCACCAACACAAAAAGAATTTTATGCTCCCCGGACCATGCCTTCATATTATTTTGTTGATCAGGAGGATAACGAAGATTGCTATGAGGATCAACAACAACATGATAATAATAAAGGAAACATAGTAGTACAAGAGCATGAATATTATCAACAACAACAGCAAGAACAACAAGAACAAGAACGACGAGACCACCAACAGCAAAACGAAGCATCATCTTCAACAGCACCTGTCGTAACAACTGTAGCGGAACAAGCTCAAGATTTGTTAAGTGAACGATTGGATGATCTGACAGATAAATTAATTTATATTCGAAAAAACATGATAGATATGAATAATAAAAAAGAACAAGAACCAGATAATACAACCCTTCGTACGATTAACAAAAATAATGATAATAATGATGACCACAATGACGACCAAAACGATAATGATAGTATAAAAAAAGGACCTGAATCAGACAAGTAAGGAACAAACAACGAGTAAAACAAAGAGTGTAATAAAAAAAACTGATTGTTTACATTTAAAAAATCATGTTAATTTTGGATTTTGTTAGAACAGCATCTGATATGGATTCAATCGCATCCGAAGCGCTAAATGAATATGAACAACCAGATGATGATGATGATGAACATGAAAGACGACGACGTTCAGCTGCTTCACAATACAAGTTTCCTTTTAGTGGTGGCGATTCTCCTCCATTTGGTTCCGACCATCATCCATTTTCTTATTTTACGGAACATAACAACAATAAAAATAAAAATAAACATAAACATAAACATACTGCTTCTTCTTCATCATTATCATCTTCATATTCTCGACGCCATTCGGCTCTTGTGGATGATGATAATAATACCCCCGGTCTCACCATTCGTGGCGTCTTGGATTTTGGCAAGAAATGGTTAGGTTCCTAATACCCTGTTTTTCATTATTATTATTATTAACTACTACTTTATATTTTATCATTTTTTTCCTTGCTCCTTCCTTTATAACAAACAACAACAATCTTTTCCTTATTGAGTTTTATTCTCTCATAAACTCCTACTAGATTCTCTATTTTTTATTATTATTATGTGATGTACTTTTTATTGTAACAATTTAACTCATTCTTCCCCCTTTCTCACAATCTCTCTCTGTCTCTTAATTGTATGTAATATTCTTTTCCCTTTTATTCTTTTTCCACTTAAAGTGTTGTATGAAAAAATTACAATATATAAATATATATAAATAAGTCTATTCTTTTTCTTGTCTTATCGAATGTTTTCTCTCAAATAAAAAAGAAGGGTCAGTATCTGCTTTTGTACAATGCAAGGATTATATAACTATAAATTATATAGGTACAGTGGTGAGTTTGTTGAACCACGTGGACTCAAGAAAAATGCTAATTTAGTTTTCCCGTGTAAAAAAAATTGAGTAAATCTACTTAGTCATGATGCAGAAAGTGTAAAAAAAAAAGGGAAAAAAACTATAAGGTCATCATAAACAACAAAAAAAATGAACATATATATATATATTGATTAGTTGTTGTTGTTTTTTTGATTGCGGTACGATGCTGTAAGTCCTTTTATTTGATTTTGTTTTTTGTTTTCAACATGTGGAAAGAGATTATGAAAGAAGTGATATTGAAGATGAAATAATAAAAAATGGGATGATTTCTTTTTCCTGAGTAACTTTGTCAAAAATTTAGTCAGATATATTTTTACGGATAAACTTGTGTACGTAAAGAATATACATAGCAATTATATATATAATTGGCTCATTCAAAATAAAATAAACAGAAGAATAATTAAATATACTGCACAAGCTCATAATATAATAATTAAGTACCACTGGGAGAATATGGTTTTTCATAATATATTTACACATAATCTCTCATTCTACATATATAGATAGCTATTATAATTAGCACTCACCTCTATTGTTAACTCTGCTAAAATGCTCTTTGTTACTTGGTAAAGATGGAGAAAAAAGAATATGAAGAGTTAAATACTAAGAAAAGCATTAGCAATATACCAAAAGATGACGCACTGTAAACGTAAAAGTACACTATGAAAAAAAAATAAACAATTTCCTTTACTTTCCAGAAATATTATATAGTCCAACTTTGCTATATATTTATTGAAGTATACAACCAAGATGACAACTATTTGTGTACTACATTATTATACAGGTGACGAATGTCAATATGTCGATAAAAAAAAAAAAGGCTTACTGCCTTAGATTGTATACATCGATAAATTTATTTATTTAGTAGAATAGAAGTTGGATATAAAAGAATACTATACTTTTATCAACTTCACTAATAAAATTGAAAGTATATTAAAAACACCTTACATTATACTTTTGAGTCTTTTATTCTTCTAGTATTATCGGTTGCTTTTATTCTTCTGAGAAAACATTATTTCTATTAGGAATATTAATTTGCTATTATTTCTTCAGAAGATGGGAGATGGAAACGAATAAATACTTCGCTACGAAATTTCGAAAATCGAAAATAAACAATGTTCAAATCATAGCAAAAAGAAAAAGAAAAAAGAACGTCTATCATTTATAAAATTAAAAGAAACAATAATAATTATTTAACAAAAAAAAACAAGAAAGCTTTTTTTTTAATATGAATAAAGATGATTATGCCAATATAAAAGTGAACAATAAAAATAATAGTAATGTAATGCTATTGCTACGTTATTACTAAAAGTATGATGAAATCATGTTAAAAGAGGTGTAACAAGAATGAAAAAAAAAGATACTATATGATGATAGATGAAATATATGTAATAGTGAGGTAAAGCACTAGCATAGAATTGTGATATTTAATCTTGGTGAGAATGAATATTTGTTACGCAGCTCTTTTGGTTGTTTGAAAGAACACCACCTCCGAGGAGTCCGTTGAGCTATAGAATTCATTCAGTGGAGAGTTAGTATAATTGATATATTGATATATAACAAAAAAAATAATAATAAACTTACAATGCCACCTATTTCTTCGTTGTTACAGCCTTCAACTTCAATGTTAGAACTGTCGTCACCCTCATAACCATGATGACCATAGCCATGACCACCATCGTGGGGAAGAGCAACTACGGCAACAGAAAACAAGGTAAAGAAAGCAGCGGCAACTTCAATGAACTTCATGATTGATAAATAAGAGACTTGTTACTTGTTATTAAGTAGTATAAATGGAAGTAGAGAGAAAGATAGATGAGATGATATCGAAATTGAAACCTGTAATAAGCCGTCTTTTTATATCTTTTTTTTTCTCGTAATTGACATTCGCTGTAAGGAAACCATACCAACCTAACGTTAACTTTTATCGGATACTCATTGTCAGCTATGCCTATAACCTATTTTTTTTAGTTACTCGACTTTCCTAATTAGTAGTAGTATTAAGCATAACTAGTATGTTTTTGTCTATGTATTAAGGCCATGATTTAATATATGCGAAGTATTAATTCCCGCTACATAATGACAACATGTTTCCACCACCCCTTACTGGAAAAATCCTTCCGTTCAAAATAAAATTTGTATTATATAATTGCTGTTATTATCATTTATTTTTGTCTCAATGTTTTTTTTTTAAAAAAAAAAAAAGTAATTGAAAAGGATATTGTTATAATAATATACATTAATAGTCATCATGATAGACATTAATTGTCATTAGTTTACAATCATTTCTGACTTCTTTCAAATTTTAAAAGTAGCAATATTTGAAAAATACGATGAGTATAATTTCACACTCATCAACATGACAGATGTCAAAATATTTTACTTGTTTGTTTGTTTATCATGTTAAATTGAAACTAAAATCTTTTTATAGTAATCATTCTTTATGATTAGGAATGAGTAAACCAGCACAAACCATTTGGTTTTTTTTTTCAGGGGTAATAAAAACAGACCTATTTGCCGGATTCCAAAGATTTTTACTACTCATTCCATTTATAATCCTGAGTTTGGTCTATTCATATACCTCAACCAACCTGTTTTGTTTATTTGGTTTTGTTTGTTTTTGTTTGCTGATAAATCAATGTACCACAATAATAATTCCAATTGATTATTTTAATTTTTTTTTTTTTTTACAATTTCTTTGAGAATAAAAGAGCAACCGTTTTTTCTATGGATAAAATGGAACTGACATCCAGATAGAAACATGGACTGTGGATCTCATTGCTGCAGGGATAACAGTGATGGAGTTAATAGTGTCACGGTTGTTGTATTTGTTCAGTATTTGACAAATTTTGTTTAAATGAAATTATGCTTTGTATGTTTCCAATGCAACTTGTTGTATTTCCTGCACTTTGACGATCATTGCTTCCAATGATTCCTAATTACTAAAATTAGTAAAAAGCACCAAACCAATGGACAGGACCAATGACAAATCCCATCATTCTCAATGGATCACGACTAAAAAGATTATTTTGAATGATTCTTTTTTTTTTTTTTTTTTTTTTTTTTTGAAAGTACAAAGTTTACTTTTCACTAAGTTTTTTAGAGGAATTATGCTTAATTATATACATTATAAAGAAAAGAACCATACTAGCTGTACCAAAAAAAAATAATGATTTTAATCTGATCATTGGTAAAAAAAAAAAAATGCATAGATAATAACAAATTAACCTTTATCGGGTTATTTATTTTTGTTATTGACGATAATAATCACCCTGTAAAGCATTTACAGCATTATAGCGCTAGAACTATTAAAAGATACTTCTTCCAACGAGAATCTTACTTTCAGTACTTTGTTACGTAGATGTGTGTGTCCATTTAATATTGCCAAACTTGACATTTTGGACTTTGAATATTCAATTCACTTTATACTAAGAATGAAAATAAAACTTTGTGCAATAATCCATCCCAATTTACATTCACTTTCGTGGAAACCTATTTTTTTTAGCCATAAACTCCTTGATCTATTTATCCAATTGTTTGCTTTTATTAAAAACCCTCGGGTGCAAAACGTGGCAAATTACAACAAGAATCGTTGTTAGTTCCTAAACTGATCTACAGTTTTCGTTGCGTCTCTGTAAGCATGGTAAAACCCAAACATGAATTATATAGTTTCATTGTTAGAACAAATACATATATCCTTTGTCGTCCATATTAGGGTGTTATTAATATGTATACTTACTAACAAACAACAGATATACAAGCCCCCTGACAGGTTCCAGTACATTATTGGTCTCGATTTATTCAAACTTTATTGAGAACTTTCTCATTGTATGTGGGAAAAAAAAGACATAATTAAAGTTACGCGTGTTCTTTTTTTTTCGCTTCGGGAGAATTTATTATTTCATAAAGTTATTAAACTGAAAAATAGTATTGCTTTTGTTTTTGTTGATTTCACTCGCATTCTGCACTGATTGGGTGAATTTTATATGCCAACGGATTGTTATTGAAAAGACCAAAAATGTCTCGACCTTGATAGACTCTTCAATAATTCTATTACTAAAGCGTGTATGTACATGTATAAATTGATAACAGATAAAAAACAAGCAAAAACATTCCACTATTTATAGTTACGTTATCAGTATTGATAGTAATTGGACGGATTAATATAAAATACGGAATGCAAACAACCATAATATTAAAATTGAGCTTTCCGTTACCTTATCAATTGATGCATATAGAACAAATTGATTGTACTCACCACATCAAATTGTTTCGAACTTTTGTCGCATGGCTCACAAACATAGATTTTCCATGGAGACTGAGGACTGTATCTTTACACAAATGTCCGAAAAATTTTGCGCAAAAGAATATTTGAACACAATGAATTTTTGACACTTTATTCAAAAATGTTTGGCATCAACTTAAGTTATAAATCTCGATGGTAGCACAAAACGTGTACTCATATAGTGTATTGTGTTAATAGAGTAAACCCCCCCCCTATCAAAAAAACTTAGGCGTATATATTAATAGTAATGGATAATCTACATTAAAACAATATAGCGGACAACTCACGACATTTTCCTAAGCTCAAATGTAAGTTTCAAAACCCCAAAACATTATTGCTTAACATCTCGCTTGCTGTAAATAAGTTCGTTTGTTCTATGGCTATAATATTTATATTATATTGAGGTTATTAAAACATTGGATAAATGCTATATACATCTTATTTTTCAAATTACTTAGTTCAAAGTTAACATGTATATTTTGAGCCATATAACACATCCATGTGGGAAAAAAAACCATAAACATGGTAACTTTATAAATAAAATGAGATAGCCAATTATAAAAAACATTGCATAAGTAATATTGTTGAAAAATAATTCATGAGTATAGAAGCAGAAGAAGATGCTATAAGATTTGCTTTTCTTCTTATATACATAATTATCTATAACTTATTACATTACTAGAAGGCTAGCAAATATAAAAAAAATGAACTGTTTTCAGCTATTATTTATTTAAACTAGTATATTATTTCTAATATATAATGCCTTTGAAAAAAAAATTTATCAATAGTATTACCTATATATTTGTGTGTTAATTTATTAATATATGCAACAATAAGCCATTATATTCCTACAAGTAATAACATGGCCCGAGCTAAGCATACGAGGGGGGATATTCTCATTCATACAAGAGTGGAAAGTTGTCAAAGGATACAAATAAAAAAAAATGTTAACGTACATAATTATGGCATGTTAATGTGTTTATAAAGATATTTGACCACACGATCTTGAAGTCTCTGTGCTCATTGATTAACTAACTACATCTTTATATAAATAGTTGTTTTCCACGACGAAATATACATGTGTATTGAAGCGTTCGATGTGTGATTGAAGTACTTCGTATAGAGATATAGAATAAGGAAGGAATGATACACTATGTATGTTGTATTTGGATAATAAATTGTATTAAATATAATAGAAATTCGGTAGTGGGAATCCTTATATTCAGGAATATTACGCCTGGATCCACAAGAGATAAATCTTATAATGACTTTATGCTCAAAGGAAACCATTGTCAGGTCAATTTAATTGTTAAAATACTAAAAATTTAAAAGGTAAATATAGAACTAAAGAAATTATTTGTGGAATATTTATACTATTAGCAATGCCAGAAATGTGTCATTGCTTTGCCAGAAATATGGCATTGCGTGAGCCAATAATATCAAGCATCACACTTGTTTGTGACACTGTAATAATAGTAATAATAATAATTGCTGGTATAAAAATGTTTTCGATTTTTATACTGTTACAATATGACAATAAGTTAGATTATATAGCTAGATTATTCTTCAACTAAACATTCATTGTCAATTGCTCTCTTTAAGTGAAAATAATAAAACTATTAATAGCATATGCCAAGTAAAAAAAACTAATAAGAAGGAACTGTATATATAACCATCAGTAGTCGTCGCAATCACATATGTGGGTCCGTGTTGAACTGGTGAAAGGGATGTAGTTGACCTTTATTTAACTAATTAAGTAATAAAAAAGAGAAATGATTTTAGGGAAATATTGAACCAAAGAAGTATGTTTGGTGTATGATATAAATTGAACAAAGTATATTTTTAAACGAGTGAGGGTAAAGAAGACAAAAAAACAAAAAGTGACTCTAGTGCAATTAATATCACCTTTTTTCGAAGATTAAAGATGTAGCCATGTTAAATTATATTATACTTATTGTTAAAAATGTCTCAGGTTTTATTGTAGACAAAAAAAAGATATATTCAATAATATCCATTATTATTAATATTACCTGACGTCTTTAAAATAATAAAGAACGTAAAAAGATTACTACAATATAATACAAGATATCGATGAGCTCATCAAAATATAAATTATGTTGAGCAACTCCACTTGGATTTTCACAATCTGTTTAGCTAATGCATTTTACTCCTTCCTTCCTTTTTTTTCATTGTAAACTTTAAAATATCATTATATATAATTTAACCTGCAAAATTGTAGTATATATTTATATATTCATATATAACATACAACGTACTTTACTTATTCGATTTATAATGAAATCAAAAAAGCAGCTACGTGAATTGGTCGTCGTGGCATCTAATACACATTACTATTTGTAACCGGCTCTTGAGATTCTATACAGACAATACTATACACGAAACAACATTATTCTTAAACGGCGCAACACTGCAAAAATAATATTTGAAATCCAAGTAAAAAAAGCTATTGTGTATTTTTATATTCTGGAAGTAAATCTAGAAGAGGCTATTTATAATAAAAGCATACTTTAGAAAAGAAATAATTAACTATAAAAATTACAAGATAAACGGAAAGACAACAAATTCCAAAACATAATATCATCATCAGTATCCTATTAATAAAAGAGTCCAATGTTGAACACATATAAAAATGATATCAATCAAACAATTATAAAAAAGTGAAGGAACATACACATACATTGTAAATTAACATGTTTAGAAACAAAGATCGACTTATTACCGTTTATCATAAATTAACATTATCAATGTTATATATTTTATAGTTTATCGTCTAACCATCAATAACACAAATTTTAGCATTGTCAACCCTTTGTTTTGTGCAGGTTATTGCTTTATTTCTGTCTAGCCAAATAAAATAAAGTACTAATTGACTTTCGACCATTATGCTTTCTTGATTAAAGCATAGTAAAAAGATATAAAAAAAAGGTATAGTTGATTAAAATCAACGAGCAACTTTTTTTCTTGAAAACTTTTTTAACAAAATAAAAGGAGACATCTTCATAATTAAGTATGACAACATGTATATAAAAGTTCATTATCCTGTGGTTCTAGTTTCTGGGTATATACTACAATCGATACATGTCACCCATGATCTGTTTCGATACCGAATAGACGTTTCAAAAAAAGAACCGTTATCAAAGCACTCTCGTTAGGATAATCGTTTATGGGTTTCCAAAAAGCTATCAAAATACCAAACACCCTTTTTTTTTTTTTTGTAAAAAAATATATTTTATTGGGTGCTAGAAGTAGTTCTTTGACCAAAAAGGTTTACTGGACCGTTTTTTTAGTTTAATTACGTATCTAAATGCTCGCACTTTCAATTAAGCAGTGGATTATTCACCCCATTATACATATTCAAGCAAATGCTAAATATTGTGACTTTGCTTATGTACTGTTACCAGGCAAACATTATTGAAGAGGTAAGTATTGATTTGAAAACAATCATTGTGGGAATCAATAATTAATCCGAAGCACACCCGAATCTTGATACTTAGTACACAAGCTAACTGAAAAGCAAAATATCGATTTTGCATGATACGTTATCATCGATGAAAAAAGATTTAATCTATATTTAAAAATAAGAGCCTTATGGGTGATTGATCAAAGGTATTTGTACTAGAATAATAGTTACAAACAATCGAGGTGTCAAAATGTATCTATTTTGGTTACTATACTTTTAAAAATAATAATCAAATGGTATTTGCATCTACTTCTGAGAAATCAACTCTAGTTACCACGACTACCAGTTGTATCAAACGGCCTAAAGCGAAAATCGCGCAAAGAAGATGATGACCAATTGTACTATACTTTCTTTCTTGAATATAGTAACTTTTTGTTATTATCCTTATACATCATCAATATATTTCACCTCATTAGCATCTTAAGCTCTATCATACATTTATACTATCATAATATTTACTGATATAAAAAAAAAACGTTATAATCATATCGAATTCTGATTCTTCTTATTTGTTTGACCTGTATCTACTTCAATTCCCCACAGACATGTAAAACATATAGTATTGTGATAAGTACAACCAAAGAGTAACAAAAAAGTATATCAAAGTCATTTAGCATTTACGACGGAATGGATAAATTTCTATCCTACTATGCTCCCTTCACAAAGGTGGGTAGAACATTATATCGATAGTCTAAGTTTACATTGAAACGTAAGCAATTCATTAAATAAACGTTTCTATATCTTTGTTATTTAAACGACATATACAGCTTTAATTTGACTATAGAAAATAAAAGTGAGTGATCATATGAAACTGGACCGAAGCTGTGCCAACTGAGTGAAATGCACTACTAACATATCACTGTGCACTATTTCATCCTTGAATTCAAGGATCAAAGGATTAGATTCAAGGATGAATCCTTTGAAAAGCAATAGCTGAAGTTTTTTTTGTGAAAATAAAATAAAATAAAAAGATCATATGCTTCTTTCTTCATTTATTTATGTATTTTGTTATAGCTTAACATGCTCTATTAAATGTGCATGATGATCAAGATAATTTTTGTAGCTTTTCCATGGTATATACATGGTACTTTTCAAGGTACTCTTGTTGTGTAAAAGAGCTACTACTCATGCTCCATTCAAAATAACATTCTATAATGATAAATGCATTAATAGACTTTGTTTAAGCAACCAGAATAATTCATTCATATAAGTATAATTGCATTATTATTTAATTGTGGTCAAAAGTAAAAAAAATCCTGATGATCGGCCTTTTTCTTTCCTTTTTTGTATGTACTTGGTTGACAAGGAAGATTCTGCATCTTTACTCTTTCAACACCATAGTTTTTTGAGTTTCTGTAAGTTCAGATATTCTATACTAGTTTTACGTTACTATAAATAGACAATGTCCATTTGCAGTTGGGGGGGTTATAAGCACCATATATTTGATGAACATTTATCTTGACAAAAGAAATTAAACAAATGGGTCACTATGTGTATTTACATTATCCTTGACTAATATCTTATAAGGCTAGGGTTTACTTGACAAAACGTAAAACGAATATCCCATATATTTCTTATTCTAAAGTATAAAGATAAAAAAAGTTGGTCGTAACCATCAAGTTTGTTAAACACTTTCCATAATGCTATAATCTTCTATACACCAAATGATGATGTGCCTAGCAAAGTTATAAAAACTTGCAACGTCAAAAATGAGTAAAAAAAAAAAAAAATACATCCCTTTATCATCCCATTCATATTGCTAAAAAAAAAACTCGGCGCTTACGTATTTGATAAATAAATCGGTTGCGAAATCAAGTATAGCATGACATTTATCATTCGTTTAACCTAAAGAACAAATAACTTATTAGCTGTTCGATTCATGAATTTTCTGTTTATCAGTAAAGTATGTATAATATAAATGTGTGTGAGATATTCATATATAAACAAATAAAGCAACAATCAAAAGAAATATGTAATGTGTACACAACAATAATAATAAAAAATATCATCAGTATTTTTATTTAAAATGAAATGGATTGTTCTTTATATAAAGGTTCTTTCCAAATTATCCATGTGTCAGTGTGTAACCTTTCTTTTTGTAAACTTCTTTTCTTCCCGCGGGAGTCGGTAAGGCAAATAAAGACCCCTGAACTGCATAAAAGAAGGGGGGTTGTTGTTGGTGTTTATTAGATAAGTTTGCGGGAATAAATACAAACCTTGAATTAAAATATACGGGGAAAATAAAAATGTAGAATTTTATTGTTTGTTACTCCATGTTAAAATACCTTTTCTTATTATTTTTCTACAATAAATCATGTCATGTTAGTAAAACAAAAAACCGGTATAATGTCAACCGGGTGGAGGGGTAGATTACTTTGTTACTAGGTATTTTTAAACACAAAGATCTACCAATCCAATTCATTTTCACCTGTTTAAGTAAAAGTATCAAATAAAGAAAGAAAAGGCATTTCCGCGGGAGATGGGGAGTTGTACTTATGGCCACATCTGGGGACATTTGTTTTGATTGGTGCATTAGATCCAAGATTCCAAATAAAGAAAACTTACCTGCATTAAACATTAAGAGCCCACAACTTTTTTTTTTTTTTTTCAAACAAATAAATACACACAATTAATCTAAATTTCTTTTCCTTTCTTCATTAAAAAACATCTCATCTACTTTTTTTACTTCTTTTTTCTTTTTCTTTTTAATAATATACAACGACAATAACAGTAACATTCAACTTTAACGATTCTCTCTATTTATAATATAATATGTTCGTTTATCCAACACTTGCAAATCGAAATTTTCTACTAGCACATACAAAACAATCTGTGTCACCACCACCACATACATCTTCATCTGTGTATGTTCTTTTATATCATATATATATGTAACTATTCAATAGATAAACATGTACATATAATACTCATCTTATTCTATATTTTAAATCTATTTCAGAAATGACGATGGTAAATTCATTTTTAATGAATATAAGACACATAAAGATATAACAACACCTATTCAACACTGGTAAAAAAAAAACCATCTCAAATTATTATTATATTTGAATTTAGAGAAAGGAGATTTAATTTTTATAAGAAAAATAACTGATTTGTTGTGTGTGGGACACTTTTTTTTTCTCCATTAGGCAATTACGGAATCTCATCCGTAGTCCAAGCCCACGTACTGTCATTCATCCAAGTGATGAAGCTGTTCATATGGTATAGTATAAATCTATATTCTTTTTATTATATACACTCTATAAACTTGTAAATGATTTATTAATTTCTGATTTTATAATAATTCACGGGAAAATAGTTTAATACAAAGACAAAGGAAGATACACCGATACTTACCGATTTACCATTTACTCCAACTACCATTGATTCTGGGTATGTTACTTCTAATGTCTTTTTTTTAAAGTTATTATTTAGTGTTATTAATAACTTTTGATATATTTTGTAACAGATATGGTTATATTGCTATGGCTGGTCAAAGAGGTATGGCCATGATAAAAGATATGAATAGTGACTGGTAAAATATCAATTTTCCCCCTCATCTTTTTTTTTTTTGTTGTTGGGTTAAACTTGCACGGAAAAATGTTTAATTAAATGATTCAAAATGGGAATTTGATAGGTCCGCACGGTTCAATGCCGGTCCAGGCATGAATAATTCTATTAGTTTAGCCAAAACAATCAATAATGAAATCCGGGTAATGGTTTGTAATAATGATCAAACAGTATGTATTCTTTCTGTTCCTAACATGGAAAAAATATGTACTCTTAAAATGCCTGCTGCTATCAATCATAGTAAGTTAGTTATCATGACAAAATAAGAATATCATTTTTTGTAAGTGTCTGTGTGTGTGATGCTTATTCATCTCTATTTCTATTTATATTATTAGCTTCTGTCAGTCCAAATGGTCGAATGATGTTAATGGTGGGTGACAATGGTATTGTTTATTTGTACAATATCACAGAGTCAAGTGATTACCAACAAATCAGTTCATATAAAGGTAACGTGTCATTTTTCCCACACATCCATTTTTTTTTTCTACTACAGAAAAAAAAATGACTCGGTATATATATTTTCAACTCACACAATTTCAACAATAATAATATAGCTTCTGAAGAACCAGCCTTGTCATGTGCATGGAACCAATCATCCGAAAAATTTGCTGTCACCAGTCAAGATGGCAATGTGAGTATCTGGGATATTACACAACAAAATAATGTAGAACCAATATGCAGAATTGGATCAACAGAAACTCGTAAAACAAGAAAAGCTCCTCGAAGTATTCAATTTAGTAAAGGACCCTTGGATTTACTAGCATATTCCGAACATGTTTCTACTATAAATATTATTGATACAAGAACATTTGAAACCCGACAAGTAATTCGATTAGCTCCAAATGACATGGATTATCATATTACTGGATTATCTTTTTCTCCAGATAATCGTTCTCTCTTTGTGGGTAAGTAAATAAGAGCATTTTTAAAATAAAGTTATAAACAATTGTTAAGAAAGTGTGGCACACTAAAAAAAAAAGCTTAATTACCTTTATAGGAATGGAAGACAGTATAATTGAATTAAGCGTGGATATTTGTTCACGCCGAAGGTTTGCAGCTGCTGGCATCGTTTAATTTCATCTAAAACATTTATATATAACTTTTGAATCTTCTTTCTTTTTTCCTCAGTTTGCATCTTTTTCTTTCTTATACCCCATACATTTACACTTTCTCATATATAACATTTTTATTTAAACATACAAACATATATATATGTTCTTTATTCACTTGTATAATTCCATGGCATTGTTTTTTTATTATGATTAAAGTATTATTACCAAGACCCCCAATCCATAATTAAAAAAAAAAATGTTTGATCGTCCGCCAAAAAAAAAAAAAAAAATCAAGACTCAGTTTTAAAAAAAACAATATGCAATGACGTTGGCATTTAAACACGCTCCAGTTTCCATTTCTTCTTCTCTCTTTCTTTTTTTTTTTTTTTTTTTTTGGTATTAAATACATATTTTATAAACCAATTTGGAATCTTTTAACTTATTTTCAAGATGATGTCGAAAAGTTCCAATAATGACCCAAACAGTACTGAAGAATTAGAAGAAGGATCTCGTAGCATTTTGCTTGGCATTGCTTCACAACTTACCAAAGGCATGGACTTGGTAAAAAGTTCAAAACACAATAAAGATATATATACCTCTTTCAATTTAGGGAATAGGATAAAAAAAAAATATTTAACTTTTTTATTTTTTTTATATAGCATCGAGTTACTTTACCAACATTTGTTTTAGAACCTAGAAGTATGTTGGAACGTATTACTGATTTCATGTCACATCCTGACCTAATTCTCAAGTAAAGAATTTTTTTTTTATTATCCTGTTTTTAACTTGTACTTTATATTTTTTTTTTTTTTGTAAAACAAGAACAAACATGTTTATTTATTTATATTTTATTTTTATTTTTTTAGTGCTGGTAAAATTGATGATCCATTGGAAAGATTTATTGCTGTTATTCGATACTATCTTTCTGGATGGCATATTAAGCCAAAGGTATATATAAAAAAAAAAAGGAAACTAAGGATAAAAAAAAAAAAAGGGAGGGGGAGGGAGGGAGGTAATATTTTATTATATATTTAAAAAGAGAAGGATCATGTTGTTATATTAACGTGTATTTGATTTAATAATAATAAAGGGCGTGAAAAAACCATATAACCCAGTATTGGGTGAATATTTTCGATGTCGATACGAATATCCTGATAATACAGAAGCATTTTATATCGCAGAACAAGTATCACATCATCCACCTGTATCATCTTATTTTTACAGTTGTCCTGAACATCATATATTGATTGCAGGTGATATCAGACCTAAATCACGTTTCCTTGGCAACAGTGCAGGTACATTAATGCATGGGGAGTCACATATCATTTTAACTGATCGACATAATGAACGTTATGAAATTTTGATGCCTAATGTTTACGCGCGTGGGATTTTGTAAGTCATTTCTCTATCTTATGATTAATTAAGCTATATGAACATGATCTCTCATTTTCTTTTTATTTTATAATATCAATGTAATTATTTTAGATTCGGTACAATGACCTTGGAATTGGGTGATAGTTCCAAAGTACGATGTGTGACGAGTGATCTTTCATGCGAACTTGATTTCAAAACTAAGGTAAAAAAAAAAAAAAAAGTTTTTTTTTTATTATGTATACACGAGAAGTACATAAAAAAAACAAGTTACACAGATCATTAACCTTCTTTTTTTTTTTTTTTTTTTGTTCACTTAGGGATTTTTCTCAGGTCAATGGAATTCAGTTTTTGGTAAAATTAAAAAGGAATCAACACAAGAAGTGTTATGTGAAATTACAGGACAATGGTCTAATGAGCTTTATATCAAATACTGCAAGGTAAATATATATATATATATACATTCAAAATTTCCTTTACCTTCTATTTTTTTTTACCCTATAAATAGTTATTTTTAAAAAGGTGGGAAAAGAAACGTGGTACTAATCCTTTTACGGTGTTTATGACATAAAAATCCATACTTTTTTAAATATAGACTGGTAATAAGGAATTATTATTTGACGTCAAAGCATCCACTATACAACCAAAGATAGTAACATCCGAAGATGAGCAAGGTGATTATGAATCTAGACGATTATGGTCTAAAGTATCAACAGCAATTAGAAACCGAGATATGGACACCGCAACAGCGGAAAAAACGTTGGTAGAGGATAGTCAACGGGCAAAAGCAAGAGATCGAGAAGAAAGGGGTCATACTTGGCAACCTACTTTCTTTAATGAAAACAACGATGAGTATACGTTCAAGGGACGGGAAGGGTAAATATATATATATATATAAATGGATCAAATTGAATTGGGAAGATAAAAGAGAGAGAAACACCGCTTTTTTTTATCATCATTAAGTGTACACGTGTATTAATTATATTTATTATATATAGAATGACTCAATTGGACGATCCCATTAAGACCAAAGAATATTTGCAACAAGTCATTTTTGCAAAACAATCTAATAACGATACCAACAATCAATAAAACCTTTTTTTTAAAAAAGAAAAAAGAAAATCGCCATATTTGCACATTTCATACACGATGACACACACAACATAAACAACTTTAACGAAAAATTAAATATATTTATCATATATTTATATATATTAAAAAAAAAAAAAAAAAAAAAAAGAAGAGTATTATTCATCAATTCATTCATCCCCCTTTTTATATACGCACTCTTTATTATTACTACTACTATTATTATTATTTTTTTATTATTATCATTTTATTTTTTATTTTATTTTTCTTTAACGATAATAAGGAAATGTAAAATGAAGACTCTTTTTTTTTTAATAACTCGAGGTCCGATTAGGACAAGTTGCTTGGGTTCTACTGACATTCTGAACTCCTTTTAGATAATTCATAAACCATTATTATTATTATTATTATTAGTTAAATAATAACACACAAACAAATCAAAAAAAAAAAATTGGAATGGTTGATATATATTTACATATAGAGTTTAAAAAAAACACTAAAACAAAAATAAGAAATTTCTTTACTCGTTCAAAATATTATATTTTGGTGTCCTTTTTTTTTATCTAGACGGCTTTCCATCTATTCCAATTATTAATAATGAGTGGGGTATATATGTAGTGATAGCACAATAATAATTATAATAACAATGATAATCAAAGATGCAGGTATACTAAAATTATCTAATAATATTTTTCTAATTCACTGATATGATGAAACAAAAACTTAGAATAGAGTAATCATTATATTTATTACAATAGAATTGATAATTTAATCTTATTACTATTTACTTTTTCAAATTCTTGTTTCCAATTGGGGTTACTTACAGCCAGTAATAAAACTGAATCACATTGTCGTATTTCAATAGTATTTATAAAATTTAATGTTGCAGCTTTTTTAATTAAATCCTTGATACCATTCACAGTAATTGAACTACATTTAGTAATTCGAATTTTTTGAAGACTTTTAATATTTGTAACATATTGTAAGACTTCATCTGTTATTGATAAATTTGATAATGTATTAAATCCAATTTCTTTTAATGGATATGAAGACACTTGTTGTTGCTGTTGTTGTTCACTGTGTTGTTGTTCAACTGTTGCCAATTCTTTTAAAAAATTTCTTAATCCATCTTTTGTTATTTCTTGACATCCAATAATATTCAATTGTTCAATAGTTGATGTTGCTCGTGCCAAAGTTAATAATGTATTGTCTGTTAATAAATTACATTGTTGAATAGTTAATTTTTGTAAACTTTGACATGCTTCTGTAAAAAAAGCACCAATGCCACCTCCCTGTTGTTGATTATTGTTAGGTATATTGTTGCTAAAATAGACTGAACTAAGAGTTAATGTTTCAAGTTGACGTCTTCTTGCTGCTATATTTAATGCACTTAGAACATTAGGGTTGTTCAACATGCTCACACTACTGTTTCCATTTCTATTACCAAAAAGTGCTGAATTGGTAGGTGCTTTCATGTTTTTGAGTATAATGTCTTTAAGTAGAGTACTGTGACTAATAATGTTGGCTACGAAATGTTCGACAGAACTTTTGACGGACGTTGCTGATGGTATTGATGATGTAGCGGGAAACATTCGATTATTCCCATTCACGGCAGGACGGAAGATAGGAACATAAGGTATATTATCTTCACAAACGAATTGAAATTTTGTCAATACATTATATCTTTTAATGACCCGAAGTGGAAAAGTAATTCGATGGGGATCATCTGGTTGTGCAAACGAAATGGATAGTTCGCGTAATGAATGAGCTTGATTTTCAATTAATCCTGCTACATCATCAAAGCGAAAATGTTCATCGAATCGAACTTGAATAGATTGAATACCTGGTCCTTGTTCTTGTTCTTCTTCTGTTGCTGTCGTAGTTATCGTAACAAAATCGTCTTTTTTTTCGTCTTTTAAAGTATTTGATGAAATAAAAGGAATAGTATCTTCAAAGAAAGCATTAAGACTGAGCATTTTTAATTTGGAACAAATATCTGTAATTGATTTGTTGCTATCATGACCAAAAGATACACAACTGGCACTTTGAAGTGTTAAAGAGTGTATATTTGGACAAAGTGCAAGATATTTATAAAGATCATAAATTGTACTACTGCCATAATAAAGTCGTAAGGTAGTAAGTCGTTTACATAATACACGAGATCCCAATTTTTTTTTATGACCTTCAAAGGTTAGGCTATCATGACATGTATAATGTAAAGAATCAATACCAGGACAGACAGAAAGCACTGCTAATAATGATGATACTGTATTGCCATCTTCATAATCAATCGTTAATGCTGTTAATGTACGTCGCATTTGCCAAAGTCCAATACAAAGTTCTTCTGATGTCATATTTTCAAAAATAGATGTTCCTAGAGGGGGGGGGTTTAAAAAAAAAAGAAACAATCTTTTAGTGAAAAAGAAAAGAAAATCCCCCTCCCCAACCTCTCCTTTCCTCATTTCTCCTCTTTTTAAAAATTAGAAACCTTGAAGTGTTAGAGTCTTCATATTTTCAAATACACCATTTTTTAAATAATCAAGATATCTTGAATTCAAAGTCATTGACCATGTATTAAAAAACTTTAAATCAAGAACATAATTCTTGACTAATGGTAATGCATCACATATTGCTTGATCCATTTCATCATCCTCGGTCTGTTTGATTACTACTGAATTCCACCATAATGTTCCATAGCGTGATACTTTATCACACCAAATTTTTGATACTTTTAAACATACCCATATACGACGTGAATCCAAATGATTCAAGATTTTACCAAGTAGTTCTTGTGGTAAATGAGCAACAATATCAACACATTGATTGGATCGTTGAATAGCCTTTTCTTTTTCAATATGTAATCGTTTGCATTCATCTTTATATTTATCAGGATTAGCTTCTTTGATTCCTTGATTGTATATTTTCAAAGCTTCTTTTGGTTTTCCATGAGCCATATACACTAGACCCGCACGTAAATATCCACTGGCTGTATCAGGAACATATTGTATCATTCGTTCAGCGTCTTCAAGTGCACGTGTTAATAACCCTTGATTCTCATAGGCAACGGATCGAGAATGGAGAAATGCAAGGGCATGAATACGCATGAGCCGGTTGAATCCACGTGTAGACGATTCAATAACTTCTGGGTATTTTTTATTGGTTAATGCTGTTAAACATTGGTTAAGATCAGAAAATATTGGATCAATCGATTCAAGAGATATTTTGGTCATTAATGTACAAAATAGATGGGTATAATATAAATATATGAAAAGATAAGAATAATAGTAGTAGTTAAACTGAAACTCCTGAATTTTTTTTAAATACCCCCCCCCCCAATAACTCTGCTGAAAAAAAAAACCACCCTTAGTCTGTGCATTTTTGTCATACATGGTTTTTATGCATAACAAATAATAGTCAATCATTTAATAATAATTTCAGGAACAATGAAAAAGCATAGATTTGTATATAACTGATTATATAATAAATCTTTCTTTAATTAAAAAAAAAAGGTCCATTTTATTCAAGATATTGATAACCATCACCTTCTGTTCTTTCCAAGTATTCCCTAGTAAATAATTTAATTTTATTAGATATCAAACATATTACCTAGTTTTATCTATACTTACTTTTCAATTAACAATTCAACACGTTTTTTTACATCTTGTGCCTTTTTTTTTTTTTTGAAAGGTAGAGAAGGAAATGTATTAGTTTAAATGTAATTAAATGAGATGTATTCTTTTAATTTCTTACCGTTGCAGGAAATTGTATTTGTCGAACTACTTCTCCCAATAATGCACCATGACTTAATTGTCTTTTAGATTTCATTATTCTTACAATAGCAGCATCCACCTACAAATAAATTAAAAATGAATTTGTTTTCCCAATCTACAAATCATGGATATATATATATATGTTACCTGTTGCTCTCGAGATATTAATACTGTTCTTGATACAGTTGTATTACTTTCTATGACTTCCTTTAATTTATCAGTGTTCATTTTTACACGTTGTAATGAACTAGTAAAACTTTCATTATATGTAAAAATATCCGTATCATCTACACTTTCACCTTCTGGACTTTTTACTATTAATTTATGCTCTCCACATGCTAATGATTTTAATGTTCGTCGTAATTCTAGTTCATCTAATAATAATAATGATATTAATGAATTATAAATATATATATATATATATATATCCATTTTTACTTACCAAGGTTTGTTGCTTGTAATATTTCACCAAAAGATAAAGATAATTTTGATTCATTATTAAATAAAAGTAATACAACCGTTTGTATTAATGTTAATGTTAATTCTTGAGATCCCTATTTTTTTTTTTAATTATTATTATTATTATTATTTGATATTTCATCTCCAATATTTCCATTCAAAATGATAATCATACCAATGGATAATTTGCGGTAACATCGCATAAACCAAGTGAATTTTGCCATGTAAGTCGACGTCCTGAATATTTTGCATTATAAAATTCTTGATATTTTGTTTGAATATCATTAAACTATTGTATAAAATAGAGTAATATTAATATATATATGACATACAAAAATAAAACATTATATAGTATTAGTATTTACCTCTGTAGGTAAATTGATATGAATAGGTGTATAGGAAGGCCAGAAACCATAAGTTAATAAGTTAACTTTGAAAGCAAATGATAAATATGTTTCAGTATATCCTGGAGTAGTCTAATATATTACATATACATATATATATATATATATATATAAAATTAAATATCAATTAACACTTTGTTAATAAGTAAACAAAATATATTCTAACCTTAAACTCATTAAGTAAATCCGAAGAGTATTTAATATCTCGTAACATGCCTTCAAGTTTACTAGTATATGCTAATCCACATTCTATATAAATTACATAGTTTATATTAGATAATTGTAAAAAAAAAAAAAACAATACACATATTACAAATTATTATTACCTTTTCGAAGTTTTGATAACATGCTCTTTTCAGCATTACGACTTTTTACTTCAAGTAGTAAACGTTTGGAAAGATCTCTTTTATAAAGTGCTTGAAAGAAATCTTTACCCTGTAAGAATCTATTTAATAATATATCAAGTTAATATATATGAATATATAATATATTATATCTTTTAATATATATATATATATATATATACCTAAATATCCCCATGGCTTGATCAAGACCTTTTTCTAACTTATCGTCTGACTAAAAAAAAAACATAAAAAAATTCAATTTCATTTATTTATTTTTTCTTTCAATCTAGTTAACTATTTACCTTATCCGAATTACGCATCAAATAATCAGTATAAGCTGATAACAATCTTGCAGTACGATGTTCTCGTAAATTAATAAAATATCGAAATCCTTGTTTACGAGCATCATAAAATCGTTCATCTTTTTCAAAACTATGATGTAAAATAATATCTGTTTTTCTTTTAAAAGCCAGAATCAATGGGACAATATCTTTATCAGCCATATTTCGTTTCTTAAGTATAGATACACCTTCTTTCTATATTATTATTATTATTAAAAATTAATAGTTAGATAAACTATATATATATATATATAATACTTTAATCAAGTCTTTTTTTTTTTTTACCTTAACATAATCACCAAAAAATTTAACACAACTATCCAAACAATTCACTTTTCGTAATAATCGATATAATAATGAAAGATCTTCTTCACGATTATTTTGCATAAACATACTAAAACCTATATCAATATAATATAATATAATTAACTATTACGTTTTTTTAACATTTAAATTAAAAAAAAAAAAGAGGGGGGGAGGGGTTGAGTTACTTACACTTATTCAAGATAGTATCAATACGCTTAGTCAAAAGTTGATGTTCAACAATAGAACCTAATGGAACTTTAGTAGATTTATCAAATAATTTTTTTGTATTAACATGTTGAACTTCTTGATGAATTCGATAAGCAACATGTTTTAAATATTTTGACATATCCATTTCTTGAATAAGACGATCAGCTTCCATATCATAATATTTTTTAGATTCTTCCAAGAGTCGTGGTTCGAAATCTTTATGATAACGTTTTAAATCAATTAACATATGTAACATAGATTGTAATAATGCAGGATCAGCATTTTCATTATCTCTAAAATAAAAATAAAATTTATATATTAAAGGGGTTACTCTTTCCATTATCTAGTCTCTCTCTCTTTCTCACCTTTCACATTGAACAAGAATTAATGCATTTTCAATCACTTTTTCTTTAACTTTTTCACATGATTGATATACATCTCCAAATAATATCATTCCCAAATTCCTAATAAAATAAGAATAGAATGAGTTTTCAAGAATATATATATAGTATATATTCATCAAATAGATATATACCATAATGAACCATATAAAGATGCAGCAGTGGTACGATCAAGATATAAAAAGATACCACGAATTTGTGACTAATGAATAATAATAATAATTAGAATCAAATTAAACTTTTTTTTCATGGATATAAAAATAAACATACCAATTGATCACAGTAAGTTGTCCACCAATTATTGACTTCTTTTAAATAAGCTCTTCCATTTTCTACATCATAACTATAAAAGAATAAATCATTTAGTATATTTTGTGATAGATAAATAAAAATGATAATAATAATAATAATAACACTTTACTTTTCAAGTCTTTCAAATTCTTGTTTAATATAATTTTTACATTCGATATTTAATTGATCACATAATTTTTCACCAAGATTATATTGACAAAGGTTTTCACATAACTAAAAAAAAAAAAAAAAAGTTATAGTATAAAAAACAAAAGATAAACGCGTTTTTTTTTTAAGTAAAGAAACACATTTAATTATAATACCTGATAAAGAACTTCAAGACTTTCAATAGGTTGTGTATGATTTTGAATCGCGTGAATGGCCTGTTTTAATTTTTTCCAAGCATCTTGTTCAAAACCTTCAGGTAACGGTGGTCGTTCCACTAGAATATATATATATAAATCAATAAAACATTTCTTTAGATTCAAGTCTAATATTTAGGTAGTATAGTTGGTATAAGTAAAGTAAACCTTTCAAGTTATAAACGATCAATTTCTTATCAGATAATACTGGATGTTTTTTAGATCGTCGAAATGAACTAGAAAGAAAAGAACTAAATGGACGAGTTCCTAAATCTTCTTTATTATTATTATCATCATCAAGACGCATTCGTTTCGTATTGGGTGCTTCAATATTATCGTACTCGTAATCCATTTTATTATTTAAGCTGAACAAAAAAAAAAAAAAATGAAGTTGGTAAAGTTATTTTCATGCCCCTCTTTTTTTTTCCCAGTTTTTTTTAATGCATGGCGCTTCCCAGACTTTTTTTTTGCGACTATTTAAGAATTCGTTTATATACTTTATAATAAGTATAGTTTATTCATTGATAAGGGTCAAGCCTTATTTAAAAAGTACTATTTATTTTTATTCAAACATATAGTTTTATATGAAATATAAAATAACATTTATTATTCATCATATCCTATAAATGTAATAATATATGTTCACCTTTTTTAAAAAAAAAAATGTCAAAGTCGATTAATAATATATCATGAAGAAGAGAATCTTTGCTTGAATATTTTTAAAGCATATATTCTTCTAATTAATCAAAAGAAAAGGCCTTTTTGTAACTTCTCTTGGCCCTTTCTCTCCCCCCCTCCATCCTCCCCCCCCTCCACACACACACAGACTTGGCAAATGACATACAAAGCAAAAAAAGTTTCATGTCAGATTTTCGCGGGGTTGAAAAAAGAAACCCAACTTTACTGTGCCTTTTCAAAGAAGCATACGAAACTTTACTCTTGGCTCTTTATATTCCGTTCGTTCCTCCCCCACTCCTCTCTCTCTCTCTCTCTCTCCCTCTATCCAACAAGCTTTTATTATTATTATTATTATTATTATTTTCGTATAAACTATGGATACCCATCTGATTAAGACAGGTAAAATATTATTATTATATTTTATATACTTTCATTTATTAAATCTCGAAAAAGGATGAAAAGAAAAAAAAAGTTATAATTGAACTTTTAACCATTAATATATATATTTACGCGGTGTTTATTTACTTTAGTGAACAAGTTACAGGATGCGTTCTCGACAGTGGGTGTACATAATCCCGTCGATTTACCACAAATTTCAGTTATTGGGTCTCAATCAAGTGGTAAAAGTTCAGTTTTAGAAAACATTGTTGGACGAGATTTCCTTCCTCGTGGTACTGGTATTGTTACTCGTCGTCCTTTGGTAAATATAGTGTCCAATCTTTTTCGTTTCTCCCTCTCTTTTTTATTTATTTAGATATATTGGATTTAAAATAAAAAGATAGTATTCTTGTTATAAACATAATAAGGTTTTCTTATGATAACTTTGATAAAACAAAATTGAATAGGTATTACAACTTATTAATCGACCAGCATCAGGAGAAAAGACAAATGAAAAACCTTCTGGCACGGATGCTGAAGAAAACCCGGATGAATGGGGAGAGTTTCTTCATTTACCTGGTCAAAAGTTTTTTAACTTTGACAAAATTAGAGATGAAATTGTTAAAGATACTGAACTCAAGACAGGCAAAAACTTGGGTAAAGAAGCGTAAAAAAAAAAAAAAGTCTTTTTTTTTTATTTTATTTTTCAAATAGAAAAAGAGAGAAAAGGGAGGTTATTAAATCATAGTTATTTTTTTTTTTTTTGGATAGGTATTTCACCTCAACCTATTAACTTGAGAATCTTTTCACCTAACGTTTTAACTTTAACATTAATTGATTTGCCTGGTTTGACAAAGGTAAAAAAAAAAAAAGAAAAAAAAAGGTTTATAATATCTTTTTTATTATTATTATTGACTCATGTGAAATCATTTTAAAAATGGGTGTATATAGGTTCCTGTTGGAGATCAACCCAAAGATATTGAAAAACAAATTAAAGACATGATTTTAAAGTATATTACCAAACCTAATGCTATTATTTTAGCTGTTACTGCTGCAAATAGTGATCTTGCCAATTCTGATGGTTTGAAACTTGCTCGTGAAGTAGATCCTGAAGGTCTTCGTACTATTGGTGTATTAACAAAAATTGATCTTATGGATCAAGGAACGGATGTTATTGATATCTTGGCAGGTCGTGTGATTCCACTTCGTCTTGGTAAGGAAATATATATATATATATATATGCCCAAGTCAAAAGAGATAAATATTAAATGAAAAATTTTATTATAGGATATGTACCTGTTGTTAATCGTGGTCAACGAGATATTGAATCTAAAAAATCAATTACTAAAGCATTGGATAATGAACGTGATTATTTTGAAAATCATCCATCCTACCGTAGCAAAGCTCAATATTGTGGTACTCCCTTCTTGGCACGTAAATTAAATATGGTAAGAAACAAAAAAAAAAAACATGACACACTATCAATACTCAATTTTTTTTTCATACAACAAAACCAATCATTTATATTAGATTTTGATGCACCACATTCGTAATACATTACCAGAAATTAAAGCCAAAATTCAAGCTGCTTTGAGTAAATATCAAGCCGAACTTGCTCAATTAGGTGATCCTCTTGGTGATGGTTCATCTCATCAAGCTAATTTAGTTCTTAACATTATTACTGAATTTTGTACTGAATTTCGTACTATTATCGATGGTAACTCAAATGATTTATCCAGTTTTGAATTATCTGGTGGTGCTCGTATCAGTTTTGTCTTTCATGAATTGTATGCAAATGGTGTCAAGGGTATTGATCCATTGGATACTATTAAAGATGCTGATATTCGTACATACATTTATAATTCTTCGGTAAGTAAAATGATAAATGTATTACAAGGGAATAAATGGAAGGTGAAAAGGGGGGGAGAGGAAATAAAGATTCTAATTATCTTAATTTAGGGTTCTTCACCTGCTTTGTTTGTGGCAACAACTGCATTCGAAGTTATTATCAAACAACAAATTAAACGTCTTGAAGATCCCAGTGTTAAATGTATTAATATGGTGTATGATGAACTTGTGAGAATTTTGGGACAATTACTTAACAAACAGGTAACTCTACTTTTTTTTTTCTTTTGGAATTGAATAAATACTGATGATAATGAGAGAGAGAGATGGAATAAAATGAAGTGATTAACTATAAATCAATTGAATACTATCCTATATATATATATCTATATAGTTCTTTAAACGCTTCCCAACTTTAAAGGACAAATTTTATCAAGTTGTGCTTGTCTATCTTAAGAAAGCATTGATTCCATCCACTAAACTTGTTTCTGATTTAGTTTCGTAAGTATTATATTAATTTTAATAGACTTTTATATATACTTAACGTATGTTTATTTATTTTTTGTTAGTATGGAAGCTTGTTATATCAATACCGCACATCCTGACTTTTTAAATGGTCATCAAGCTATTGCTATTGTGAATGATCAACTTTCTGGTAAACAACAACAACAACAACAGCAACAAACACCCAATAATTCATCTGATCATTCAAAGACCAATAAGCAACTTGCAGCACTTCAAACAAATAATCCTAGTTTGCCTAATACAGAGGGTGATAATGGTTCATTCTTTGGTAGTTTCTTCTCTGGACCAAAGAAAACTAAAAAGACAAATAACATGATGGAACCTGTATGTATAAATATGGTAGATTTGCTGTATGTTATATATGTTTCTAAATTCAATTATTATTATTATTATTATTTAATTAGCCTCCATCCTCTCTTAAAGCTACTGGTAATTTGTCAGAACGTGAATTTATGGAAGTTGAAGTTATCAGTAAGTACTTTGTTATAATTTTTTTTTTTAAAAAAAAAAAATTGTAAGCTATATGTTTATATTAATTAAAAAATATTTTATTTTATAGAACTTTTGATTCAATCTTATTATAATATTGTTAAGCGTACAATGATTGATATGGTTCCAAAAGCCATTATGCTTAACCTTGTGAGTCGTGCTAAAGAAGGACTTCAACATGAATTACTCGCAGAATTGTATAAGGCTGATGTATTAGATGATTTGTTGCAAGAATCTGAATATACTCAACAAAGACGAAAAGAATGCAAAAAGATGATAGAGGTAAAATATTATTTTGAATTTAATTACTTGACTATATCTAATTCATATTATTATTAATTTTTAGGCATTGCAAAAGGCAGATGAAATTGTTGGATCAGTGTAGAGAATTATTATTATTCTTATACTTTCTTTCTTTCTTTCTTTCTTTATTACATATATTATATAATAAGAAGAGACAAATATTCCCCACTCCATTCCTTTTTGTTTTGTTATGTTTTTCATTCTACATCATATATAATTACATATACAATAATTCGTATATGCACTTTTCATCTTTATATATATATATATATATACATTGTATTCGATGACAATAACATCACATAGAAGATAAAATCAAGAATAGGACGAGATTGAAAAAAAAAAAAAGATTAAGTTGTTTCTCTTGTACAAAAAAAAGAAGCAATGTTGAGAGTGATAAATATATATAACATTAAATTGGATTGAGAACACCATGATATAATCACGTTATTCCAATAATCACTCATTCAAGGTGATTCTATATATAAGTTCTTATAAAGTATTCTTTACTACGTAATGGAAATCTTTAGTAATATATGTACTGTTTTAAATACAAAACAAACAGTTGGAGGCTTTTTTATTAAATGATGCTTATAAATAAAAGAACATTCATTCTGGAATTCCTACTATGTAGATCACTCAACACATTTTTGTATACAGTGAGGTTTCTGTTGTTTGACGGCAGCGATGATATTTTGGTTTTTTGTGTGTAAAGTCCACAATGATTAAATATAATATAATTAGTTGAATATAATCACATATGTTTTTAGTGTTTTCTTTATATAGTACCTTCTTCTTCTTTTAACTAAACATCTATGTCTAGTATTATTATTATTTTACAAACTCATGTATAATACCACTTGTTTTCTATTTGATAAAACAGTCCATTACGTGAAAGAAAATAGTTTATAAGTAAGCCAACTCATTAACCACTCGGATTTTAAAAGCTACATTATACCAACACTTAAAAAGATGACAAACAAACGATGGGTATTGAAAACCGAACATTAGATACAGTTCCCGGAGAAAATATAATAAGATAGGAAAGGTACTCTATTGTTCCGAGAATTCGTTTATTGTTTATAACAAAGACGGTTTGTAAAAGCTGCTGGGATTTTTTTTTTCCACAAAATCAGAATATTTCAAGAGAATTATTTGTTATTTACATTTATTAATCAAATAAATACAATATGATATTAGTCGTATTATTAATTATATAGGTTCTAAACTTTGATAGTGGATATCTACATACAAAGCAAAAAAAAAAAACATACATGCTATTAATATTTTATTACATGTATATATATATATCATTACACATGAAAGATACAGAGAAGATTTCTAAAAGCTAATATGTGCTATCATCCCAGCTGAAAAGTATTTTCGATTTGGATTTTATTTACGCGATATGTATTTTATATAAAAATGTCAAGAAATATTAATTGAATTTTAAGAGAGTACCAAATAATCACTGAAGTTATAATCACTCTCAAAATTGTGATCAGAAAAAAGTACAATACAACCTTTTAAAAAAACACTGTTAGATTTAAATATTATAATGCGGATAAAATAAAAAAGTAGTATCAGCATATATTATAATAATAAGACTTTAGAATTGCTTATTCATAGAAACAAACCAATGGAAAGGTTGCTATGGATATTTTTTGCTCTACAAAAAAATTCAATGTCTAAAATTAGTCTTCGTTTTATTTTAACTACGTATTCAAACAAACTATCGACGATAGGCTCATCAATCAGTATAGTGTCGTGGAATTAAGAATGTAAAAATAT
Organism: Circinella minor; assembly: GCA_016758965.1. NCBI lineage: Eukaryota > Fungi > Mucoromycota > Mucoromycetes > Mucorales > Lichtheimiaceae > Circinella > Circinella minor. The sequence goes on along the minus strand of JAEPRB010000008.1, from coordinate 278,409 downwards.
TGGAAATTCTAAAGGGGTCTGCCCCTGATAGAGCTACAGTAAAAGGTTCTTCTTGAGAATAAGAGGTTAACATATGTAGATATATTAAGATAAAATCCTTTAAGGTACATTCTTCAGATGACATACCAGAAATAACTCATCATAATAAACAATTCATATAAATAGACCAACTAGTACATAGAATAATAATCTTTTATCTTATTCTTAAGAATAAACACTGTTTCAAAGGACTCATCGCTTTATTTACTTTTTTATTATCGAATTAAATTATTATTCTATCGTACACCTCAATACCAATGGAATAGTACCTACGCTTAAGGATATCATATAACCTCGTTGTGAACTTTTACTTCTTATTGTTGGCCTTCATGTATGAGACAATAATCTCCTATGTCTAATTACTCTTTCTTGATGTGCGATAAAGAAACGTTTTACATAGTAAAACCATTTTTATCTTGATATGTTCTATATACTATATTAACTTTTTTGGTGACATCTACATATAAATAGTAAAAATATTTTAGTTTAATAAAGTATAAAAGAGCAATGGTGTTATATATGTTTCTCTGATAAATAAAGAAAACAAATTTTTATTTTTTGATTACGTATACATAATTTATATTTTTCTTTACTCTTTAATTTATAAAATTAATTTAATAGCAAAAAAGCAATAAAACTTCCAAGTTTAAAAAAAAGTTACTATAGATTGTTTATCATTGCTATTAAAAGATTGTTTTGCTTTACTGAACAAAAATGGATCTATCTTATTCAAATGACAATGTCCTTTCTTATTACCATCCGTATTATTTTTATATAATTTTGCACTGGTCCTGTATGAAAACAGTCAAAAAGTACAAGAGAACTGGTTGTTGAGACGTTTGATAATAGTAAATACTTGGCGTATAGAATTTTGAACATCGTTATATTATGCTTTCGTTCAAAGTATCATAGTCAGTTTTGTTCATGTTTACACCATGATAATATTTTGTAATTGAAATTAAGAAAAATAAAACTATTTCAGAGATATTGATTTATTGTTTCTTCATGCTAAAATACGTATGTGTTTTATGAATGGTACTACAGAAGATATGATAAATGACGATAAAAATACTGTGTTTTTTTTTTAACATTAGTTTGAAGATATATATACGTCATGATTACTTAAGAAGATTCATCGCTACATGATTTATCTTGTACCTTTATTCTCCCATAGATATCAAAAGCTAGATATATAAGTGACACATAGAAAAGATCAAAGTGGTCTGTGCGTACTGCATAAATGTGACATCAAAAATCTGGCTGAACATTTTGGCGAACTCAAAAAACGATATTATGTAACCTTATCAATAATCGCATACATATTTAGGGACCATGGGAAAAAAAATTGTCATACATGACTCTCATTTTTTTTTTAAAAAAAAAAAAAGGTTCCTAATAACAATCAGTAATTGAACAAATTATTTTCAATCATTACTAAACCCATATTGCAAAAAAAAAATATTACACATCTATTTTATAATGATAAGGAAATAAAAAACTTTTTCTTTTTCTTTTTTTTTTCTTTACAAAATGTATTGGGAGTGTGAGGAGAGGGGATGTAATTTATATATATATATACCATGTGCATGTGTTGTAAAATGTTATGTACTTATAAAAAGAAAATTGAGAGGGAAAAAAAACAAATTATAAAAAAAAAGAGATGGCTTTTTTCTTGGTAAAAAAAAAAACAAGGAAGGGGCGAGATATTAGATATTATTATTTTTTTAAAACTTTTTTTTACATCATACCGCCCATACCACCCATACCGCCCATAGGAGGCATGGCTGGAGCAGCACCCTTAGGTTCGGGAGCATCAGTAATGATACATTCAGTAGTAGTCAAAAGGGAAGAAACACCACTGGCATCAACAAGAGCAGTACGGACGACCTTGGTAGGATCAACAATACCGCGTTCAATCATATCAACATATTCATTGGAAGCAGCATCATAACCCCAGTTCATGTTGTCAGTGTTTTCTTCGAGAAGCTTACCAGCAACAACCGAACCTTCACCACCGGCATTATCAACGATGGTACGGCAAGGACGTTGAATAGCTTGACGAACAATGCTGACACCCAATTGTTGATCAAAGTTGGCAACCTTGATGTTTTCCAAAGCCTTGACAGCCTTCAAGAGGGCAACACCACCACCGGGAACAATACCTTCTTCAACGGCAGCACGGGTAGCACACAAGGCATCATCGAAACGATCCTTCTTTTCACCAACTTCAACTTCAGAGGCACCACCGACCTTGATAACGGCAACACCACCGGACAACTTAGCCAAACGTTCTTGCAACTTTTCCTTTTCATATTCAGAGGTAGAAGCATCGTTCATGGCACCACGGATTTGTTCACAACGTTGGTTGATCATATCCTTGGAACCAGCACCGTTCAAAATAATGGTATCTTCCTTGGTAATAGTGACGGAACCAGTGGTACCGTACAAATCAGGAGTAGCACGTTCCAACTTGATATCCAATTCATCAGAGAAAACGGTAGATTGAGTCAAGATACCGATATCACCAAGGATGGACTTACGGTTATCACCGAAACCAGGAGCCTTGACAGCAGCAACTTGAATTTGACCACGGAGCTTGTTAAGAATACAAGCAGCTAAAGCTTCACCATCAAGATCTTCAGCAACGATCAAAAGAGGACGACGTTGAGTAGCAGAAGCTTCAAGAGCGGGCAAAATGTCTTGCAAAAGTGAAATCTTCTTTTCGGACAACAAGATCAAAGGCTTTTCAAATTCAACCTTTTGAGTCTTGGTGTCAGTGATAAAGTAAGGAGAAATGAAACCACGGTCGAAACGCATACCCTCAGTTACTTCCAATTCATCATCGATGGTCTTGCCAGCCTTAACAGTAATGACACCTTCCTTGCCAACACGTTCCATGGCTTGAGCAATCATACCACCAACGTGCTTGTCACCGTTAGCGGAGATAGTAGCGACCTATATAGCACCATAATAATAATAAGGTTTTAATTCCTCTAAACTCAAAAAATTTATCTCTCCTCCACCCCCAACCTCCTTCATTAATCTTTTCCCACGCATTTCTTGAGAGGTCAGCATTTCTTTAATTACCTGAGCAACTTCTTCAGAAGTAGTAATGACACGGCTGTTGGCCTTCAAGAAATCAACAACGGCATCAACAGCGGTTTGAGCACCACGACGTAAGTCCATGGGGTTACAACCAGCAGCGACGTTCTTGACACCTTCAGTGAAGATAGCACGGGCCAAGACAGTGGCAGTAGTAGTACCATCACCAGCAACTTCATTGGTCTTGCTAGCAACATCTTGAACAAGTCTATTATTGTTAAAATGATAATAATTTCATACGTTTCCATGATTAGTATTTATATATTAATATATAATATACATATAATACATTGTATATTTCACAAATCCCCAATATATATATATATATATAAAAACAGAAAGAACACACAAAAAAAAATGCTATTTTGTAAATATTCAAATGTAATAGTTTTTTTTTTTCTCTTTACCTAGCACCCAAATTTTCAAACTTGTCTTCCAAAGTAATAGACTTGGCAACAGTAACACCATCCTTGGTGATCTTGGGAGAACCATAAGGTTGTTCAATGAGAACATTACGGCCCTTAGGACCCAAAGTGACAGCAACTGACTTGGCAAGAATGTCAACACCCTTCAAAAGAGAAGCGCGACCATCAACACCAAACTTGATCTCCTTATGAGTAGAATACAAACGGTTCAAAACGCCAGTAGCTGAGCGTTGTTGACGAGTAGTAGCACCTTGGAAGGCTTTGGAGACCAAACGATTCATTTTTGTTAGAAGAGGGAAAAAAAAAAAGGAATTTGTTTAAAAGAAACGCGTGGAAAAAAAGAGCCGGGGGCGTGAAGGTATAAGTACACAAGATGGTTCAAAATATATCTGAGCGGAGTCGTGGCTTATAATCCACCAACCAAATTTTGTTTTTTGTTTTTTCGTTCCCCACACATGTAACTTTTTTGTATTACACATTGGGGGAATTGCATCAATTATATCCTGTTACGTCATTAATTTATAAGAAGTAAAAAGAAAGAGGATAATTTTGTTTTGTTTTTTTTAATATAGATATATATTTTTTTTCTATGAGAATATATTATATAATGGGTAAAAAGGGTTGGTTCAAAGATAATAATAATTTTGGCAAGTCGTTATGATAAAATAAATTCTTTCTGGAATTTGCCAGATTATCTGTGTTGTGTTTGTCTGTAATTAAAAGCGGTGTTATGGAAAATAGATATTCAGTTGGTAGGAAACCGATAATAAAAAAAAACATGAATAGTGGGAAAAAGATGTGTGAGAGTGTATGTTTGTTTAATTTTTTTTTTCTTTTGACAGGAGATTGTCTCTCATGTTTCTTTTTCTTTTTCAATTTTCTTATCCGCTTTTACAATGAGATGATCCAATCAGTTTTCAAAAGTTTCAGACTTGGTGATCCATACAAACAAATCAGAGACTTTTTTAATATTTATAACAAACTCCCATGTTCAAACGAAGAAGGAGAAAAAAAAAAGAAATATGTCAAAAAGTAATTAATGCTAACTTTCTGTCATTATTTCTGAAAAAAAAAAATAATAAGGAAAATAGGTATATATATAAAGCAACATGGGGGAGGGGAAGGGTTCATTATAGACAAAAGGGATGAGGGGGGTTTGAATATGAGAATCCATAAAATTTGTTGCTTAACCCCATCCTTTGTTGCTATGCATTTTTTTTTTTTTTTTGAAGGGTGTTTACTTACGGCGTCGGCATTTAAGATGTATATACACATATACATTTATACATATTTATACACACCTGACACACATTAATCCCATTCATCCCTTTTTCTTCTTTTTCTTTTTTTTCGTTGTTGTTTGGATCCAACTTCCAACTTTTTTCTTTTTTTTTTCTCTTTTGACTTTAATCTTTGGTTTTTTTTTATTCTTTTAATTGAAAAAGTTCTTTTTTTTTCGTTTTTTTTTCTTTTTTGATATTCGATTCGTTAAAAATAACAATCATAAATCATACATCTTGGACTTTTTATTATATAAATACATCTTTTTCTTTCAAATTTTTGACTTCAATGTTAATTGAAACAATGATGTTGTATGTATATTTTTTCTTTTTATTTTTAAATAAGTAAGAATATGGAAATCAAATACATAAGTATATGCGCGTGTATTCATGAATTGTTTTTTTTTCGATTTATAATTATATATATATATATATATAGCTCAGCATCATCATCATCATTACCATCTGATTATTTTGCGCCATCTTGTATTCCTTTGAAAGAGTTAAAACAAGAAGATAATAAGGAAGATCCCAATGCACGACAACGAGAATTAGAATCCGCGTTTTGTCGTGATTTTTTATGTTGTGGACAAAAGTTATTAGACCTTCATGCATTGTTACATCATTATGAAGAACATCATTTATTCTTAGATGATGAAGAAGAAGAGCAAGAAGAATATGATACAATTCCGCTCATGTTGATGGAATGGAATAATCCATCATCCATGTTATTCCCAAACAACAACAATAAAAATAATAATGAAATGATATTATTGGATGATCATCAACAACAACAGCAACAGCAATTATCGGTATCACCATCATTATCACCATCGCAACAACAACAACAACAACAAATTCCAACTATGACAACAATCGATCCTGTGAATGCAACTTTTTATCAACAAGAAGAATATGAAAATGGAGAAACGTCAAGTCAGATACCAACACCTTTTGACAGCCGCGGTTCAAGTCCTATCGATACAGCCAGTGTTAGCAGTAGTGAAGATCTTTATACACCGCCTCCTTCTCCACCACTAAAGAAACGAAAATTTTCTATGGATTGGTCATCTCCTTACCCAAACAATACCACAACGAGTGATATTGAACTTTTATTACAACAAGTTAATTCTGCCGATCTTTTCTATAACTATGAACAAGAAGGTAAGATAAAAAAAATTTCCTTTCAACTATAGAAAAAAAAAAAAAGATACAAAGTTTTGTGTATTTATAAATTTACAAACAAATATAAAATACATTTGTTTTTTGTTATTATTTAGATGCCAGTGAAAGACCTTATAAATGTCAAGTAGATGGTTGTGACAAGGCTTATAAAAATGCGAATGGATTAAAATATCATAAATCACACGGGCATTGTCATGAAAGACAAGAAGATGAAAATGAATTAAATGCAAAGAAACCATATCGTTGTTCTATTGGGATTTGTAGCAAACGATATAAAAATTTGAATGGATTAAAATATCATATTGAACATAGTCATTTAGCAAAATTGCGACGAAGACAAGAATCCATTCAGAATGTTGCTGCTGCTACTGTTGCTGCCACTCCCATTATAATATAGAAAAAGATATATATATATATATATATAAAGCAGTGGGCGATTGTTTGTATATATATATATATATATATATATATAATCTTGTTTGTTATTATGATAACTCTTTTTTTTCAACTTTTTTTGTACATATTTTTTATTTCTATTTTAGTTTTTTGTTTCATCTCGTTTTTTTTTTCTTTTTTTTTCTTTCCAATGTAAATAATAAAACCTTTTTTTTATTTTATTTTTTCATATATAAAAATAATGTTCTTTTTTCGGAGGTAATTATGATTTCTGTGTAATACTTTTGCTGCGCCAGAAAACTTTACATTGTATATATATATATATATATATACCACGAAATGTACTTTTATTTTTGTACAACAATAAATACAGTTTATTTTACAATCGTCACTAAAAAATAAAAATAAACAAATAGTCGTGGACTAATGCAAGAATGCATGATATTTTTTTTTAGTTTTAGTAACTAACATATAAATATTACGATCTTCTTCTATTATTTGAAAATTTTCCTTTGTATTTGTACTGATGGTATATACAGTTTTTCAAAAAAGAAATTGAGTGCTCAATACAAGGATTTTATAATACCTTATTATAATGAGATAATAGTGGTAGTAATAATAATAATAATAAACAGCCAACAAATGCTTAAGTTATTGTTTCTTTGGATTGATCACCATATCAACTCCATAATAGATTAAAATAGACCTTTTTCCTATACTGACTAAGACTCAATGTATCTTATATATAAATTATCAAATCCATTGAACCCAATAAATACTTAACAGCAAACAAACTATATTTTGCTCAATGTCCACTTGTTCCAAGAGTGACTTCTGCTATAATATGGGTATTCGTTAGATGAGATTTTTTTTTTAAAAAAAAAGAACCATTACATCCGTGAAACCTACGCTTTAAGCACAAACGTTTATCTTTCATACTTTTTATTATTCATTATAATCGTACTTTTTGTTCCTGATCCATGTTCTAATTTAATAAGATGATGCATTTAGATCCTCTGTCAACATTAGCTTTCTGGTCTTTAACTTCCGTGAAGTGCTATTTAATAGTAGGTAATGTCAATTCGTTGCTATAATTTTATGACTGTATCTATAATAAAGGCGCTTATTCCAATGTTGTTACTAAACTTACTATAAATGGTATTTGTGTATAGTTTTTCCATATATAAATAAGATCTACAACTCAAATTTGTAACTCGGCTACAAGAGCTACCAGTAATTACATTGGCTCGATCAATGGAATTGTCTTTTTTTTGAAATAAAAAATATGACAACCCATTGCTGCATCTAACAACAAATAATACTTTCTATCAAATGTGGAATAGAATAAAAATAAAAAGAGCAGCATCCAACCAAACAAAGCAGTAAATAGAAGGACTGTACAAAAGCGTAACGACGAATATATTACACGGAGTTTCTAAAGGAAGACAATCCGATGATGTTTTCGGGAAAAAAGACTGATCGACCCTGTACTCTACTTGCCAACTTTTTCACTGGATCATCACAGCTTAATTAATGGCGTATGCATCGGGTACCACCTTATCCTATTAAAAATTGTCAATGTGAAAATACCGCTTCCAAGTGAGAACACTACAATTGCTGCCCGCTACTATTACTATTACTAAATGAACTCAAGACTGCACATGGTAGAATTCCAAGGCTGCCTCAGGAAATTATACAGCTGGATCATATCATAAATTATTTTTCCGCGCTTTGAAGCTGGTCAATAAGTTGGCAAAAGAGAAAAAACATGATCAGCTCTCGTTCATGTAGTTCGGGAAGTTGGCCGCTTAAGTCATCCAGATGACGTTTTTCAAGAGAACGGACCAAATCCCGAGGACCGACGCACTAAATATAACTCTACCCACTTCCCGGGTACGCTTACTGGGTAGATAATTTTTTGGTGTAGATAAGATTGTGTATTGTTAATTTTACAAAAGTTGTAGTTTAAAAACAATGTCAAAAATAGTATACAGTTTGAATGTTCTATCTTTCTCTGTAGTACTAAGAGTTAAATTTTTACTTTAGGTCAGTTCCTTCAAAAAACCATTTTGACTTTTTTTTTTATTCGGTTGAGATTCTGTTATTTAGTTTACATAGATATTTCTATTTTATCACACAATTCACTTTTGTTCCAATTATTTACATAGCGCATATATACCTTATAATATTAAATCCTAATCAATGGCCAGGTATATCAATATGCGTGTATCACGAAACAATGATAGTCTTCCGATTTGTTAATGACGATGAATAATGACAATGGTATATGTGAACAACATTATATCTTATACATTTTTCCATTGATAAAATAATATATCAACGCAGTTGTCAAATAGTATCAATAAAGAAGACAGACTTTTTTAATATTGAGAGTCGTTGAAACGCACAGTGAAATAACAAAATGTCAGTGAAACATATTTGAACTATGCTGTATTTAAGTAGATATATCAAATGACCGTTGTTATGAAGCCACTGTACGTTGGATACAACATTGTTTCGTTTTTTTAAGCTTAATCAATAAATGTTTTTTCTTTCAAAAAATATAACATTTATTGTTTTATACTTATTATTAGTTGTTACTTCTATAGAGTTATTGGATAAAAGTTGTAAAAAAAGATTTTTTAGGAATAAATAAATATAAAAGCTTATATTTTTCTATTTATTTCTACATATATTCTTATAATCCACCAAAAATTGATATTATAATTTAGTAAATTGATAAGACTCCAAGATTATAGTTGTTAAGACACTGATTACAGAAGTAGAACATAGATAATATAAAACATATAGAACTTTTTTGTACAATTAGCATAAACTGATAAAGAACACCAGCATAAATTATATATATTTTACAGATAAAAAAAAAGACAATAAAAGTAGTAAACAATAAACAATAAAAAGAAGCAAGTTATGAGATATTTATAAATATAAAATGAGTATAAATAGATAGTAGAATAGGTTTTATGAGATTTTTTTAGGTGTTTTATTATATCAGAGATAAGATAATTATTCTTTATTTAGAAGGTAACTGATATGAGATTGTTTTAGAGTTTTTATATATTTATTAGTTTATATTTGAGTTATTATCCGAGATAAAGAATTGTCATCTACCATATAACAAGCCAGAAGAATATCAAAATAGATATATAGCAACAACTATTATTTAGGATAATTACTACTGTTTTTATAGTAGATATAAGAACAGTCTTTTAAATTTAAGAAAACTGGTTTTCTTTTTAGATGATAATTACTTTATCTATATAATAATAGTAATCTTTTTAACTTTTATTTAATATGCCAACTTATAATAAATTATAAAAAAAAAATTAACTATAACTATAACAACAGCTTGTTAGAATGTTTTATAGCTACTGATATTACTACTTTGTGAGGTGTACGATAGAATAATGTAAATAAAATGATGAGTCCTTTGAAACACTGTTTATTCTTAAAAATAAGATAAAGATTATTATTATATGCACTAGTTGGTCTATTTATATAAATTGTTTAATATGATGGGTCATTTCTAGTATGTCATCTGAAGAGTGTATCTTAAAGAATTTTACCTTAAGGTATGATAACCTTACTCCTTTTTAGCTTTATCAGGGGTAGACTTTTAGAATCTCTGGAATTTTTACATTTGTAATTCCATGACACTATACTTTGTTTTGATAGAGCTGCATAATACTAATACCTTCTTTACTAAAGATTATAATCTCTAGTTAGAAAAGTAATCTTACTTTTTTTTATATAATATATTTCGTTTGTTGTTATGGGGTTTTTTCTAGGGTAGTGCTACCTGTGCGAATTTTTTTTCTTAGTGGTGCGATTTTTTTCTCGTGGGTTTTCATTTGTGCCAACACCCATAGTCAATCCTCTTGTGATATTAACAGTACAATTTCATTTACTAAACATATACTTCATAAAGATTCTATACAATTTTTTTTCTATGATAGCTCCTTATGAATAATATTCGCTTTAATTAATTTTACACCATTGGAACCATTATAATAAAATAAATTATCAATTTTTGCTGGTTATTAGCATCAATTTGCTCGAATATTATACACAAAAAAGAGGTTATACTTTTGAATTATATGCAATTTTTTTTTTATTTCTGAATGGCATTACAACAATTTATTTGATAGTTTAAAAGCTAGTCTATTAGAATATATAATATAAAGATGCATTGATTATCACTAATTATTGATATCAAAATGGCTTTATTGGTAGTATGGTGCGATTTTTTTTGTCTGAGCATAAAATATGAAAAGAAGCTGTGCGATTTTTTTTTCACTTCTGATTGGCATTACTAACAGTTTATTTGATAATGTAAAAACTAGTCTACTGAAATATATAATATAAAAATGTATTGGTTATTAGTATCAACGTATTCGAGTATTATACACAAAAAAAGAGGTAGTAATCTTGAATTATTCCATTTAAAACAGCTTTATTTTGGTGCAATTTTTCTCTAACTCCCTGGTTCGTTAATTATCTTATTAATAACAATAAAACTTAACAGAATCAAAGCATCAATTTATTTGATATTTTGATAGTGTTTTCTTGATTTTATGAACGATAATAACATGGTTTCAATATAGAAATTAATATATTATCTTCATAGTATTGGGCATTCTTCAAAATACTTCAGAAAACAGTTTCATCATTGTAGTTATGAGATACATAAAGTAACACATATAAAGACTCTTGAAATCAATGAACCAGATGCTGCTTTAAGCTATCTTATGGGCAACCGTGAGGATCTTGCAAGTGTCACGGTTATTCTTTCACAGTACCTATGTCATATATCCAACAACTTCTAAACCCATAAACTGGTGCACGATTAATTCGTGAAGATATTAAAGTAGCTCTACGAGACGGAAAATTGAGTGAATTCGACATGATGAAGGTGGAACATGCAGGGGAAGAAAAACTCTTGGAGTATGCACGATCACGAATGAAGAAAAGTCGTGTACGGGCAAAAATATATATCCAGAAAATTAACAAGAATAGCATCATTCAATTCGTTGCTTGATATAATCACCACTTGTTGGTTGTTATTCCTCCATCTATTTATGTTTTCTTTTCACTAAAACATAATTTTCTTTTCTCATATATATATTTGTCTCTTCTTATATTATTATTATTATTACATATAAATACTTAATATTCCTATCCGCTTAACTTTCTTTTGTTTCTCTTTCTATCATCCATTTTTATATTTCCGTCATCATAGTACTTTTTACATTGCCCAAATATATCAACAGTTTTCTTATTAAAATGTAATTACAAATGGATCTATTCAACTTATTATTTTATATAGTTTTGGCTTGAAGCATCACACTATAAGAGATATGGAAATATTAAGTTATTAAAAGAAAAATCGCACAGATAAGCACTTATATTTTTTTAAAGAAAAAATTGCATCAAAATAAAGCTGTTTTAAATGGAATAATTCAAGATTACTACCTCTTTTTTTGTGTATAATACTCGAATACGTTGATACTAATAACCAATACATTTTTATATTATATATTTCAGTAGACTAGTTTTTACATTATCAAATAAACTGTTAGTAATGCCAATCAGAAGTGAAAAAAAAATCGCACAGCTTCTTTTCATATTTTATGCTCAGACAAAAAAAATCGCACCATACTACCAATAAAGCCATTTTGATATCAATAATTAGTGATAATCAATGCATCTTCATATTATATATTCTAATAGACTAGCTTTTAAACTATCAAATAAATTGTTGTAATGCCACTCAGAAATAAAAAAAAATTGCATATAATTCAAAAGTATAACCTCTTTTTTGTGTATAATATTTGAGCAAATTGATTCTTATAACCAGTAAAAATTAATAATTTATTTTATTATAATAGTTCTAATAGTGTAAAATTAATTAAAGCGAATATTATTCATAAGAAGCTATTATAGAAAAAAAATTGTATAGAATTTTTATGAAGTATGTTTAGTAAATGAAATTGTACTGTTAATAATACAAGAGGATTGGCTATAGGTGTTGGCACTGTACCACTACAAATGAGAACCCGCGAGAAAAAAATCGCACTGCTAAGAAAAAAAATCACACAGGCAGTACTACCCTTTTTCCTAAGGCTTATAAAAAATTTATAATTTTTATATTTTAATAAATGTTTTTTTTTAATTTAACAAAACTATTGTTGCTATTAAATAACATATAATAGGATTACAATAGCATCAGCAGCCTATTATCTCTATATATTATAATCAAGTGTTCTATAAAAACCCAACTTCATTGATTTTATATGAACTAATAAAGACATTATTATATATTCCTAGCCTTAGATATTTTTTTATTTTTTATTTTTTGATAATGTAAAGGTTATAGTATATAGAAGCTACTACTAATAACTTAATATTACTTTGATAATAGCTATTAATAAAATAAATATAAATAATTAAAAATATTTAAATTGCATAGAACATTAGAACATTAATTTTTATTATTATATATTTTTTAAAAAAATTATTCAAATTACTACTACTATTAAATTATTAATATTTAAACTTTTAATAATTTATTATTATAATCTAATACTGTATTCTTCTTTTTTATTAGTAAGAAAATAAATTACAATAGCTTTCATAATTTTAATAAACTTCGAAATATGTGATCCTTAAAAAAAAAAATCAAAAAACTAAAATATATTAATAAAATATATAAGTAAAAACTACATCAAAGGTTTTGGACTATCATCGTTTTCAAATGTGTGCAATCACAAGGGTTTTCTGGTGTAATGGTTAGCACTCTAGACTTTGAATCTAGCAATCTGAGTTCGATTCTCGGGAAGACCTGTTCAATATAACCAATTGAGCTCCTTCAAATTGAAGGAGCAACATTTTTTTTAGTTTTTTTGTGGTTTTGCTTTTATTTATTTATTTATATATAATCATTTTTTTATTTTTATTTTTGCATGATCGACGATGATACTAGTACTACTACATAATAATATAATAATAATACACAACAACAGAACACTACTACTGAATATATACATCATATACTTCTTTTTGACTGTTGTTATTTCTACTGCTACCAGAGCTATTAAAGTTCATATTACTATGATATATGCTCAATCTTGGCTACTGCTAGCTCAACTACCAAAATAGAAAATGTTATTTATTTATTGGAGTACGTAATAAGCTAATAGTGTTATGACCATTGTTCTATACTAATTCTTACTTTTTTGCTGTATAATAATCTTTATAATACAAATATACATGTATTATATTTATTGGCCTTATACCTTAATATAGTAGTTGCTGCTTTCTACTTGTCAATTGCTATGCTTTATCTAATGTGTGTTGCTGGTTCCTTCTACCAACTTCTTTTTTCTTCTAAAATATTTTTGTGTAGAGTAATAATAAAATATTTCTACTAAATAGCTCTTTATACAACACCATTAGACAGTATGAATGTAAAAGAGGCGGGATAAGAATGAAAGTTATTACTTGTATGCACCGCGTCATTTTTAGTTTCTTTGAGTTGCTACTTGAAGTTGAAGGTTTGTTATTAATTACAGTTTGATACTCTTTGTAATTATCTTGTTTTACAATTGATAATTGACTAATTTTAAAACAGCATCTTTCTCTTTAGTATAATGACCTTATCGAGTGCAAATATCGTTGGTGTTCCTATTATTTTGGAATCTATATAAGAACATAAATTTTAAAAAAAGAAACTGATAAAGTGAATTCATAGAACAAAGGAAATAAATTGTGTGGTAAAATAAGCAATATCTTCACTTATAAGAAAAGAAATAGAGCAGTAAGTTCCTTAAATCAACATTTACGTTGGAGTACCTTATTGGTATAATAAATGTTTGGGCTAAATCCTACTTCACAATCGTCTAATAAGTAGCAAAAAATATAAAAATAAATTTTTGTATGTTTGTAAGAATTATATATTATTTAATAATATATTAGTGCGCTAATTCCAAATATATGAGACTCATATTTTTTTCTAGTCCTTTTATAACATAATATAATCTTGAATATGTTATTTGACTTATTTAGTTAGCATTCTTTCCTTCCTTTATAATTATTAACTAATAGTGTTTATCTCCTTTATGAGATTTTTTATACATTGCACAATAATTTAGAAAAGTACAACATTTACACGCACACACACAATAAAAGAAACATGGAATCATATGCTAAAAGTAAGGGTTTTTTTTAATAAACGCTGTCTTACAATACATTATTAAACATTGTTTATTTTCTTTCTATAATAAATAAGACTAATCTATAAATTATAATAGGTATAACAATAAAAACAATTAAAATCGTAAATATTGCATAGTATAAGTAGGTTTTGGACTTTGATATTGTGTACAGAGTTGATCCACTTGAGTTGTAATAGATTCATTGTCAGTTGTTGAAATATTATGTATTCCTCCTAGAATAAGAGCAACGTCGAGTCCAGCTTGACGAGCGCCCAAAACGTCCGTGGAAACATTATCACCAATACAAAGTACACGTGAAACTTGTTGCTGTTGTTGTTCTACATCTGATAATAAATATCGGTAAATGGTTGCAAAGGGTTTACCAAAATAAAGTACTTTACCACCCATCTCTTGATAGAGTTCAGCAATAAAACCTGGACATACGATCAAACGTCGTGTTCCATCACTATTCATCCCGTTAGGTGCATAAACGTCAGGATTGGCGATTACTAATGGAATATCTTTTAATAAGCATTGTTTTAAATAGGTTTGATAGTGTTGACGAACACTATCCGGATCGTTTATATCTACAGATTCCGTTTCATAGGGTAAATTCGTCAATAAACCAACCAGTACAAAGTCAATATCGTTTTCACAATCCAATGGAACAGGTTTAATATGAGGAGCCAAATGTTCATAAAGGGGTCCATGATATTCTTTGGTGCCAATAAGATGAAACCGACCAGTTTTAAGGTGATTTTGAGTAAATTCTTGAGGTGACAAAGGGCGGGAAGTATTTTTGAAAAGCATTGTGGCCGAACAATCAATGGTATTAGAATGATCATTACTAGGACTATCCTTAAGCATTTGATTTAAGCAGTTTTGAAGAAATTGTCTTGTGACATCACCACTGGATAACACGCGTTTATAAGTGTTTTTGTCGATTCCATATTTGCGTTCTAGATCATCTGCAAGAATGTGACCTAAACGTGAAGAGTTGGATAATAAAATAGTTTCCAAGTTGTGATCGTGTAATTTTTTTAAACATTCGCGTGAATAGGGGTATGGTTTTGCACCGTCGTGTAATACACCATAGACGTCACTTGCTATAGTGGTATATTGGTGTTTAGAAAGTATATCAGCAAGTCCCCTGATATGTTGCATTTATATTGTTGGGAACAACCAAAAAAAAAAAAAAGAAGAAACTGTAGTGAAAGTCGAAATTTTTGTGGTTTAGTCATTTTTCGAATAATAATAAATCATTGTAAGTAAAAATAATTAAAGGTTATTTTGAAATTTAAATGACTTTCTTCTTATTGATAATATGTCACCATTTATTAGTACTATCAGTACTATTAGAATGATTATATTTTATTATAATAAAATACTAATATAACAATATATCTTTGATACCATAAATCGAATTGCCAAGAAACCATATAGATAAAAAGTATATAAAATTTTTTTATCTATACTAAATTTCATCAAAAAGGGAGTCAAAAAAAAAAAAAAGTGCTGCATATTACTATTACTATTATAAACAACTCTTTTGTCCCCGCTAGTTTTTTTTTTCTTCTTTCTTTCTCTCTACTTCTTTTTTTTTCTTAATTCAATATAAACACGACGATAATGGAGGAGTTGCTGATAACAGCTGCCTCACCGGTACCATTACCAGCAGATACTGATTCAACTTCAAATCCATTCCCACCTTCATATTCAGCTGGTCCATTGACATGGGCTACTCCCTTTTTTACAACACCAACTGCATTGTTAGCTGTCATTATAATCTTTGGTTTTGGACGTTATCTTTCAACACAAGGCACTTCATGGGTAGATTCAAGTCGAAGACCACGTCTTTCACCTTTGTCACGACTCATTATCGCCATTTCTGTTACGATTCTTGTCACTTTTCTTGCAGACGCCGCAGTATTAACTGCTCGGGCTTTTATTGAACGTCAGTGGACAAGTAGTGTTTTGGCTTATTATATTGGTGTTTCTTGGTTAGCGTGGAGTATTGGTTTGCTGTGCTTAACCGATGAGACATACAAGTTTGGTGAATGGAACTGGGTTCAATATATTTTTTGGATGGCTGCTGCTTTAGGTGAAACGATGGTCGGCTGGCTATGGACAGTCGGGATGCTTCGACCCAAACCAGGTAATTAATAATTATATTTATATATGTCACACATATATATTACATCATATTATATATATATATATACTCATTATCACTGATTTATATATTAAATTATAGGAACGATTTTTAGTATTTATGATTATCTATTTCTTGGGATCTTCATTGTACGTTATACATTGGAAATTTTAACTGCTTTATTATGTGTTATGCAAATGTTTTCACGAAGACATCAACATGCAGATGAAAGGGCGCCTTTGTTGGCTACAAGTGCAACAACAACGGAGACGTATGGAACGACATCTGCATCATCAGAGCAACAACGGGATGAAACGTCTCGGAAACGGGAGCCGAGTGCATTTTCAAACTTTTTTGGAAAGATGCGTAAACTACTTCCATATATTTGGCCCCATAAATCAGTTTGGTTACAATTACTTGTGGTTATATGTTTCTTATTAATGATTACTGGTATTGTTGTTAATGTGTTGGCAGCATTAGCAATTGGTAGAGTTGTTGATGGTTTTGAACAAGATAAAGGTAAGTAATAGGAAAATATAATAATTATTGGCAAAAAAAAAAAAAAAAAGAGGGTTATATGCAGATTTAAAAAAACCTAATTCAATCAAAATGCAATTCTATAGGAAAATTTGCTTGGGGTGCAGTGTTAGTTTATGTCGGCCTTAGGTTTTTACAGGGCGGGGTACATATCTTTTCTCTTTTTTTTTTTGTTATTGTTTTGTTTATAATTTTTTTTTAAATGTTGTAATAGAACGGGTTATATTAGGGGGAGAGAAAGTTGCCTTGTTTATTTAAACATATAGAACTAAAAACAGAATGGCTGACGTGTTTCATCCTTTTTTTATTTTTATTTTAGTCTGGTCTCATTCAAGCAATGCAGAATTGGTTATGGATTCCCATTGGGCAATACACCACCCGCGAAATTTCGGTGAAAATGTTTAGCCACTTACATAGTCTGTCATTACAATTCCATATCAATCGTAAAACAGGTGAAGTGCTTCGTGTGATGGATAGAGGCACAAATAGTATCGTACAACTATTATCACAAATCTTATTTCAAGTCTTTCCAGCACTTGCCAATATTGTTGTTGCTGTATTTGTCTGTGCTACGATCTTCACCCCACCATTTGGTTTGATCATATTCCTCACCATGTCTTTATACTTGTTTGTTACCATTTCACTTACAGAATGGCGTACCAAATACCGTCGTACTATGATTGAATTAGATAATTCGGCACGCACAAAAGCAGTGGATTCTCTTTTGAATTTTGAGACTGTCAAGTATTATGGTGCTGAAGATTTTGAAATTAATCGTTACAAGAATGCTGTTATTGAATATCAAAAGGCTGATTGGCTTAGCTCAACATCCTTAAATATTTTAAATTTGGCACAAAATGCTGTTATCAGTGGTGGGTTATTGGCTGGCTGTCTCTTATTTGCATGGGAAGTTTCACAAGGTCGTCTTACATCGGGTGCATTTGTTACTTTCAATATTTACATGATGCAATTGTACACTCCAGTAAGTAATATTCATTATTGATATGGTTGGGACGGTATTTTTCTTTTGTTCCGTTGTTCTCATGTGTTTTGTTACACGAATAGTTGCACTTTTTCGGAACCTATTATCGTATGATTCAATCCAATTTCATTGACATGGAAAAAATGTTGACTCTTTTTGAAGAACAACAAACTGTCAAAGATGTACCTAATGCAAAGGATTTAAATGTCAAGGAAGGTCATGTTGTATTTGGTAAGGTTTCTTTTCTTTTTCTTCTTTTAATGCACATGTGTTTTATGATGCAATGTATGAGAGATATAATATCATGCATATCTTGACATATGAATCATTATACTATTATTATAATTAGATAATGTCTCATTCAGTTATGATCCTCGACAAACTGCATTGAATGGTATTTCATTCTCTATTCCAAAAGGCGCAACTGTCGCATTAGTTGGTCCTTCAGGAGGAGGGTATGTCTAATCCAACCCCCACCCCCTTTGTTTTATCTTTTTTTTTTCTCCCAAAAAAAATTATAATAGCTAATTATTTTATATTCCTTATTCATATACAGAAAATCAACCATTTTACGTTTATTATTCCGTTTCTATGATCCTGATTCTGGACATATCTATATTGATGATCAAGATATTAAGAAGGTTCGTCAAGAGTCATTACGTCATAATATCGGTGTCGTCCCTCAAGATACAGTACTCTTTAATGATACTGTGTTGTACAATATTGGATATGGTAATCTCAATGCACCTGAAGATGCTATTTTTAAGGCAGCCAAAGCGGCACAAATTCATGACAAGATTCTTCAATTCCCTGATGGTAAATTAAAAAAAAAACATTTATTCAATAGAATAAAAAGAAAAACAATTACTAACTTTTTTTTTTTTTTAGGTTATGAAACTCGAGTAGGTGAACGTGGATTACGTCTTAGTGGAGGTGAAAAGGTAACATATATTTTTATTGGGAGATATCTATGCATAAAAGAAGAAGGGTTAGTAAAAGTTACCAAGGAACTAATTGGTTCACTATTCTTTATAGCAACGAGTTGCCATTGCCCGTACAATTTTAAAAGATCCACCAATTATTTTATTGGATGAAGCAACAAGTGCTTTAGATACGTATGTTATATATTAATAGAAGATTATTTTCTTTTAATGCATAAGAGTGTATTATATGCATAATATGTATTAGGGGGGTTTCCCCCTCCCCTGTGGATTTGTAATTAACTTTTTTTTTTCCTCATTTTTATACGCGTAGTGGCACTGAGCGTCAAATTCAACAAGCATTATCCATTATGACTAAGGATCGTACAACACTTGTTATTGCACATCGTCTCTCTACCATTGTAAATGCAGATCTTATTCTTGTGTAAGTTTTTTTTTTGTCTGTAATATTTAAATAGAGTAATACAAAAAAAAAAAAAAGAAAGGGGATTTTATCAAAGTGTACAAGTTGACTCACAAATCCATTGAATATGTATATAGAGTTAAGGATGGTCGAGTAGTTGAATCAGGTAGTCATGAAGAATTGATTAAACAAGGTGAAGATGGTGTATATTATGAAATGTGGCAAAAGCAACTTCATGATGATAATGATAATGAAATCTATGGAGGAATTCACGCCAATGGTAATGGTTTAACTGGTAAAGATTCACTTGCTCCTGTTGTTCCAGAAACAACGCCAACTAAATCAGTCCCACCTACAGTACCACAAATTGATACTACTCGATCTCGAACTACCACAGAACAATCTGATAATAGTGCTGCAATGGTTTCATCACCTACTGAATTAGAAAATAATAATCAGCAAGAACAAGAACAAGAGCAAGGACAAAGTGGTACTGCTACACCTGAGAATCAAGAAGAGGAAGAACCAACTACTTCAAATGTTCAATCACCACCAAAAAATAAAAAGAAAAAGAGACGCTCCAAGAGCAGAAAAGGCACAACATTTTAATAGGTTTTCATAATTTACACTTTTCTCTCTCCCTCCCTTCCTCTCTCTCTTCTCACACATACACATTATTATTTCTTCCCTTTTCTTTTCTTTTCTTTTGTTATTTTTTTTTTTAAAAAAAAGATGCATATTTTTCACTATCACTAACAACAACAAAAAACGCTTACATCCATCCATCCATTCAATCACTCATTTTTATATATTTATATTATATTTTTTTTTTTTTAAAAAAAAAATCAAACATTCACATCAATTTTTCTTTTCCCTCTGAAGAAAATAATAAAGAAAAAAAAAGTTACACAAGAGAACCAGCTCTATAATGTATATTTATATTTATATATATTATCATTAAAGCAAAAAAAGTCATTTAACTCCAAACGCGTACTACACCATCATTGCCAGCAGTAACCATGGCAACATCTGATGGATGATAATCAATCGATGTAACAATGGTATCTTGGGATTGTAAGGTTTTTACTGTAGTTCCTTCAAGTACATCCCAAATATATATTTGACCATTTTCGGAACCGCTGATCGCATATGCATCCGTATTTGACATGACTGACTCCACCTTAAATTCATTGTGTTTATGTCCTTTAAATCTATAATTTATATATGAGAATAATTAAATCATGTGGAAAAGAATAAAATAAAAAATAGTGAAAGTAAGGTAAGGCATTTTCAAAAATAAATAAATAAATTAATCCACATACTCATTTAATAATGTTCCATTGGCTTTATCCATAAGACGTACAGTATCATCCAATGTGCTTACAAGAATACAATTTCCATCATTAGATAATCTTGCAGATGTGATGGGAGCTATATGATTCTCGGATGAGATTTTTATGTTATAAAGACAAATTACATTTTATGTAAAAAAAAAAAGAAAGATTTTTACATACGTCCAATATAATCTTCTGCTAACTTTCCATTTCTTAAATCATATGTTCGTACTTTTCCATCAGTTGATCCAGCTATAATTTCGACATCTTTTACTTGTATAGACATTATCGTATCTTTACAATCTTCTAATACTTGGATTGGTGAAAAATTGGATGATCTAGATAAATAATATTATTAATTATTTTTCAACTTTTAACTTTTCTATTTGTAATTCTTACCGACAATCCCAAATACGAATAGTTGCATCAAATGAACCACTGACAAGTACTGTTCCTTGTTCATTAAAATCCACATCATTTACTCTCTTTTTATAATAGTTGAAATAATTAATATTCATCATTTTAATATAATTTATTCTCTCTTTATTACTTACCTCCCAATGAGCAGTATATCGTCTCAAGATTGCGCCTGTTCCAACATCCCATAAAATAACAGCACGATCAGCACCACAACTTGCAAGTCTTCCATTGTCGGGTGATCTAAATAATGAAATAAAATAAACTTACTTCATTTCCTATATTTTTTCAAAAGAAAAAAAAAAGAAATGATTCCAATAATATGTTAAATTCCACTTACACAGAAACACCAAGTACATCACGTCCATGACCATTATAACTATGAACTTCCATTCCCGTTGCTGGATTCCATAATCGTACAGTTCGATCCCTTCCTCCTGATAAACAATATTGACCTGACTTATTATAACAAACTTGACTAATAGGTCCTTTATGACCTTTTAATGATTGATCGCAATGGGTTGGATAAGCAACCATTTTTTTTTATTCACTATTACTAGTTCCAGAAAATAAAAAAAAAGTTATTTTGACAGGGAAAAAAAAATCACTCAGTTTTTTTTATTTATGCAAAAGAATTTCAGCTCAATAAATTATTTCATATTATCAAAGCATTTTGGTTCCAATAAAAGAATGGTCAATAGAACCGTTTCAAGAATGCATTCAACTTGTATTTTCTTTTTTTTAAAAAAATAACAGAATATATAACTTTTTAATTGTATTTTTTTTTTGTGGCATCAAGATCATTAAGTAGGTATCACCAGTACACACACAAAAAAAAAAGAATGTATTTAGTGTAAGATGTTTCCAATAAAAAAAGTTTGTTCATTATATTAACATGCTAATGATTGTTGTATTTTACATATCAAGTATAGATTTAAGGGTTGGAAGAGAGAGAGAAAAAAAAGATGTTTTGATTAACAACAGTAAAAAACAATTAATCATGAACAATAAGATATTTAGTTATTCCATCTAAATCCGATAGGCGTTTTCAAAACAAGTTAGGATATGTTGTAAATAGACTGCCACATTTACTTATATTCGTTATAATTTCAAATAATGAGACGTGTCTGGTAAGATCTACGTCATAATTATCATTATCTGAATTATGTAACTATATCATGTAAAATATTTTATCATGATTACTACAAAATTGTTAATGTATTTATTATACAAGTTTCATGTAATAGTAAGGTTAATGTTATCCAATCTACTAAATGTATTTTTATTTTCTAAAAGGTTTAAATAAAAACTTTAGATTTTAAAAGGGGGGGAATGTGGCGCAAAAAAAAAGTTTCATGCCTGGAAAATAGCCACAGTAACCCTTTTCAGATTAAAAACAACAACATTTCTTTCAAAACTATGTATATGAACATTTTTAATGACTATAAACATTCATAAATCGTTATATTTTGTTGAACAAATATAGTTTTCTATACTATACATAATTCAAACATCATAACCCCTATTTATAATATATATATATATATATATTTAACATCACACGCTCAAAAAAACAAAAAGTCTAGACCATGACGAATTGTTTTTGTTTTTGTTTCATGAAGCGAACATAAGAATGTTTTATCACTAAAAAGTATTATATTCATTTTATGCATGTGAGAAAACTTACATTTTCATACAATTACATAATCAATTTTTAGACAGGGAAAAAAAGGTCCCGTGCGTTTCTTTTTTAAAATGGTTGATACGTAAAATATGCGTATTTTATTATTAGCTTATTTGATGTGTCTTTGTTTTTTTTTTAGAAAACGGACTTTACTTTTTTTTTCATGATATGTTTGAATTGTGTCCATAGAAGACGTATAAATGATTTAAATATATAAGGCATTTTATAAATATAGAATGAAGTTGATAAACATATTGTTCATCATTGAAGAAAAAAAATGCCTAACAATTTACATAGCAACCGAAATTAATTAGATTGTGGGTATTAAGAGGTAGGGAAAGAAGGGGGGGGGGGCTGTGTTCACCAAAAACCAAATTAACCTTTTATCTTGTTCACATGTCATTATATATATATAAATAATAGATAAAGATTAACCCGAATATATATTGTAGTATAGAGAGATATTTTATTTATTGTTGATAAATGATGAAAAAAAAAAAGAGACGATGGTAGTGAAAAAAAATATATATAATAGATGGGAATGAATGGAATGAGCTATACACACAAAATGCTAAATAATAATATACACAGATAAAAAAAAATAGATGAAGAAGAAAGAATAATGGCAATAGTTATATTCTTGATAAAACGTTTTTTGTTATTTAACTATAATCACCAGGAACAACTCGTTTACAACCATATTCAGAACGACCAAGATTACAATCAGATGAATTCTTACAGCAGCGAATACAAAAAATGTTACTATCTGGTTCGACCAAGTTAACCCAATGACCATAACCATTACAAGTACCACCAATTTCATTCTATAATAAATAAAATATATATAATAAAATTAGTATTATTATAATTATGATTATTACGTTTTTTTTAAGTAAAAAAATATAAAATTACCAAGTTGTCATATTGACCTCCACCATCAGAAGCACTCAATTTATACTTTGTACGATCAATAGTACCAGTGACTTGAGAATAAGTTGAAGTTGATGAGAAATGGGCCGTTTTAATGAATCCAGTAGGGAATTGACGAGTACCAGTAGCTTGAGTATTTGTACAGAAAGGTACAGCATTACCTTCAGCAGAAGCAATATCTCCACCAGGAGAAGGAGGAAGATAAGAACAGAATTCAGATGTGGATGTCACCTTGATATTAATATTTTCAACACGTCTTTCCAATGGCAATGCTTGAGAAAGCATAATGAAAAGAGTAGCAAAGATAAAAGTAATTTGAGTAGTAGAAACCATAATTGATATTTACTTGTTTAGATATAGAGAAAAGTATGGATTTGTAATGTAATTATTGAATTGAATTGATGAAAAAAAAAAAAAAAGAGAAAACGATCCCCTTTTTATACTTTTTATGCAAAAAAAAAAAAAAAACATTTTTTAACTATAACCCGATTCCGGTTTCTATGTTCCGTCTTGTTTCAAAAAAAAAAAAAAAAACGTTGCCAAGTATGTTTGTGAATGTGTGAGAATGTGTCAATTCTATTTTTACCATTGAAGAATATAAATATATATATAAAAGAAGGGTTTATATTTAACGTGTAAAAAAAAAAATAAAGTCTTATTTTAGATAATTTTACGTTTATATTCAAAAGAAAAACAAAACCCTAATTGTCAGGTGTATAATGTTGTTAGTTGAATTGAA
This sequence comes from Circinella minor, assembly GCA_016758965.1. Lineage (NCBI taxonomy): Eukaryota > Fungi > Mucoromycota > Mucoromycetes > Mucorales > Lichtheimiaceae > Circinella > Circinella minor. The sequence continues at coordinate 253,629 of JAEPRB010000008.1, read as the reverse complement.
ACATAAAAATGGATTTATTTACCGATTTAGGGAGGCTTTCAAAAAAAAAAAAAGAAGGGAAAAAAACTGTACAAAATAAAAGATTTTTTTTTTGGATTGCTGGGAAAATCGATCAAGTGATTATAACACAAAAAAAGAAAAAAAAAATAACAATGCTAAATAAAAATATTTCTTATGCTGAAATGCACCATAACTCTAATTTTTCCAATATTGGATGTTTTGTTATGGCAGCATTCCGTTCTCGGCTCAGATAACGAACCATATTTAGATCGTCTTGGTCTATCATGAGAACCATGACGTTTTCTTCATCCTTGTATTGTAATCGTAAAGATTCTGATGCATTAAATTTAGCTCGAACTCGAGTCAGCAGTTCAGAAAATAGGATATCACTCGGAACTAATAAGATACGAGTGTCATGATAATGTACTTTAATCTTTATCTTGGCATCGGGTGATGTGGGTTGTTGAGAAATATATTTGTAAATGTTTATCTTTTTTTTCTCTGATAATGATCTATTATTATGAATATCATTATTGGTGATGTGTTGTTGTGACGGTTGTTGTTGTTGTTGTTGTTCTTGAAGAGGAGCAAGAGGTGGTGATGCAGCTGTTGTTGTTATTGTCGGCGCTCTACTTTTATTTTCGTCTAGAACATTATTTGAATCTTTTGTTTTATTATTGGTTGTCAAATAAGCATTCAAAGATGCATATACACGATCAAGTTCTTCATCCAAATCATCACCATAATAACTCATTGTATCTAAAGTACCAGTGTAATCAGCTTGATTATCTTGTGCAGCGGGTATAGGAAATGTATTATTAAACTCGGAAGCGTGCATTGACATTGGTTTTTCATCTTGTGGACGGAGCCAACGAGATTCTTCCTTTTTTTGGGTTGCTCGTCGGTCGACAACTTTCCAACTATTTTCGGGATCGTATGTTTTCTTTTTGGACGTTTGAATTTTAGGCACCCGTTGTTGTTGTTGTTGCTGTTGTTGAAATGATGATAATGGCGTTGATGATGATGATGTTAATAATGCTAATGTTTGTTGTTGTTGTTGTTGCTGAACAGGGTCATACATGAACGGATCTAATTTTTCAGGACTAGGTGGTCTCCTTTCTTGTTTTATTTTCCGTTGTTTTTCAAAAGTTTGAACGGTGGTTTCCAATGCATGTTGAGGTCGTTGAGGTTGTGGTACTGCTAAATAAGATGTATCCAACTTGGCTAATTCTTGCATCCAAGGAACAGATGGGGGTAAAAGAATTGAGTTTTGTCGTTTTTCCGGTTGTTCATCCGAATAATAATGATTACCACTAATTTGATATTCTTGAAATTGTCGCATTTGTTCCATTTTTGTTTCAGATGGACGAAATAATACACCCGGTGGAATAGAATAAACAGAGTAATTTCGACCACGATCACGTACAGCTTGATCAATAATTTCATGTTCATCAGTCAATTTTGATTTTTGTGCATAATATAAATCAGTTAAACCAGCATCAATATGACCAAGATAAAGTTGACATATTCCTCGATTAAATAATACTTCACATTCATATAATCGAAAAGAAAGACCAAGTTGATGATAATTAATAATAGGATTGCCTCGAAGATTCTAATTTATACACATCCACCCATATATATATATATACTATTAGATAAGTTTAAATTAAATAATAATAATTTTCTTTTAAAGAAAGGACTTACTGTATAAGCACTATCAAAATCTTTATAAGCTTGATTTAATTCACCTAAACCAAAATGGGATACACCTCTTTGGAAACTTGCCACGGCAAAAAATGGATCCATTTCTAATGATTTTTTAAATGCAGCTACCTATTTTATTTTATTGTATTAGACTTTTCGTTGTTCTTTATTGTTCTTCTTCTCTTATAAATAACTTTATTTACATACAGAACGGCGATGATCTTGAAGAATACTAAAAATCAAACCGATATTAAAGTGCATTCTTGCATTATCTCCTATTCTCTTTTACCCAAAAATTATGAGTTTTTATTATTTACAAAAAAAAAAATAAAAAAAAATAAGGATGAGTTTTTATATTATGAACTTACCATAAATGTTCTTAAGGCTGCATCATAATCTTGTTTATCATAATACATACAACCAGATCGCCATTGCTCTAAATCAGACTGTAATAAAGGTCGATATTGAGATAATTCTATTGAGGGAACGAGTGAATGTACCTTGAATTCCATGCCCATTCAGTATAATTGAAACTGTGAGAAAATAAATCGTTTGGTTGAGAAAACAAAGAAAATATATATTATGTCGTAACTAAAAAAAGAAAGTTGGATGATAATATCTTTATAATAATTTAGAAGAGAAAAAAAAAAAAGGAAAAAAGAAAAAGAAGAAAAGAAAAGAAAAAAGAAAAATAAATTCTTGGTTATAACAAAAAGATTCATATTTTCTCTTTTATTCTTCCTTAAGGGTCCAGCCTCCCATGAATCAATGATATATGAGATTCTTTTTTATTTTCTGTATGCTACACAAAATTTGAAGGTAACATTAAGTCCACGCGAAATAGTAAATAAATAAATAAAAAAAAAAGATCTACTTCATTTATATATATAAAAAAGAAATCTTTTATTTCTTTGTAAGACCTTAAAAATATCATTCATCAATCAATCTTAGTTTTTATAATGAGCTGTTATTTAAGATTTCTTTCATGATCCTATCGGTTCAATCTACTTTTTTTTTTGACATTATTCTTATTATTTACTGTTTTAAGTCTGGGTTTCTTTTTTTTTTTTTTTTTTTTTTCGCACTTATATTACATATTTATGAGTTTTATTTCACACACCGAAAAAGAAATTCTGTTATTATACATATAAATCGCGTATCGTGATTAATGAACAACAATACTGAAATAATAATAGAGTTAAAATAGTATTAGTATTACTACTATTAATTTGAAATAAAATTATTTGAAAAAACCATCAGAAACTTTTCTTTCTTTTTATTCAAATAAAATGAGAATAAATAAAAATAATAGGGAGTACAAGAAAATTGCTCTATTTATTAAACAATCATCTTCTAGAAAAAGACACACACACACACACGTATCCATGGATAGACACTAAATATTTCTATTTACTAAAAGGAAAAAAAGGGAACAAGTCATTTGAACTAGTATGCACATATAAAATAGTTATAATTATTATAAAACCATTTATTGGATTATGCACTAATTATTCATTATTAGCAATGATAAAAAAGTTCTTTGGTGTTACCCAGAAACCAAAAAAATCTGTCAAAAAGTTTTTACTTTCATCACATAGCAACAAAAGAAACTTTTCATCTTTTTTAAAAAATGTAAATAAATAAAAAAAAATATGAATTATATATATTCTCTTTGTTTTAAATTATTACTAATTGTACCTTTCTTTCTTTTTTTTTTATATATATATAACCCCTTAAAGCTTATTGTTGCACCGTGCGTATGTAAAAGCAAACACAGTACACAAAAAAAAAAGTTCTGGCCACAAAAAATTGGTGTTACCATTGGTAATTTAACTAACAAACTATAAGCAGTAATAAGGAGGTTTTTTTTTTTAAAGTTGTTCAGAAATTCGAACTTTTTTTCATAAAAAAAAAAAAAAAAATCTTATTATCTTTACTTAAGATAAATTTCATTAATATATGTAAAACTTATTAGTACAATTAAAATTACTTGAATATTCCCGATATATATATATATATATATATAATATATATGGAATTAGCTATGCATCTTTTGTGTGTGTGTGTGTGTGTTCTAAATATGTTGTATGACCACAATTTTGGATGGAAGAAATCAATTAGATAGAACACGAACAACTTTTTTTTTTTTTTTTTCAAGTTTCACGTCATTCAAAATATATTATTATACTCTATTCTTTTTTTTTCAAAAAAATATTATATCATCAAGTTTATACTATTTGTATGTTTTATACAGGATAAATAATATTTTTGTTAATAAATGTATGATGGGAAAAAATTAAGTAAAACCTAATAACTTTTCATATGATTTTTAATAGTATAGTGTTATTTGTCTTTTAAGGGCCACAGATCGAAAAAAAAATATTACACTTAACTAAATAAAATGCATAATAATCAATCTTAGTAAATTGAAATAATTATTATTGTTTTATTTCTTTTATTAATGATTTTTATGAACAACAAAGTATTAAGTAATAAGGATGGTTTGTTTGGTACTAAATTACTATTGTTATTGATCAATGAAATTAATAACGGTATTTGTATATATTATTTATGTTTAGATTATTTTGATATTATATAATAATTTACACCCTCAAGTGAAATAATAATCTTCTTTTTTTTTTTTATTTGGTATAGCTATTATTTCAATATAAAATAGTGATTATTGTCAAAAATAAATAAATAAATTAGACTTTTTATTGCTTTTGCCATTTAGTGATTTTGTATATTGTAGTTATTTACTATCGCTAACCAAAAGCTTTTTCACTGAAATAAAATAGTATTTTAAATGAAAGAGAAATTGTTTTGTTTGTATTGTACAATTGAAATAACAAGACAACAACTTGATTGTATTGATGATTTATTAAAAAAAAAAAGCAGACACTTTTGTTCATTCTACTATTCAACCTTGTTCTAGCGGCTGCAACCAATTTTTGCTTAATATTATACAATAGTAGAGAACGAGAGTAATATAATAATAATTAACAAGAAAACTGATAATAATAACAGACTCACAGTTAGTCAATAGTGTTAAAAATACTAAACTCATATCTTCTAACAAAATATATTACTCTACGTACTACTTTGTAATCTTTTTTGTCTTTCATTAAATACATTGGAGCTATTTTTTGATAGTAGTTGAATGCACAGATCATTTTTTTTTATAATAATACGTCCAGTTATTTGTAAATAATATTATATTACAGTATTTAGTGGCATAAACTAATCGTTAAAAAATGGCATTTAGTTAAGAATGAGTAGTAGTAATAACAATCATTCTTAATTTATGTTATTGCCTATATTACAAAAAAAAAAAAAAGTACTAATTTGATGACAACAAGAAACTACAAGACTAAAAAAGTGATTGAACATTTCATAATTTTGGATAAACAACTTTTATTCTATTTATTAGTAGTAGTAGTATCCCTTCCCAAGGAAGATAGTTTAACTTTATCGCTACCAGTAGAAATATATAGAGAAGAAAGAGAAAACAATTATTATATAAACGAAAGTAAAAGTGTGACCCCAGAGAGTATGTATCGCATCGGAAGTCAAAGTAGAATCAACTAGAATTAAATTAGATATGGAAACAAAATTAGACTAAACAGTTTATTCGAAATATTTGATTTGATATATACTTTTCGAAACTGATTCATACTTTTTTCAAAACTTATCTAAAAAACTATTGACTTTATTATTTAATATTTTATAGTTATGTCAGAAAGACAATGTTATTTATTTCTAACTTTTATTATAAATATATCAATTTTTTGATGTCCCTTTTATTGAACGCACAATAATAAACGCGTGAACGGATTTTTAAATTACGAAGTTACCTTATTTGGATACGTTCCTGATTTCGAACCTTTTTTATTACACATATAATAAATGTATTTTTTTTTTTTTTTTACTCCTCTTCTCCTCTCTCTCTCTTATTATTATATAGACATTTATAATATGACAATCAGTAATCATGTTCAAAATGTCTTGTTAGCTGAATTTGATATTGATAAAGGTGCATCATTAAAATATCAATATCCCAATGATACTGGTACAGATGAACAGTAAGTAATTCTATGTTATAATTCAAAAAATGGTCTAATTTATTATTGTTACTCAATTTCATTTTCTTTTTTTTTTTTTTTCCCTTTTTACGAAATGATAAAATAGTGTATTATCTGAACTCATGTTACCTGATGGTGCTCATTTACGTGCTGAAGATTGGACCATCTTTTGTTTAAATCAAACTATACCCGATCTTGATAAAGAACAAGAGATTACCACTACTACTAATACTAAAGATAATACTGAAGAAGAAAAACCATTACTTTATGTTCTTAATCTAGTACGTACAAAACACGACGCTACAGCGCGCAGGTTAGCAAAAAAAAAACAACAAAACATGTCCATTTTTTCTCCTTAATTTTTTTTTTTTTCATTTATAAATATTTATTAGTATTTTTTACTAATACACATAACTTTAATTTTTTTTTTCCTTTGGGGATTGGGATTGGATATATAAATTATAGAGGAGCACATGTAAAAGCAATGGCTATTTGTACACAACATCAATTTCTTCATATTTATAAGGTAAAAAAAAAAAAAACTAAGAAAAACTAATAATAAATTGATTTTATTGATTAACATATATTTACAACTCTTTATCATCGTGGGGGTGGGGGAAATGGATAGCCAGTATTATTATTAGCTATGGAAAAATATTTTGAAAATCCATCAGAAGAAGTTTTAAAATCTCTTTATAAAGCAGTTAATTCAATGGATTTATCACGTATGCCGAAATTTTCATGGCATGAACGACAAATATTACGAACATCAGATGATAAAACAATGTTTGAAGAAATGTTTATAGAAGATCCAGATAAAGTTATTTCACCTACTTCAACAACTGGATCTGATTCAATTCGATGGGGTGAAAATATGAATAATGATGAAGAAGATGAAACGAGTCGACTTCGACGTGGAACATTTATTGATTTAGCATCTGGAAGAGAAGTATTACCTTCTTTAGGAAAAGATAGAAGATTTTTTGAAACAAAAATTGAATATGAAGGAATTAAATTACCTATTCGAGTACCATTAACTGTTAATGATGAAGAAGTGGGTGATGTAAGTATCTATATAGGAATTGGGAAGGTGGGGGAGAAGGGAGATAAATTATATTTATTTAAAAGCTAACGATAATATATATATTTATATAAAAGTTTTCACTTATTAATTTGATACGTACTTTTTCACCACCTGCTACACATCCTGGTTCTCCTAATCCACATCATCCACATCTTGATTGTACAGGATCTTATACACATCCAATCATGTTATTATTAAATGCTTTACTTACTCAAAAACGAATTATCTTTTTGGGATATGGTCATCCATCAGGTGAAGTTGCAAATTATGTTTTAGCAGCTTGTGCTTTAGGAAGTGGATGTGGTACTGTTTTACGTGGATTTACAGAACGTGCATTTCCTTATACTAATTTGACTAGTGTTGATGATCTTTTAAAATGGTAATACTTTATTATTATTATTATTATTAATTGATCTTACTCATTTTGTTATTCTATACTATATTTTGATTAGTCCTGGTTTTATTGCTGGTGTTACCAATCCAACTTATGAAGAACATACAGCATGGTGGGATGTATTATGTAATATTGATACTGGTAAAATTACTGTCAGTAAAGATATTGAATTAACATGTCCTGGTGTATCCCATCATCCTTATCCTTATTCATCCAATGATAACACGAATTCAGATGGACAATCGTTTGGATCACTTTCATTGGGTCGATCTTCTACAGTAAATTCATTAAACAAAGTAGATGATAAAAGTAAAGATCGTGATACAGATATTGAATTTATGAATGATGTCATGTCTGCTATACAAGGTCATTATGGTGAAGCCCATGTTCGTGCTAAATTTCAAGATTATGTGGGTCGATTTGTTCGATTAGCAGCAGTTTATGAAGAAGATGTTTATCATCAAACAAAAATTGGTTGGCCACATGATACAGAATTAGATCCAACTGGATTATTAGGTCATGGTTTTGTTTTTACAGATAATATTACTAAACAAAAAGAATTAGCAAGTTATGCTTCTCGAATTGAAGGATGGAGACAAACTATATCTTATCGATATTATCAAAAGGTATTATATATAATTTATATTTATAACTATAACTATAACTATATACAATTCAATTCAATTCAATTTTTTTTTTTTTTAATAATTAAGCAGGGATTTAATTCTTTAATACAAAATTCAAGTTTACAAAAAGTTGATGTCTATCGACAAATTTCTAAACTTAAAACATTAAGAAATATACCAGAAAATGAAATTGTTGCCATTTTAGAAGCTTTACTTCAAAATATTGTATCTGATAAATCTATGATTGAGGTAAAGATTAAATAGTTAAATAGTTAAATAGTAAAATAGTATTAAAACTAAACATCTTTAAAAAAAAAATAGTTTTTATCCTATCTTCCACAATATCAAGGTGGATTATCACCTCTTGGTCTTTGTCTTTTTCATTCTTCAACTATAATACGACGATATGCAGTTGAATTATTTAATCGATTAGCACGAAATCCTGTAAGTATACAAAGAGGATGATTATTTTGTAAATATTACAAATTACTTATAATAAAAAATATAATAGACGGGTCATCGATTTATTCAAGGAATGTCAAGATATCAAAAAATTACTTATGAACGTCTTGTAAATGAAGTAGTATAATAATATATCTTTATTATCTCATTATTACTATTACTTTTTATTATTATTATTATTATTATTATTATTACTACTACAATTACTATATTACCTCTCCCCCACCCACCTACCACTATTTTATTCTTCTTCTTTTTCTTTTATATATTTATATATATATATATATGTACAATTATTATTAACAATAATCAAGTATTATAATTTGATACAAGTAAAATGATTCTATTATGATAAAATAATACATATTCTATATTATATAAAGGGACAAATAGACAAATTGTAAATATAAAAAATAATCGAAAACTTTTTTTTACTATTTTTAGCTTATAAATAATTTGAGAGTCATCTTGTTGTTATTTAGAAAACTGGGTTACACAATCGCTTATCTATTCATTATTTCATTCGAAAGTAACTAATAGTTGATGTTATTGTTTATAATAATAATTAATTAATTATTGTCAAGAAATGGAAAAAGTTGATGTAATTTCATTTGAATTTAATGAAATAAGAATGTTATTATTATAATAAAATAAAATATGACAACAAAAAAGATGAATATATCTATCAGTTGAAGGTCTAATAAAAAAAAAAAAATAAAGTGTTAAAAAAAAAGAGAAAGGAATTTTTTATATTTGAAAAAGAGGGGGGAAGTTGTACAACTATGCACTGACTGAAAATGGGAAAAATCATTAGGGTTTTTTTTTTTTTTTTTTTTGCATATGACCTTTGGGGCATTTGTAATAAATGCGACACAGAACGTGTGGATGGTAACACAATGGCAAAGCGCACGATCCTCTCAAAAGAAGGGCCTTTTTAACTTTTTTTTTTTTGCTCAGAATATTACATATTCACACACTCAAACACTCCATCCTTTTTTTCCTCCTTTTCTTTTCATATTTTATAAAAAATCATAACCACTTTTCTCACACAAAAGTTTTTTCATACCTTTTCTTTCTTTCTTTCTCCTCTTTTCTTTTTTTTTTTTTTTTTTAGAAAAAAAAAAAAGAGGATTGAATTAATTAAAAATGTCTCGTTTAATGTTAAAACAAGAATTTTCACCAACAAAAGTACAACCACAACCTTCAGCAACACGAGACGACGGTACTACTACTACTACGACTACTTCTCGACTTAATCGTTCACCACTTGAATATGATAAATTCGATGCTGAAGCAGGTTCCATCTTAATTGCTTTAGCTAATCAAGAACCTCAACCATTAAAAGTTGAAAAAATAAAGGTAAGGCTTTATATATATATATATATATGTGTGTATGTGTGTGTGTGTGCGTGTATAAAGATTATTTTCTCCCCCCTTCAACATTTCCGTCTCCTCCTCTTCCCTTCTCCCCTCCCCCCCCCTTTTTTTTTCTTCACAGTTATAAGGAGATTATGAAGGATGATTTTTTTTTATATAATACTTATATATATATATATATAGAATAAATTTGATGACACTAAAATTGATCAAGATGGTGATATAGTCATGAAAAATAGTGAGAATAATAGTATAAAAAATGGTGTCAATCATATGAGTGGCAAAAATTTATCAACAACAAAATCATCATCGTCATCCATGTCGATTAGTAGTTTATTAGGTGGTAATAATAATAATAATCGTGGTAAGTAATTCAAATATGTAAAGGAGAAGGAGGAAGAAGAAGAAGAAGAAGAGGAGGAGAATAAGAATAAGGAGAAAGAAGATATATATATATAATCCATCATAAAAACATACTATTTTCTATCATTGCGCCATCCTAACTTTTCTTGAAGGTTTATCATCATTATCAACAATAACACCCATAGTTCAACATAACGATAAAAAAGTATTGACATCAGTAAGTTTGAATCAAAAAAACATAAACCCAACACAAAGTCTGATGACACTTTGGGAGAAGAGAAAGAGTTTTTTTTTTTTGGCATTGAGCACATGTTCTTCTCTATTTATACTCTTTTAAATAACTAAATTACCGAATGACCTTTTACATGTACAACACAACTTTTTTTTTTTTAACTCATTAACATTATTTTTTTCTCTTTTTTCCTTGTATAAAACAGGATTCAACTGATAATCGAATGAAAAGTAAATAGTATATAATTAGATGAGGGAATGATTGAAAAAAAAAAAGAGAGAGAGAGAGAGAGAGAGAGAGAGGTTATTAAATATATGAATATATTAGAAGGACAAGAACAACAATCCATAAAGAGAGAAACAATGGAAGAAGAACAAGAACAAAATACAGTATCAGATCCAATTATGTTACTTGCAGCTGCTGCAGCTGCTATTGATGGTCGAACGGATGAAAGTACAGCAGCTATTCATTCTTCAATGGATCAACAAGAAACGAAAAAAAATGTTATGAATAGACCAGGTTATGGTTTGTATATATATATATTCTTTATTTTTTATTTTTTTTTGCATGAAAATATTTTTAATTTACTATCCTCCCCCCACCACTCCAAAATAGGATATTATACTCAGCATGCCGAAAGACCGAATCATCTTCATCACTCTTATAATCAAAAACATACAACAACAACAACAACACGATCTACCAAATTATCCTCACATCCTTCTTCAACCCATTATAAAGTAGAAGGTTCAAAAGGATCAAAATATTCATCATCTACACATTCTGGAAGAAATCATAGTCCTATGAATCGTGAAAGTAATAATAACAATGACGATTTGGTAAATAGGAATAAATTTTTTTTTTTCTGGGGGGAGGATTTATTTTAATAAAAAGAAATGGAATTGTATATAATAATAATTTATATTAAATAGAGAGGAGAACAATCTGAAGGAGCCAATGTATTTTCATATCAATATATGTCTATGGTAATATAAAGGAGGAAGGAAAGAAAGGGAGAAAAAAAAAAAAAGCAAGGAGATTTTAACATTGACTATTATTATTTTAGAAACAAAATCCAAGGATAAAACGAAATGCAATGCATGCATATATAACGTATATGATATATACTGATATGGCACAACGTGATCGTATGGTATGTAATAACATATATATATGTAAATATGTTTATATTCACGCTATTATTGATAAAATGCTCATATATATATATATATATAGAAACCTAATACAAATAATACTGAAAAAGTAACAAATCAATTATCTAATGGAAAAATACGTAATGAAGAGGACCAATACATTTATCAAAATGTATCAACTAACAATGGATATGATCGAACACGAAAAAAAGAATCAACGAGTCGTCGATTTGAATATAACCAAAGTAATAATAATAACGATAATGTATATCGTCGTGAAATGACACATTATGCTCCATTACGATCATCTGAACGATATCAACATCGAGGTAATAGTAGTAATAGTAATAATAATCAAACATCATCTATTGTACATGGTGGACTTGTACATTCAGCAGATGAACATCATTATCAACAACAACATAACTCAAGAAATAATGAATCATCACCTTTATGGTATAATTCTACTACTACATTAACAACACCAACATCAAATATCAATACTACATTTTCTAATTCTACACCTATTCCATCTTCATCTTCTTCTCATTATCGTTTATCTTCCACATCTTCTCCATCTATTTCACAACCACCTCCATCAACTTTAACTAATAATAATATTAATAGTATTAGTACATCTCATATTGAAACAATAAGGAGATCATCTCAACAATCATCTCCATCTATCTCATTTAATTCATCATTATCTACAACAGGAGGAAATAACAATTCTACTACCACTCATAGTAATAGCAATAATCCACCTATTATGATGGGACGACCTTTGACAGCATTTTTACGAGATACATCAACAACTTCTTCAGAACACATTCATCATCAACATCAACATTCGAAAGATACTAATATGAGTCGTTCATTTCCTTTTCCAACATCAAACAATAATGAACGACATAATACTTTACTATAAAATCATCTTTTTTTTTCATATAAATATATTAACACGTGTTTCTTTTAATTACAAACACACACACACACACACACACTTACTTTGTACAATATATGAGCTTTCTCTCTTTCTCATTTAATCAATAACATTATAAATATAAGATGCAAAAAAAAAAAAAAAAAAAAGATCTTATATCCCTTTTCTCAATCTCTTTATATATTATACAAGTATATAATCTATATTTACACACACACACACACATGCACACACACATACATATACACACGCACAAATATACATGTCACACTTCATATCACGTCATAAATCATCAAAAAAAAAAAAACTTTATTCATTTGCTACCGTTACTTTTTCTCTTTATCACATTTTAATTCATAACAAACAAACTAAAACATAATCTAACTCTTTGTCTATACCAATATTAATAGTATTTTTTTTTTTTTTAGAAAAAAAAAACATTGGAGTTTAATATTAGGATGTTTTGAATAAGAAAGAAGAGAAAAATTTTATTTTTAATGAAAAAGTTAGATCAACAACAACAATCGAACCAAAAAGGAATTAAACTAAAGTATCGGGAACAAAAAAGAATCTTTTGAACCAAATTTTGTGTGTCCAAGATCCACTCCCCCCTCCTTTTTTTATATATATATCAGTAATGCATCAATGAAAACTTAAATGATAAAAGTACCCATGAAATCCATTGAACTTGTGTGAAAGAATTAGATTCATCCTTTATTATTATTATTATTATCATTGTTGTTTTTTTTTTTTGCTGAGTAGTTATAACTATTATTAACATATCAATACTTTTTTTTTGAGGGGGGGGAGAGGAAAGAACTTTATTTATTTATTTGACCCATGTTGTTTTTATGGTTCCTGAAAACTTTAAAAAAGATGGGAGAGAGAGAGAGAGAGAAAAGATTATAACAAGGGGGGGATAACTAGAATATTATATAATAGTAAAAAAAGTAAACAGATGAACAACACCTCACATAATAGTGACACCTCATTGTTAATTGTGTATAATTATTTTCGTCTTATTATTATAAACAATCTTTTCACTTGATTAAAATCTTTTTCTATAAATCAATTACTAATATCCATTCATTGAACTCAATCAAAAGTATGCAGATGTGTGTTCAATCTCGTCGTGATCGTGGTCGTTGTGTTAGTGATTGTACTTGCATATTAAATAAACCTGTTTAATCAACCGCCATTTTCTAACCCCCCGGCGTTAATTCCTATAGGTAGTTAGCAAAGGTAGTACGTATTATATATGTTATATAATATTTTGAACAAGTTTTTCTTCTCAGATAATAATCATATTATCCATGTGTCTATTAATTTATTAGTTAAGAAGAAAAAAAAAAGGTGTGTTTTTATTAAACTATTATTTACTTACTATGGTTTATTATCTTGAATTGATTATATAATCATCATTATCATCCTACTATAGATACATAATAATGATCTAAAGAAATCATGCATAAGATACCAAAAAATAAAAAATAAAAAAGGGATCGACGTCGTTCGATTATTATTATTATTATTTGAACAACATATCAAAATCTTTTATTGTTCCTGTCATCATCAAAAGAAAAAAAAAGTATAAATAAATGTATTTTCTATGCATTACTTATTCATTTTATTTATTTGCTATGATTTTAAATTTATATAGCATCCCAGAAAAGAATTTATATACAGAAAAGAAAACTGAATTAAACAAAGAGATTTATAAAGAGATTTATAAAGAGAGAGAGAGAGAGCCCTGCAGCACAAAAAGTTTTTTGGTTGTACGGAATTTTTCACTTTTTGCAAAGCACTTTCTCACACAGATTTTTTATACTCTCACAAATCCCCACCGGAATTAGACATTCCGGGCGGGATATGGTTTAAAAAGTGCTGCTAATCTCTCTTTCTCACCTCTTAACCTTTAGCCTCCTCTTTTTTTTTTTTTTTTTTTCCTCGTACAACCCCCCCCACTTAAACTTTCAAAAAGTTTTGTGTTCATTTTAAACATTCAATGATTGGATGGCCCATGAAAAAAAAAATATATAAAAAAAAAAGAGTGGGTAACCTTGGTAACACTAAAAAAAAAAGCAAGAAAGTCTAAAAAAGAAAAAAAATCCGGCTAACTAATGCAAAAAGGTAGCATTGATCCTCTCTTCCCATCTTTTTTCTATAAATAATTAAAATGATAAAAAAGAAAAATTAGAAAAGAAAATAAAAAAAAAGACAATGAATCAAGAAAATTCCCCTTTTTATATTTTTCTTTTTTTTTTTTTTTGATTAGAATATAATGAGCAAAGGACAGGAGGAGTCTAGATATTATAATATTATATATAATTTGCAGAGGAGTGAAAAATAAATGTATAAAACGATTGGTATCACAAAGAGTAAAAATAAAATAAAAACCCAACTATGGAGGGGGGGTGGGGGGTGAAAATGAAAGAAGAGGAACAGGAACAGAAACAGGAGCGTGCGTTGTGAATTGAGTGTTGTATATATATATATATATTATTATTATTTTTTATTAGAAGATTTGAAATCAATTGAAGCGGGGGAGAGTTTATTTTTCATCTCTTTTTTTTTTTTTTTTACTTGTGAGTAAGTGAGTAAGTGAGTGAGTGAGAGAAAAAAAAAAGTATAGAGAGTTAAATGGTGTAATATCCAATCGTATTGTAACGTTCTTCCCCTCTCTATTTTTTCTTCTTTATTTTTCCTGCATAGTTATATCATCTTTTTCTCTTTCTTTTCTCTCTCTTTTTTTTTGTTTTGGAGAGTTATTATTATTATTATTATTATAATCTATTTTCTTTTTTTCCCAAAGAAATAAAAAAAACGCCACATACACTATAATAAACTCGCACATTCTCTTTCTTTTTTTTTTATCTCTTTTTTTTTTTTTTCTCTATTTTTCTTATTTATCGTCTTTTTTTTTTTCTTATTGCAACAATACTTATTACACTTGATTTTTTTTTTTTTTTGGTTGTTGTTGTTGTTGTTTCATTTTATTAACCCCATTGCTTTAAGCCCTTTTTTCTTTTTTGTTCATTCTACTTTTTCATCATGGGCATGCCAACCGCTAGTTTTGGAAAGCAGCCACCTAACCAACAACAGCAACACCAACAACAACGAACGCCGCCACCTTCTGCTTCCCCGACGAGTACTTGGTCACGCGCACGTTCTTCTGCTTCTTCATTCTCGGTGTCATCCCCGAAATCAATAAAACGAGAAAGTTTAACGGGTATTACAACTGTAAAGCAACTTCAGTCAAAAAATTCTTTAGCAGCTGCTGCTACTGCCGTCATTCATGGTAGTAATATAACCCCTGGTCCCGCCAAAAAGGTAAAGTTACGGAGTGATCCGGTCATGATAAGTTTTTTTTTTTTTTTTTTGGTTTATTTTTCAAATAAATAAATATATATATACATATATATATATATTTAGAAAAGAAAACTTACATCTCCCCCTCCCCCCCCTTTTTTTTTCTTCAACAATCTATATTTATATATATTTAGACACCATGGCGAAGTCCTGGTAAATGGCAAATGCCAGATATTATTGAAGAAGCATGGAAACGACGTCAACAACAAGATAAAAGAAGTATAAATAATCATAACAACATTCATAATAATGATAATAATCAATTGAGTGATAATAATCAAAAACAAAAGAAATTAGTTCCTCCAAAAATTACTGTAAGGCTATAATTCTAATTTTATTTTTATTTTATTTTTCCTTGAACATACATAAAATATTAATTTATATACATATATAGCGACCTTGGATTCCTGTAGGTCGAGTACCTGATATCGTTCCATTACCACCACCTATTACATCATCACAAACAACACGTAGTAACAGAAAAGTCCTTCATCCCGAATTTGAAAATAAAATGCGTAAAGTATTACCACGATCAAAAGTAATGGATGCCAATCCACATAAACATTATGTTGCTATGGTGAGAATTGGTAGTGGGTAAGTAAAATGCTAATTTTTTTTTTTTTTTTTTTTACTTTTTTTTTACACAAGACACACACACACACAAATTGTTGTTATAGCAATAATTTGGTTTTGTTTATAAAAATAATATATTTATATATTTTCTCTCACCATTGTCACACGCTATTTTTTTATAAACAAAGAAAAAAAATAATTCTTTATTGTTTGCTAAATTTTTAATTATAATGGGTGTTTTTTTTTTTTTTTTTTTTTTTTTTTTTTCGTTTTATTTAGAGCGAATGGTGCTGTTGTAAGAGCAACAAGACAGAATTTACCAACCAATAAAGGTCAGGTGGCCATTAAACGATGTCTTATTGAAGATCACGATACAAACCATCATACTTATGTTTTAAGAGAACTACGTATCATGGGATGTTTCAATCATCCTAATTTAATTCAATTGAAAGAAGCTGGCATGTGGAAAGATGATTTATGGATGGCCATGGAATTAATGCAATGTTCTGTATTTAATTTATTATTCAATACAACCAAAGGACTTTCTGAAGCAATGACCATTCGTATTGCAAGAGAAGTTTTAGAAGGTCTTATCTGTTTACATTCAAAAAATTATATGCATCGAGATGTTAAATGTGAAAATATTTTACTTGGTAGAGATGGTCAAGTTAAACTTGGTAAGTAAAATAATAAAAAAAAAAAGGTATATATATTCTCGTGATTATATAAGTAAAAACTAAAATGCATAAAAAAACCCCTCCCCAACTTTATTTTGTTTCAGCTGACTTTGGTTTAGCAACACCTCTCAATCGAACAAATAATGCAAGGTTAGGTACTGCAAAGGTAATATATACTGGATTCTATAATATGTACAAAATAAACTTTTTTATCTTTCTTTATAATTAATTAATTAATAATAATAATAATAATAATAATAATAATAGTGGATGGCACCTGAAGTCATTGCTGAAGAACCTTATACCGCCAATGTGGATGTTTGGTCATTAGCTATTACAATGATTGAAATGATGGATCGTGTACCACCTCTTTACCATTTGGATGATACCCGTCAAATCTTTTATCAAATTCTTTATGGTAAACCTCCATCATTTACATTTACTGAACCATCACCTACAATGAATGGTGTAATACGTTGGATGCTTGATTTTGAAGGACAAACACGTCCTGATGCCCAATCGGTTCGATCCGTAAGTTTTTAATATCCATGTTTTTTTTTATGCATTACATTCTTGCACATTAACTAATGTATCTTTTTTTTTTCTATCTAAATATATATATATATATATATATATAGAAATTAAAGGAATTAATTCTTGCAAACAAATTACAATGTGCTAAACAATCTGAACTTGGTGAATTAGTTCAAACTGTATTTCCTGATTCCAAATAATAATTCCTAATGAAACAATATCTCTTCTCTCTCTCTTTTTTTTTTTCTTCCTATCTTTTATTATTATTATTATTATCATTATTATTATTCCAACTAGTTTGCAATCCCTTTTTTTTTTCACCCCGAACGTTTTAATGCATGTAGCACACACATATACGAACTCATACACACTTCTTTGAAGAAAAAAAAAAAGTTTTTTTTTACTTTTTTTTTTTTTTTAAAACTTTATATCCCCCCTCTTTTTTTGTACATAATGTAAAAGCTTCTTTTTTTTCTAGTTTGAAATCTTTTTTATCTCTTATATTCCCTAACCCAATTTTTTTTTTTCCAAATTTATTCAAAAACTCTTTTCCTCCTACCCCCCCCCCTTCAAAAAAATTGTAAATATATACACGACTCTTTCTATTTCTCTCGTTTTCTTTTCTTAAAAAAAAAACAGAGAGAGAGAAAGAAAGGAAAAGAAAAGAGATTAAAAAAAAAAAATAAAACAAAAAAATAATAATAATAATTTTCTCAAGTTTTTAAATGCTGAAATAGTTTTCCTTTTATACAATGATGTTTATACATGAAAAAAAAAAGATAATGCGAAAAACAAAAAAAGAAAGAGAAGAAGAGAGAATATCAATCCATCATATATATATATTATATTATATTATATTATTATATATATATATATATTAAAAAAAAAGGTTATATATTTCTCTTTTTTTTTTATTATTATTATATGATTACATGATATTTATTCGTCATCTTCTTCATCAATAAGAGTCATGGCAATACGATCCAAATCACGTTGACCATCTTGAGTAATTCTACGACCACTATATCAATGTAATATAGTCATATAATATATTATAATATTAATATTTATATTCTTATTTCTCTTTTCTCATTTTTAAATTAGTATAAATATAAAAACTTACCCCTTCTTGTCAGCTTCCAAGACACCAATCTTTTCCAAAGATTGAAGAACCTTACGGTTAACAGAGCCAGAGGCATTGACATGGTGAGAAGGACGGCTACCACGGTTAACACGACCACCGTGAACCTTGTTCAAAGCACCAACACCAACGCTCTTGCGAATGTAGATGTGACGAGCGACCGAAGCTATTTTATATATATTATAATTATTATTATTTTCTCTCATCATATACACTCCTTAATATATATATATATTTATATATACACTCACTCATTCAATAAGTGATATATTAAAAAAAAAACTTACCAGCACGGACAAAGTACCAGTCAGGGTCATAGGGAGCCAATTCCTTGAAAGTACCAGTCTTGACAATATCGACCCACTTGGGGACTTCGAGCTTACCAGTACGCTTCAAATAGGCAGCATAAGCCTTGATGAATTCTATAAATATATATATATATATATATATTTATATATTTAATACATTTTATATATTCCACATTAAACCTCATTAATTATTTAATTTTGAATTGCGATTCACACAAATAAATTGTCGATTTTCAAAAAAAAAAGTTGGTTTTTTTTTATTATTATTTTTTTTTTTTGTTGGCATTGTCGATTGTTGTTGTTGTTTTTTGTTGTTGTTCAAAATTATAAAAATAGAAATAATAATAATAAAAAAAAAAAGAATAGACGGTTTACCGTGGGCGTTGACGTCCTTGACAGTGATACCGGGCATCGTTAGAGAAAGAAAGAGAGAGAGAGAGAAAGAGAAAAAAGAGCTTTTTTCACTATGGCCCGCTGTAAAATTTTTTTACTTTCTTTGCGGTCAGCCAAAGGGTAAAAAAAAAAAAAAGAAAAAGTAGGTTCACTGGTTCCAAGCCTCCCTTTTATTTCAAACCAGATTCTTTTTTTTTTTTTGACAACAAAAAAAAAAAAAGTTGGTTTCAACTTAGCCCTGTTCAAATAATGGGCATTTCGTTTTTGTTCATTAAACAAAATCTCGATCACATACAAAAACTTTTCAAATAAAAAAAAAAAAGATAATAATAAATTTTATTTATATGAATAAAACAAGTAAAGGAAAGAAAGGGGAAGAAATAATAATAATAATAATAAAAAAAAAGAGTATTATTATTATTATTATTATTATAATTATAATTTACAAATCACAAGTTGCATCTTGTTCTAATGAATTACCTAATACAACTTTTTGTATAGAAAAAAAGGTACTAAATATCATAACTATTAAACCAAATATTAATAAACACCAATAAGGAATTTTGTTCATTTTCCATAATCCATCTTTAGATAATTTAAGATAACTAAGTGGTGGTAAAATATAAGCTAACATAGTAGCTGAAAAACCTCCAGTTAATTCCAAAACAATACCAAGATTACAGGTTAATAAAGAAATAATTAATGGTACAAGAACAAGTACTGTTGTCAATAGAGTATGTCGAAATCTATTATATGTTTCATTAGGCCAAAATAATGTTTCAAGAACCTTTTAAATTATATATATATAAAAAAAAAGAGTTAATTTATATCATTCTATTCCACCTCCCCCCTCTCTCTTAATGTTATTATTTACCTCACGACAAACAAAAGTTTCTAATGGTAATGTGGTAAACATATTAATACCAAATGCTAATCGTGCTACATTGATTAAAACATTATCTGGTGGGAAATTATTAAGAATATTGCCTAAAAAAAAAAAACAAGTTTAGTAATCTATCCTTTGTTCCCTTCCCTCCATTCATTTTTTTTTTTTTTACCTGCTGTCTTATCAGTAAAGACAAGATAACCTGAAACTGCTAATATAGTACATGTAACAAATGAAAGTGTCATGCTATAATGAGTTACTCTGGCAAATCGATTCATACTAGGTTGTCGTAATGATCCAAAAATCATAAAACTATTATGATGACATACAAATGCTATAATTATATATTAAGTTATATGATTGAGATAGATAGATAGATAAATAGATTATTTTTTTTTATAAAAAAGAAAAAAGACTTACCGAAACTAATAACTGCAATAGCTTGAATTAATTCATCATTTGCAAAACTAAATCTTAAATCTGGATTACCACGAATATCCATTTCCATTTTAGGACCTTCAATAGAAACACTAATACAAATGACAATAATTGTAATCAATGCTAAACCACTTGTTTTTGCTAATTTGGACATATCACGATAAAGAGATAATGGATAAGCAATTAAAGTGGTAAAGAAAGTGATACATAATCTTCGATTGCCAAAAATCCATATAAATGGAATATCATCAATATTTGATATAAGGGATCGAAATACATGAGGAATAGTATCACCTATTGAAAGTGATCACATTGTTATTTAAGAATATCTTATAAATTTATATATATATATATATATATATATATATCACACTTACCGATAATAACACAATATGCACACATGCCTTAAAATATATATTAATTATTTTTGAGTTCATTCATAATTTATATTCTCTTTTCCCAATTCAAATATATAGAATAATTTACCTCCAAATGCAAAAGCAAATTGTGCTATTGAAATACTTAACAAACCTGCACGTCCAAATGCATGTTCCATAAGATCTTGATAATTAGATCTTCCAGATAATTTTCCATTATATATAAGTAGACGCACGGTCCAATCTATTATTATAAAAATAAGAAATTAAGAATTCATGCAAAATTTCCTTTTTTTTTTTTTCAAAAATAATAATAATGACTTACCAACAAGTATAGTAACAATAACAAGACATACAAAACCCATTCCAAAACCCTATTATTATTATTATTATTATTATTATTTATATAAATTAGATATATAAATTAGATATATAAACTTACTGCTTCTTTAAAGGCGAAAGGAAGACCAATAATACCAGCTCCAATAATACTGTTAGACATATTTAACTACTTTACAAAATAAAATATAGATAATATTTCCCCATTTTTTTTATGAGTGATACAAATTTAAAAACATTAAAATTATAGAATACCTTTTAACCCCCCCCTCATTCTTAACTACTTTTTTTTTTCTTCCTTGTGTTCAGAAAAAAAAAAAAAAGACATACAAAACTTGCAAAAACAGAACCACCTTCACTAGGTAATCGATAGGAAGTATCTGCACGTTCAATATCATCATCGTCACTGTTATTATGATCTTCCAATAAACGTCGTCTATCTGTACTATGTCTTGGTAATAACCCCATTTCACTGTCATCCACTTCTAATTGTGCATAATATTCTGTTGTTGCTGTTGCTGAATCAGTTACTTCTAGTTTATTAATATTAATATTACTATCGTTGTTGTTGTTGTTGTCATTGAAGTGAACTTGGTCAGAATGTTGTATTATTTCTTCTGCGTCCGAGTCTTCTGAGTATCGATCGAGTAAACCCCTTTTTGCATCATCTTCATTAGAAAGATGACTTCGACCTAGGGGCATTATTATTATTTTCTATTGAATAGGTTTATGAGAAAGAAGTTTTTTTTTTTTAAAAAAAAAAAAGTGACGGGAAGAGGAATAGAATAATATGTATGTATGTGTGTGTGTGTGTGTGTGAATGAAAACAAAGAGTGAGAATAAAATAAAAGGAAGGGAGGTTGTGCCACAGGAGTAAAACTGAAAGCTTTTTTTTTTTTTTGTATATGTGGCAGAGTCACGATTATTATTATTATTATTATTATTGTTATATCAAAAAGAGCCTAAAGCTTTTTTTTTTTTTGCTCTCTTCCATCATCATAATCGGGAGTAATGTTACACTAAACTTTTTTTTTTTAAGCAGAAAATGGTTTTTAAAGCGGTGGTTTTTTTTTTATAAACTCACTTTGGTGTGTGTTATGTTGGGGGGTAGGTAGGTAGGTAGGTAGAAAAAAAAAAAGTGGTAACTATTTAAACAATAATAGATATATTATACCACATGGGGACACATGGATTGTTATCAATCTTTACTTGAATTAGAATTATTTTTCTCTTTGATTTTAACTATTTTACAAAGTTCTTGAAAGAATCTACAAATAATATTTTCATCATCAAGTTACTGTTTCTCACTTCTCCTTAAACGACCTCCTCCTCCCCCCCCAACATTACTTACTTTATTTTATCTGGTTTTTGATATGCAGATACAATACCACTTGTACTTGGCATAACAAATAATTGAGTGGATCCTTTCATATCATTCCAATAAATTTCTTTTTTTTGTAATCCCATATGTTTACATTTTTCACCTGTATAAATCTCATAAATTCCTTTTCCAACAAAACAAGCTATTCGAGGTCGATATTTTTTAAATTTAGCTGTAAGTAATGGAATTCCTTCACGTTGTTCTTTTATTGTTAAATCAGATGCTTTTCTTGAAGAACGCATTGTTAAATTGGTAATACCCAATTGATAAAGTTTTGGAAGATAAATATCATCATTAAAAGTAACTTTTTTATCTACAAGTCCTATTTAAAAAAAAAAATTATTTATTTATTATAATAAGTTTTTTTAAATAATAATTACTTTACCACTCTCAGAAAGACATGGCCAAAAGTGATTTGTTGGTCCAGCAAAATGATGACCTTTGGCTGCACTTATAAGACCAGGATTAATTCCAACAAATAATACTTTTAAATCGTAATCAATATTATCTGGAACACTAATGTCACTTTGATCTTTATCATTATTTTTATTTTTATTAAAATAAGGTGATTGTACTATTAAAGAACGAGTGACCTTTTTTCTTGACTTTATCTCGCGTGGCATTATTTACTTTATTAAAAAAAAAAAAAAAAAGAGTGTTTTTCATTTAGGGAAATATTCTCCCTTTAACACATATTTTAAATCTCCTGCTTTTGCATAGTTGATAGTATATCCTTTTAAACACATTATAAATAAATAAAAAAAAGAGATTATAAATGGGGCCTTCATCATTTATTAGTTTATTTATGCGGAAAGTTTATTTAACTGAGTTGTGCGGCATTCTTTTTTTTTTTTTTTTTTACTCAAGTAAAACGTATTTTTGTATGTAATAATAAAAATCGATATATATATAAAAGGGGAGGGGGGATTAAATTAGATGAAATATAAAAACTAATGGTAAACCCGCGACACAAGATAAATGGCATCATACAAGATCACCAAACTTGTAGGAGCTAAACCTATTCATAATTTTAAACTTAAAGAAAGGATTTACGCCCTCTCAGTATTGTTAGTGCCAAAGAGGTTAGAAATAAGTGGAAGAGAGAGAAAGGGTTATTAATAAGCCAAGAAAATATTATATTTGTGGGGTAATAATAGGTCAAACTTGGCGGTGGTAAAAAAGGTTATTGTTATTTTTGTTCCTGTGCCTCAACTCCAGGCTTATCAAAAGATCCAACAAAGGTTAGATCCGAAAATAAAAATGCATCAGCCCCCTCACATATTCACACACACACACACACACACACACATTTACATTTTTCTTTTCTTTGACACATAGACTTACTCGTGAATTGGGAAAAGAAATTCTCTGATCGTCATGTTCGTTTTTTATTGCTCAACCTTGTATCCTTTCTAAACCTCTACTCGTCATGAAAAATCCCAAAACAAATCTCGTCCAAGATCTCGTTACATTAACAGCTCAGTTCATGATGCTATTCTTGATAATATGATTTATTCTACTGAATTAGTTGGTAAACATAACTGGTGTTAAAGTAGATGGTTTCAAGAACAATTAAAGCATAAGTTAATCAGGGGGTTTAGAAGAATAGTTTACAATGTTTAATTTATTGCTTATATAATAATTAGTTTACTTGGATAATAATAAGGATACTACTTCTTTTATGGAATATAAACTTCAAACTTTTTCTACTGTTTATAAAAAATTAACTATATTTTGAATTTTTCTATTACTAATGAAGTTTTTTTTTTTTTTTAGTTTCTTCTTCTTTTTCTTTTTTATAATATAAATATTATTATCTATTTATCTTATATACAAAAAAAAAAAAAAAGAATTATAAGAATAATTATATTAAACTTTGAAAAAAAAACAAAATCATGTTTTATTTATATATACGTATATGTTTGGTGTAATGGGAAAAAAAAATTATTACTTGCAAACAAAAATACATTTTGTATAACCAATCTGGATAACAAATTGGTTATGGAAAGTTTGTGTTCAAAATGGGCTATACATCTTTTGTGTAAAGTTTATTTTTATTTTTATATTCTTTTCTTTTTTACCCCCCCCTCTCTCTCTCTCTCTCTCTTTTTTTTTTTGTTTTGTTTTCACTTTTTTTATACCAACAATGCACACTAACAAGGACACTACTCAGTTTGCTCCAATGAAACCATTGGGATTCCCATCAAAGGAATTAGTTTCTCCAGCTGGACGATACATGACGAAACAATTTGCACTTTGGAAAAGGCATTTACACGCGAATACTGGTTTAGGTTTAAACGTAAAACCATTTAATGGTTCTTCCAGTAAATCCAAAGTAAATATAATATTATAAAATTTCTCCCTCTCTCTCTCTCTCTCTCTTACATTTTCATTCTTTACTACCTTTCACTATCTATGTAGTATATTACTAATCGACAACGATTTTATATATAGAAATCAAAATCAAAAAATACTACCACCGCAACAACAACAACACAAACAATTCAACAAAACGATTTATTAATACAACAACAACCGCAGCAACAATCATCCAACCGTGTTGAAAAATGGAATATCCCCAAGATGTCAGCTTATGGACAATATATTCAACAACACTATTATAGTCCAACAAAAATGCCTGGGGAACCATCACATACTTTATTTCCATCCACATCATCACGTATTTGGCCATTTACATTACTTATTTCATTAAAGGAACAAGATCGTTTAATAGATCTTTATTTTGAACATATACATACCTCCATGCCATTATTGGATATTCTCACCATGAAACAACAATTAGCGAATTGCAGAGCAAAGGATAAAAACTGTTTCTTGTCGCCACTCTTTTTTTATGCTTTATTTGCTCTTGCTTCATGTTATGAAGAAAAATCAGAACGTATTTATTCTTTGAGTGATCAATTTATGCAACAAGCCATTGCTTATCGTGAAGCATCTTTTGGTTATCCATGTATCGCCACAGTATTAGCCTTATTATTAATGGTTGAATATTTACAGCAAAAGAGGCAAAGGTCACATGCTTCCTATGCTTGGTTACTGGCCGGCGAGGCTATCCGAATGGTGACTGACTTGGAGATGTACCGGCCGTGCAACGTTTCACCAGAACCAGCTGACCAAGAACTTGTTGTCCGGACCTTTTGGGCTGCTTTTACAACGGATCGTCTGATGAGTCTTACGTATGGTCGACCCTTTATTTTTGAAGAAAAAGATATGTAAGTTTATATGATATACTTTTTTACTTTTCCTTTAAAAAAAATAAAACATATTACTAGAGAAAGAGAGAAAGAAAGAGCCTGTGTGTAAAATATTTATATTGTTTCTTTTAACTCATAATATGATTTATTTATTTTTAGTGGGGTAGCATTACCTAAAATATCAGCAGTTGAAAAAGCTAACTTTCCTGAGACTGAACAATATTTAAAAAATTTTATCTTTTTGATCGACGTGAGTAAAGTAGTGGGTCGTATTATTAGGTTTAATTATTCGGTTCAATCGGCTCAGCTCCGAGTCGCTTCTTTGGTAAATATATTCTTTATTGTGTAAAATTTTATTATTATTTGGCTGACATTTCCTTTTCCCACACACTTTTATATACACACTTTTTATTATTAAATTCTTTCTAATCAATTTTTTTTTTTTTTTTACTGTTTATTTTAGCATCAAGAAGCAATGTTATCCACATTAGATTCTTGGACTTCTACTCTTATCAAGGATGCAAAACAATGTATTCCTTTTGCTGATTCAAAACAACAACAATTTGAAAAAATAAAACAATTATTGTTACATACGTTATTGATTCTTTTACATCAACCTTATGTGGATCATTCGGTACCCACGAACAATGGAGGTCCAAAACGTAATGGAGAATCTAGACATTCTTTTGATATTTGTTCTTATTCTGCTATCATTGTTACTCAATTGGCTTATGATTTATCAAAAGAAGAGTTGGAATATATGGTGAAACGATCCTCCATACTTTATACTCTTATCACAGCAATGCGTGTTCATTTAATGAATGCTTCTTATACTACAGATCAAGAATGGGCAACCAATGGTGAATTTAGTTTTTTACAAAGCAAAACTGTCATCGATCGAGTGATTGCAATGGAACGAGAACAACGACAAGAAGGACATAAAGAAGAAGAAGTCTCATTACTTGCTACAACAATAAACCTACTTACTCGGCATTTTTATGAAAGACCTGATCCAGTGTTATCTAGTTATGCAAATGCACAAGACCATATCTTGAAATCAGCAATAGATGCTTCAACTTACATATTGTCTTTACCACCAGCCACTCCAACATCATCACCTTCCTTTGAACAATTTTTACCAGACTCGTCTACAACATCTTCATCATCGTCTTCATTATCAACAGGGGTACCCATGCATACATTATCATTATCCTCATCTTCATCTTCACCGGGTATTATGGTTATGGATGGAGGAGGAGGAGGTTCTTCAAATACTATCAACAATAACAACAATGATGGTTTTAATATATTCAATGATCATATGAATGAGAATCAGGGTGATATCTCATTTCATAGGCTACCACCTCCTTCTTTACGTGCTTCATGCAAGAATAATCCTAATAAACATAGTAAATTTATTGCATTTAATCCAGATAATTCAGCAACATCTTCATCTGGAGGAAATGGTGGTGGATCAGGCGCAGGAAAATCTTCATCAAATCGCTTATATACCAAAGAAGGCAAACAACGTAACAAAAAGAGACGTCCATCACCTATAAGAGATGAAGATACACCAATGCAGCAACCAGAACCTTTACAACAACAATTTGACTTTTTACAACCACCAGCAACGACAACTACATCACCAGAAGTAACAGCACAATACCAAAAATCAACTATTTCCGAAAATCAAATAATCCAACAACAACCATCTTCATTTCAGCAATACTCACAACAATCAGAACAACAATCAGAACAACATTTCCAGCATTTCCAAACCTTACATGAGCAACAACAACAACAACAACAACAACAACATCATCATCAGCATTATCATCATACTCATCATCATACTCATCAAGGAGAACAATTACAAAATCCAGAACAAATGTATACTAGTAATAATACTAATCCAACAACAACAACAACAACAGCTTCAGACTTAACATTTGATGCTCATGAAATACAACAAATACTTGCTAATCCAAATCTTTTAATTCGTGCATCACAAGCATATCAACAATCACAAGGTATGGAACCAACAACACAACACATGTTTTTTAATCCTACTGTACAAATGACATTGGATGATCCAATTACAACAGCAATAACGAATGGATTAACCAATACAACTGTCACCATGGCAACACAAATGAGTGGTGTTAATAATAATAATAATACTCTATTTAATAATTCAACATTAATGAATAATCCATTGACTACAACTTCTATGGCTTATTCTGTTCCAAATGATGAAAATTTACATACTTATTACTTTTCACCCTAAAACTTTGTTGTTGTTGTTGTTGTTTTTTTGTCTCTCTTTTTATACATACTTATTAAACTTACAGATCATAAAAAAAAATAATACAATATTTCATTTTATTATTCATATTATCTATATTATATACCCCTTCCCCCTCCACCATTCTCTCATCCAACCTTCTTCATTTACTTTTGTTCTAACTCTCTTTATCTTTTTTTTTTCTTCGCTTATTTATATAGTTATAGTTATAGTGTAATAGTAATAATAATAGCAATAAAAAATTATAATAGCAATATCACACACACACACACACACACTCTCTCTCTCTCTATTATTAAACTATTTTTTTTTTGAATCATATAAACAAACAAGCTGCAAGACCCTGCAGAGATTATCAACGCAAAATAAAAAATATAAATTGCATCCCTCCTATTTAAAATTCTCTTTTCTTTATTTTCTTATTTTGTCACACCACTTTTTTTTTTTTCTGTTATTCTTTTCCCTCTTTTTTTTTTTTTTTATTATTATTATTATTATCTGCACATATTTGTCTCTCCTCATTTTTAGAATTGAAAATCATTTTTAACATTATAAATATTTATTTATACCGACTATACTAAAATTATTCTGTTTTTTTTTTAAGAAAAAAAAATAATAATAATAAAATAAATATTAAATGTCGAAAGCATCATTTCTTCGAGAGTAAGTCAACATTTGAATTGGAATTGAATAATTTTTATAAATTAAATACCAAGATGCTCATGAGAATAAACTCTCTTTTTTTTTTTTTTCCCCTTCCAGGTACAAACTCGTTATTGTTGGTGGCGGAGGTAAAAAAAAAAAAAAAAAAAAGAACATGGCATGAAAATATTCTTTAATAATTTGCTCTCTAATAAATAAATAAATAAATAAAATAACTAATAATTGATATATATATATATATATATAAAGGTGTTGGTAAATCAGCATTAACGATTCAATTTATTCAGTCTCATTTTGTTGATGAATATGATCCTACTATTGAAGGTAAACTGTATATAGATGAATGAATATATGTTTTGAAAAGTGAAAATAATAGAATAGGATCTAATATATTAACATAATTATAAAATAGATTCTTATCGTAAACAATGTGTTATTGATAATGAAACAGCCTTATTGGATGTATTAGATACAGCAGGACAAGAAGAATATTGGTATGTAAATATATATAAAGTTAAAAAAAAAGGTGTCCATATTATATTAAATATAAATACAAAATGTATTATCATCATGTGGAATGAATTATAGTGCAATGCGTGAACAATATATGCGTAATGGTGAAGGATTTATTCTTGTATATTCAATCACATCAAGACTTTCATTTGATGAAATTAGTATATTTTATGAACAAATAAGACGAGTAAAAGATCAAGATCTTTTTCCAGTTGTTTTAGTTGGAAATAAATGTGATCTTGAAATGGAACGTCAAGTATCAAGTCAAGGTATTTATCTTCTACTACTTTATAGTATATGTATGTATAATTTAGTAACAGCGTATATTTGATATATATATATATATATAGAGGGAAAAGATCTTGCAAGAACTTTTGGATGTCCATTTGCTGAAACATCAGCAAAACAACGTATCAGAGTAGATGATACTTTTTATGATGCTGTTCGAGAAATTCGTCGAATAAATAAAGAACAAGAAGCACGTGTTAAAGGATTTCGAGAAAATTTTGATATGGAAGATAACGATCAGAATCATAATGGTCATTGTGGTGGATGTTGTGTTTTAATGTAAAAAAAAAAAAAATACTTTCTCGTTAGATTAAGTGTTTACTATTTTATTATATACCAAGTAAAGAAAACAAAATACCCTTACTACTATTTATTTATTATTTATTGAACCTATTTTTCTACTTTTTATCTCTCATCTTCTCTTCTTTTAAGCTTGTGTAATATTTTTCTTTTTCATTTTATATATTAACCAAATTTTACTTCATATACAATATAGCAAGATAAAAATATATTATTATTTTTTTGTGTAACAGCAGCAGCAGCAGTATATATACATATATATATATAGTTTATTATTATTATTATTACTATTATTATTTTGTAGATACTATATACATATTACACATACATAATGATATCATGCGGGCTATTAATCATATGTTTTACGCCATGTATTACTACGAGGAACTGAACCAAATAATTCTTCAGTTTCGTCTGTAAATGTATTTGCAGCCAGGATATGAGGTGGTACCATGGGACCTTCTTGTTCATCCTCCGAATTTGTTTCATGATGATAATGATGCTCTGCAATAAAACTATTTTTTAAAGCCGATGGTCGTCGTCGTGTATCCAATGATCGACCTACAAGACTATCTAATTGGGGTCGTGGTGTCGTTCCTATGTTTATCGTTGTTACTGCTGCAATGGATTTACGTCGTCGTTCATTAGCAGGAAATAGCTTTGAAGCTTCTTGATCTGCTAATGAGAATTGATCATATGCTTTAGTTGCTTGTGATGATGGTGATGATGAAATTGTTTCTTTGTCATTGTTTTGAGCAGTATTCTTTTGAATACTTGATGATAATAAAGATGTTGTTGTAGGGTCTTGATCAGCCGGATTAACTACATTTTCATTTGGTAACTGTTTCATGGCATCATTGATATATTCATTGTTATGACTGATAGCAATTGGTACGGATGTCGCATAAGCTGAAACGGAACTTGATAATAAATCTACACATTATATATTCCAGATAAAAAAAAAATTATAAAAGTTAATAAACCAACAATAATTATATAAATTTCAATAATAATACTAACAAATAAACTTACCATTACCATTACTTGATCGATTCCGAGATTCATCATAATCATCATCATCATTATCTTCTTCAAAAACAGATAAATATTTTGTATTAGATTTTCGTCTTCTTTTCGTCCAATCCACTGATGATGATAATAATGATGATGCTTGATAACTTCCACTACTTGGTTTACTCTTATTCTTATCCATTCCTGATAATGATGATGACGATGGATCTTTTTGTATACTTTCATTATCCTTCACCTCGTTTTCATTTCTATCATCATCTTCATAATCATCAACATCAATTTCTTCATCTAAATCGAATAAGCCATCACTTTCTTCGTCTTGATCCGATAAAGCCAAATCATCATTTTCTTTTTTGAAATTTTCTATTATACGAATTAGATAGAAATAAATAAATTAAGTATGTGATAAAATCCAAGTTTACAATTCTCCTTTTTTTTTTTTTTACCTTCAATAGATGGACTTTGGTTATTATTATTATTAAGATGCGAGAGATCTGGAACATTTGTTCTTTTCCAACTTGTTGCAATGACACGTTCATCCAATGCAAAACTTGACCTTCTTAAAGAAGAAGGTGCAATAAATGAAGATGTAGAAGGTGTTGCTATTTGTTGTTGTGTTGAAAATTGCCTTGAATAAGAACTTGTTGCTGATTCATTTT
Organism: Circinella minor; assembly: GCA_016758965.1. NCBI lineage: Eukaryota > Fungi > Mucoromycota > Mucoromycetes > Mucorales > Lichtheimiaceae > Circinella > Circinella minor. Next base: position 221,814 of record JAEPRB010000008.1, on the reverse strand, counting down.
GTTGTTGTTTTTGTTTTTCATTATCATTGTTACTTGCAAATCGAACATGATTATTACTATTCAAAGTAGTAGTTGTAGAATTACTGTTGTTTTCTAATGCTATACGATGATGATCAGAATCCACTAATCGTTTTCGTACTTGTTTTTCTTCATTTACAGTTCTTGAAGCTTCTAAAATCTTATGCCAAAGAAATTCACAATCACATTTCGCTTGCTCTGAATCACGTTCCAATCGTTGAAGTTGTTCTTGTCGAAATAGTTCAATACGTTGTTCAGTTGCAAGTTCCATTTGTTTCAATGATTGCTCCAAAATTTGTCGTAGTTGACCATGTTGTGAATAAAGATCGCCTGGAATCTTGGTTTTATCTACTTTATTTAGGGAAGGTTTTATATTTATCCATTATACAATTATATTATATATATATATATATGGGTGGGTGGGTGGGTGGGTGTATATTAATAATTACCATTAAATCCTTCATTTTCTTTTTCTGCTGATGCATCGGTATTAAGAACAATCTTAAAGTTATTTGAATAATTTTGTTTTTGTTTAATTTGATCAATTTCATTGCCGTACTATTTTATTTTAAGAAAGAAAAAAAAAAATTAAGTGTTCCATGGCAACAAAATCATATATATATTATGTATTCTATCTTACCACAGTATTATTATGGATAATAACACGATCACCCGATCGATAAAGTGAGTGAATATCAACTGGGTATGTCTCTATATGTCTTCGTTCACTGGTAGGTCGTTGGACGGAATAAACATTACCAGTAGAACAATTAAGGCAAGTAACTGTCATCCATGACAGGTCAGTACCAACTAATTGTGTTGTCGTGAGTGTATTATATTCCTGTTTATTTATTATTATTGTTATTATTTTACCATTGTTGTTGGTGAAAAAAAAAAAAGAAGCAATTTGTCAGTTGTTATTCGAGTCCATGTGAATATAAAATATCATCTCATATATATATGTAACAATGAAATTTACTTACTGCTTGAACACCACCCATACCAAGTTCAAATTGCCGACCTTCTATTGAAGGATCGTTTAACCTTATAAAACATTCTGCTCGATCGTTGTTATGGTTATTCAATAAATACTTGTTTGCCAAATGAAGTTTAATATTTAAACAAGCGCATGCATAGACAACATGCCCAGACATTATGAATTAATATATTGTAAGGATAAAAAATAAAGAAAGGGAAAATTAATTGTATTTGATCTCCAAAAAAAAAAGAAAGTAAAAAGTTAAAAATAAAAAAGTTTCGAAAAGATGGGGAGATATAACACACACTCACAACTCACACACGCATATATATGTATATAGACATATCATGTCGCGTGACGACTGATCCATTTATTTTATTGCATATGAGCCGGTCTATTTTATTCTCACGTTTTTTTTTTATCCTCCTCTCTTTTTTATTTTTTCTATTTTCTGCATAAATATGTTACGTAAAGATGATTATGGTCCAATTGCATTAAGAGAAAGTCCCAATCGTAGTAATAGTAATATTCATCGTAACAACAATAATAACATAACAACATCAGCAATTCAAATAAATGATAACCAAGACGAAGAAGACGAAGACGAAGCTCATGAATTTGCTACTTATGTTGAAAGTGATGACGACGATGAAGATCCTTATTTCATGCCTGAACATAATAGAAAATCTAGTACACTTTCTTTCAGCAAGTAAGTTTTAAGCAACGGTAGTAACCCAGTAGCAATAGTATTAAAAGGTTGAAACTAAAAAAAAATAAAAAATTTATTATTTAATATACATATAGACTATCGTGCTCACCTGTACAATTATTTCGATTTATTGTACCAGCGTTTTGTATTTTAGTTATTGTTGTATATACCATTGTTATCGCTGTATTAACTCAAAAACGAAAGTTACCCACTCCAGATACTTAATAATGAGAAAGAAAAAAATAACAGTCGTCCATGTAATAATAATTATCCTTTTCATAACCATCATACTCATCATATATTCCCCTTCATTTCATTTATTATGCATAAATAGAGAAAATAATAAACCGTTTTGCATTTCTGTAACTATAGCTATATAAATTATATACCCATTATTACGCTTTCATTATATATTGATTTTATTAGATAGGAATAAAAGAAACATTTTCTTTTGTTTCGAACATACTATTTGAATCATTCGATGATAAGTGCAACAAGTAACTGAAACCATTCGGATTAATGATTGTCCATTCTCACTTTTTTTTTTGGGGGGGAAGAAGGGTTTCTAAAATACCCAAAGGTGTGGATTGTAAATTTTATTTATTTTTACAGTTCAAAAATAAAAAAAAAAAGCCGAGAACGAAACGCAATTTTTTTTTAATATATATATATATATATAATTTGTAAAGTATGGATGAATGAAGAAAAATTGTGTGTGATGTACGAGAGTGTGTTGGTACTAGTTTGCTTTTTTACATAGGAGAAAGAGAGAGGGATAGAGGTAAAGTAAATGTTATGGGGATGATATATTATACTATATTATAATATACTATGATATTATAATACTCTTTTTTTTCTTTAAAAAAAAACGTTCTTATTTATGATAATGAGCTTCAACAAAAGGCATCTTTGTAATAACGGCGTTTTGAACCTTGTTACGGACCTTGACGCTCAATTCAGTACCCTTCTTGTGGAAACCACTCTTGACATAACCCATGGCAATGTTCTTTTTCAAAACAGGTGATGGACATCCAGAAGTGATTTGACCAATGACTTGACCTTCGCCATCCAAAATTTCAGCACCTCCACGAGCAGGGGCACCTTGAACGATCAAACCAACACGACGACGTTGAATACTCTTCTTATCCTTGATTTGGTTAAGAATGACACTAGCACCTAAGAAACCACCAGTTTCACGACGGGATTTAGGAATGGTCCAAGTCAAACCAGCTTCAACGGGAGTAGTGGTATCATCCAATTCATTACCATAAAGACATAAGCCAGCTTCAAGACGAAGAGAATCACGAGCACCAAGACCGGCTAATTCAACATCAGGATGAGCCATCAATTTTTCAGTGATGCCAAGAATTTCTGGGGTAGGGATGGATAACTATATGTATAATTAGAAAAAGATTAGATTATATAAGTTATTATCCATTATTGAAATTTACACTAGTTATCCTTTAATGTATTATTATTATTACCTCAAAACCATCTTCACCAGTATAACCAGAACGAGCAATGTGACAGGGAATACCAGCTACATCCATGAAACGACCATGCATGAATCCAAAGTCATTAAGATCCTTACCAACCAATTTTTCCAATGCAGTAGCAGCACTAGGACCTTGAATAGCAATCAAAGAATGGTCGTCAATGATTTGAAGATCGACATCACCACCCTTGTTTTGAAAGTCAGCAAGATGTTTGCGGATATGAGCCAAATCCTTGTCAGCACAAGCTGCATTGGATACGACATATAAACAACCATCTTGTTGCATAACAATAGTGTCGTCAATGATACCACCTTGTTCATTAGTGAAAACAGTCAAAGAACCTTGACCGACTGGCATTTGATGTAAATCAGCTACAGTGATGGTTTCAAAGAACTTTTTACGGTCCTTGCCAACAACACTAATTATATATTTATATTCATATAATTTTGATTTAGTTTCCTTTCAAAAATCACACATACAAAACCATACAATATATATACATATATATTGTTCTCGCTCTCCCTTCTCTCTTCTCCCTCCTTCTGCCTTCCTTATCCCATATTTTATAGCCTTATTTTATATCTTACCGAGTTTGAAGCATGTGAGATACATCAAAGATAGATGCCTTTTCACGAGTGTGTAAATGAGACGCTAACATACCCATGTTCTTGTATTGAACAGGCATAGCATAACCAGCAAATGGAACCATCTTACCACCGTGTTGTACGTGGTAATCATACAATGCAGTTTTCTTGAGCTATTGAATTGAATTTTATGATTTTTCGTGTCAATTTACTATTATTACTCCCACCACCCCTAGCAACAAAACCAAAAAAAAAAACACAATATATATACAAACCTCTTGTTCACCAGCAGCAGCAGCGGCATAGAAACGCTTAGTAGCAGGACGTGCTGCCATGGCAGCAAGCGATGTAGAAGCACGGTTTTGGAATCTTGAAAGCATTGTATGTATGTATTTTTTTTTGGGGTGGGAGGGGGAAAAAAAGAAGTTGTTGGGAGAAAAAGAAGAAGAAAAAAGAAACACAAAAAAAAAAAAAAAGATTTTTTTTCTTTCTTTTATATATTTGTTGACACACTCTTTATAAACGAGAATAACTCTTTTGCGATAGGTTTATCTTCTTGACTCGGTGGAAGACTTCTGTCCTCTTTTGGTTGAAATTTATTTGCACCGCCGCCACTCTGTAAAAAAGTGAAAAAAAAAAAAAAAAATATAGCAATAACGTACCTAAAACCATCTTTTTTTTTTCTATATGCAATGGTGTGTGGGAAAGAAAACAGTCCTGTTTTTATTACTTATTCTTTTTATTTGATGAGTATATGATGTGCGTATGTATCAATATTCTCCTATATATCACTTTCATCACTTCATATAAAATATATACTCAATAAATACACTTGTGTTCCTTATTATTTATTATATTACCCCAAAAAAAAAAAAGAGTGAACGATTTCTATTTGTTTTATTTATTTTCATTTGTTTGTTTGTTTGTTTTTTTATTTTTTATTCTTTTATTACTATTATTATTTTATTAATCAACTAGTCGCTTTAAATCTGACAGTCGTTGTCGTAATGACTCTCGATCTATTTCAGATTCTGAATATTTTGTTTTGATATCTGCCACCATATTCTCCATATAGGCCATTTGATCCTCTAATGCAGAATTCCTTTGTACCAAAGCCGCATTCTTTGTCACCAAAATTTCCATTTCCTCTTTTACTCTTGCCTCAATTTCTTGAGGCAACGTTTCCAATGCTTTTTTTAAATCCTGTGATTGTTGTCTAAGGGCATCATTTTCATCATTGATTCTTGCAATATCCATTTTTGATTCAATTAACTCATTGGCAGCTTGTGCATGATCCTTGCTTAAATCCGTTAGATTCCCTTCCAAGTTGCGAATGGTTTCAGTCAATGCTTTGTTTTGTTTTTTTAATGTTTCAATGGCTTCAGCTTCACTGTGTGCTTTGGCTGCTTCCACTCGGTATTCTTTGGCTAGTTTATTAAATCGTTTTGGAGAGATTTTGATTATATAGGCATCCCGTATCAATTCTCCTGCATCACTATTATATGCCTCGAGCATTTCACTTTTCAAGTAATTGACTAAATTGTCGAATTCTAAACTGAGGATCGTGGGTTGGTTTTTTTGGATCAAAGCTAAACCAAAACTGTATAAAGCTTCGATACCTTCGGCGAGTAAAATATCGTAGATTCGAAAAACAAAGTCAAGTGGGAATTTATAGGCGAATAGGGTCATGAACCATTGGGATGCATACATGGAGGAACGAATACCTTGTGTTTCAAAATGTCGATGAACATGTGGTAAATGATCTTGTAAAACACCATCAAACTGATATAATCGTTGATGAAGTAAATCAAGTTGAGGTGTAAAGTGACCTCGTAAACTATATTGATTCATGAGTTGTACAAGAACACAAAATGCTTCTTCTTCTGGCATCTATATACATTTTAAATGATAAATGTGTTATATTATGTAAGACTCTTTTTTTTTTCTTTTTCTTCTCCCCCCTTTATTTTTCCTATTTATTATCGAAGAAGTGAAATAGCGAGAATTATAATAATAATAATAAAAAACCACTACTTACATTAAGTAAAAGTGGACCAGCAATAAAGGAAATTCCTTGACAATAACCAACATCATTATCATAAATTGAATATGCTTTTACAACATTAAAAAGAGCTTCTTGACCAGCTTTTCCTTGAAAATAAGGATGACTTGGGAATGTTCGAGGAAGATCACGAGCAATAGCTTTTTCATAAATTGATTCTTCATTAATTAATTGTAAATAACGTTCTTCCAATATATGATCCTTAGATTTAGCAAATAATTGCCAAATCATGCCTCGTAATGAAGGAGGTACACCACGTTGAATATGTGCTGATAAGATGGGTCGTTCTGATTTTGTAACGCTGTCAAAGTCCGAAATTACTTTAGACCAGAATTCTATATTGAAAATGGATCAAAAAAAAGAAAACATATTTTTATATTGTTAGTTCTGGTTAATATATTCCCTTCTTCAATATGATGTATATTATCTTGTTCCCAAAAGAATAAAATAAATAAATTATAGACAAATTTACCCCAATCAATATCTTCTTTATTATCCTCTTCATCCACTTGATCGTCTTGTTGTTTATTCGTTTCATTAAAGTTGTTGATACTATTACTATCATTATTATCGTCTACATCCTCTTTTAAAGTTGTTGTTTTATTAATGGATTCTTTGGGTATGTCTTTTTGCGTTACAGTGTATCCTCTACCACGTCGTCTCGTCGTCGTCGTTGTGGGTGGTGGCGAGTGTGATTTTTGTTCCTCCTCTTCTTCTTTTATGGAAGGCTGAGGTGGACTGGTTGCAACTGTTTCAAGGGATGCTTCTTCAGCAGTTGAGTGGGCATCCCATGATTTGGTATCATCCGTTGAAGAACTATGGATAGAAGCAGAGGTATTTTTTGATGAAGAATCTTCACTTTGATGTATAGTGGCTGTTTGTTGTTGTTGTTGTTGTTGTTGGTTTTCTTGTTCTGTGGCGGTCATATCGTTATTGTTTTTATTGTATAAACGTAAAAAAAAATATTATAGTTTAAAACAAAAAATATTATTATTAAATAAATAGAAAAAAAAAGGGAATGATATATAAATGAAGAGGAAAAAAAAAATATAGTTTTATATGAATAATAATAATAATAATATAAAATTAAGGGATGTCTTTTGTTATTATTATTATTTTTTCTCTTTCAAAGTATATTGGAAGAAGAGAGTGAAGGAGTGAGTGTCGCTATAAAAGTACAATATGAAATATAATATGAAGAAAAAGAAAAGTTTTTCGTATATGGTTGAACTAAGGATTAAAAAAAAAGGAGGAAGAAGGAAGAAGAGGGAGTGGAGTGAAGAGGCAAAGAAGGAGCAAAAAAAGAAATAAATTTTCATTGGCAACAAGCCTAAATTCTTCCTCTTTGCTTTAAGTAGCTTTTTTTTCGCTTTCAATCGTTTCGCCGAGCGTTTTTTTTTTCTCACACCACAATAACACCTTGCATATAATTATTATAATCCATAATCCGTCGTCTTTTTGAGTGACTACTCCTTTTTAAATATAAATTGTATATATAATGCATAAAAAGATACTATTTCATATAATCCATTATATCAAATTTCCCCTTACTTAATCTGAATTTCTTTTTTTTTTTATAACCCAACAAAAAAAAAACCACCCACCTTGACATGTGCTAAAAATGTTATAGTTGTTGTTATGGTGGCGGGTTCTAGTTATAATAATAGACCTATAATTAGTAACCAAGACTAAACTAGTTTTGGTCATTTTCAATCATGGACATTTGATTCTCCGATATTTTATTTACCAGGAACAGCAATACAGGTAATTATAATTTTAACAATAAAAAAAAAATGGTCCTCGGATGTTTTAAATGGACAGCAACACATGGGTTGTATTGAAATCATATACTTTTCCTTTTGGGTCTACTTAATAAAGATTTATCCTCGTGGTAAAAGTTTTATTTTTATTTCAAGTTGTTGTAGTTTCCCAATATCAATTCATAACTGTCTATTTATAACGCATGAATTTTTTTTAATAATATTATGGATCACAGCTATTTGCTCTAAAATAAAATAAAAAATATATATTTTGAGTTCTGGAATATATGTGTTAATCAATATAATATATTATTTATTGATATTGATAGAGTTGTTATATATAAGGTTTAATGATAAAAATGTAACTTTTTCACGGAATTTTTTTTTTTAATGCCACCATATCAAATTAATAGTAGAAAATTGATATGATGTCAATAATTCTTTATTTTATTTTTTCTCATCATATGACGAAAATGTGTATTATAAAACTTTTTTTAGCACATTATTTGATTGAGCACTATATTAACATTTAAAATTAATCCTAATAAATATTTATAATAATAAAAATTATAGAGAAGGGAGACTGATCCCAGCTCATCTTACATTCATTGGTGATAAAATATATGGTATAAGGTTGACATACATGTGATATAGTATCCGACCCAATTTACATATATGTTTTTTTATTGTTCAAAAAATACTGTATTATAAAGAATTACTCTGTTGCGGCAGTATATATTATCCTCATAACTTTATTAAGACTAGCTTATATCGTTTCTATAATATTTTATGCCATTATGTTGCTGTGAATCAAGCCATAAAAAAAAACAGTGTTGCTTTGATTCTAGGTGATCAATAACAATCTTGAGCGATTTGTAATTCTTGTTTGTAGAAATCTCTTATGCTTTATAATAACGAGCCGCCAAACCGCAGCTCCGGCGAGGGGTTGACACGAAGCGAAGCGGAGGGGCTCAACCCACGAAGATGCGAAGGTGAAGATGGCTCGTAATAATAATAACTAGTTATTACTAGACAATAAAAAAAAATATTATTATCAAAAAATTCAGTTGGATGATGATAAGATATAAGAAATAAAAAGAGTGGGGTTGAAACCGCCAACTACTTATGAGCTACTCTAAAAATGACCAGGAAAAAAAAAGAAATAATGGCTCACTCGGTTAGTCTCAGAGAGCTCATATCGGTGCTGTAGATCCGTCTATGTAAATTATGCCAATTTCCTTATGCCATTTATGAAAACATATACAGAACTTTCACTAATGTTGGACGATCTTATTTTTAAAACTTGATGTTACACCAATTTCTATTTGGGGTGGATATTTTCCATTTGTTTAATCCAAAAGTTCTTGACTGAAATATTATTATAAAAGAGAATAGTAATAATAATAAAAGCTTGTTACAGTATTAGCAGCTCCTAGATTTGATCAAGATTACTCGATTGAATTTAGAGAAAGATTATACTGAGATAGATACAATATAAATTTGAATCCACAACATGCTTCGATTACTTTTTACGTTGTTCACAACGTATATGATCTTGGGAATGCTTGGACTTCACCAGTGAACGTTCATCATAAGTTTCTAAATGTACACAGAGGAATCAATCTACGTTTTAGAAAAAGCAGTCTCTTTACCAAATAGTTAATATTCATTCACATATAAGTTGCTTTTGAGATAAAGATTAATTTGGTGAAGTCATAAATAAATATAATACTTTTTTTGCGATCAAAAAGAGAAAAGTTCATATGCTATGTAAAGTCTTAATTGTCGACTCATAAATTCTTAAGCAGAAATGAAAAATGAATAAATGTAGATTAATTGTTAATTGTCTTTGGATTCCTTGTTTGAAAAGAATAAAGCCATAGATAAGTATAATTGTGTTGATATACCTTTTTTTTTAATTGCACAACCAGCGTCTAGAAGATAGGGTTATCATTACATGCTGTTCTTATTTTCAGTAAAACAGGGGAGGTGTAAAATAACTTATTCTGAATATTCAACTCATTAAGTGCTAGAGTGTATATAGGGAAGAAAGCAAATATATATATAACAATGAACATAGGGTACAGGTAAATATATATACATTATTACTTTATTGACACCACTTCTTGTCCTAAAAATTTAACATCTATCAGTTTATTTTGACCTCCATCACTGGTACGATTTTGAAGTCTCTGATTTTTCACTTGATGTGTGGATGATATTCTAACGCTCGTTACTTGTTCAAGTTAAACGACTTGATTCGATATTATTAGCTCTCTTTTTTAATCGAGTGGTTTAGCTACACCATAAAAAAAATGTTGGTGACTTTTGGTGATAATATTCATTTATCACTAAAAGTTATCAAAAGTCACCAAACGTCTATGTGGTACATTTTTTAATTGTACATTCCCATAAAAACAAAACGCTGTCATTCATCATAATAATTTATAATACGTTATGGGTGTTCAACCAAACTATAGTGGGCTGCGAGAGAGAGAGAGAGATGTTTAAAAAGGGAATCGCAACACCTATCAGTGTATTAGTACTATTATTATTATTGTATATAAAAAAAAATATAATCCAGGGTAAAAATGTAAAAAAAAAGTGGCACCGAAGTGCGATCCAACTCTGAGCGTTAGTGTCATCCTTGTGCAGGGGCCATGCTAATCTTCTCTGTATCGTTCCAATTTTATAATGTGACAGAGGTACCGAAGTACTTGTCACTTTTTTATTCCGGAACGATCCACTTATAATCCCCTAAAATTTCAATCTTTTGTAACTTGTGGGAATACTACTATAACTACTATAAAAAGTAATTACACAAAGTATATATGTAGTTTACAATAATAAAGCTAGTTAAATTCATATATAATATTTTTATATCTTTTTGTATAACAATAAATAAACAAAGAATAACATTTTTTCTTTATTAAAAGTGATTATATTTGGTTTTAACTCGATAACTTTAGTATCAAGTATCAACTTGTTTTGGTGGTAAAAGGGGATGGTTGACGGACTTTAATTTTTTCTTCTATGAATTTTTACCCAAGGAAAAAATAAAAAACATACTTGGTACCTTCTACTTTCTGACCACTTTTTTTCAAATACATTCAAAATGACACCACTTGTTCGGGTAAGTTTAATTTATATATATTTAAAAGAATGATTATCAAATTTTATTAATGAATAGTTTTTATTTTTATTTAAATAATTAGAGAAAATTATGTACATGTACTCGTGCTATTATTAAACAACGACCTTATTCAACAACAACGACAACAAATGCACGACTGTCAACAGATTCTTTATTAAAACCTATTGCAGCAGACATGATTGGTACACCTGATCCAGTTTCTAATTTACGACCTGTACGATATTATGTTTTTCAAAAAGAATCGAATGCTGTATGTTTTTATTTTTATTTTAATATTATATTTTTATATCATGAAAACTAAAAATATATATAAAATTTATAGGAAAAAGAATGGAGAGAAATAAAAGAAAAAGTAGATAAATTTAATCAGAACTTTTGGTATAATAATAATAAAATGTTTATAAATGCTAAAGCAGAATATGAAGATATATGTAAGGAATAATAAAAGTTTTATGGGGATCCGATTTAAAAAGAAGACTAATTATTATTATTATTATTTATATTTTAGTAAAACAAAATGGAGAAACAGTAACACCAGAAGCATTATCAATATTTTATAAAGATTTTTTGGATCAATCTTATGAAAGACAAATGAATTATAATCGAGAATGGTGGAAATTAAATATTGGAATGCTTTATCCAGGTATGAAAGCAGCTATACGATGGATAACTCAATCAAAACAAAAATTATCACAACAACAAAAAGATACAACTTTTTGGGAAAAAAGTTTTGAATCATAATTCATTCATTCCATTTCATTCATTCATTTCATTCGTTTTTATTATACCGCATATTTGTTATTATTATAAAAAAATAAATTTTAAACGTTAAAAAACAATGGTTACACCAATTCTTTTAATTCGCTGTAAAAAAAAGTCAACAAAACGATTTTTTTTTTCTTGTTTCTTGAATAATAATATTTAATAATAATAAAAATGACAATTAATGAAACTGATATAGAAGATTGTGTACAATCAGGTTGTCTTGCTCATAATAATACATTTCATAATGTTTCTTCTCAGGAACAACATTTAATTCAAGATCGTTTACTTAATTATTACGATCGTGAAAAACGAACTATGCCTTGGCGTAAACCAACGCGTATAGATCTTGATTCAAAGGTAAATACACTTTTTTATTTATTTTTTTAAAGATATTATATGTATAATAAGTTTATTTTTAACATGTATTATATATTAAGGCACTTGGTCAAAGAGCTTATGAAGGTATATATAAAAAAGATATAGTTTATATAGTTTCTATAAATGGATTACTCATTATTATTATTATTAGTTTGGGTGAGCGAGATTATGCTTCAACAGGTAAATTAGAGAATTGCTTTGTTAATTTTTTATTATTAACCTTTTTATTATTAATATTATATAATAGACACAAGTGGCAACTGTCATTGCTTATTATAATCGATGGATGGAAGCTTTTCCAACAATTCAAGACCTAGCAAATGCTGATATTGAGGTTAGAATATAATATTTTATTAATCATGTACATATCAAAAGAAACATAATCATATATACTTATATATAAACATTGATATAATAGAAAGTAAATGAGTTATGGACAGGATTAGGTTATTATTCTCGAGCAAGACGATTATGGGAAGGCGCACAAAAAGTATGTAATGAATTGGATGGATTATTACCAAATAATGCAAATGATTTACAAAAACATATTCCTGGTGTTGGACGTTATACAGCTGGTGCAGTTTCATCCATTGTATTTAATCAAATAACACCTGTTGTTGATGGTAATGTCATTCGTGTTGTTGCTCGTTTACGTGCTATTGCTGCAGATCCAAAAAAAGCCAATACTGTAGAATTATTCTGGTAAATTATTAATCTTTTTTTTTTTTTTGAAAAAAAAAAAAGATTTGATGATACAATAGGGTTAATGAATATATATGTTTTTATAGGGAGATTGCTGGAACATTAGTATCAAAAGAATGTCCTGGTGATTTTAATCAAGCAATGATGGAATTAGGTGCACGTATATGCACACCACAAAATCCTCAATGTGAATCTTGTCCTTTACAAAAAAATTGTTATGCTTATGCACAAAAAGAAATTCATGCACGATTAAAAACTGAAAAATTTTGGGAACAAAAGAAACGTAAACGAACAATTGATCATGGTAAAAAAAAAAGGGGGGGCAATTTTTTTAATAGTTTATCTGTCATTTTTATTATTTTTTAATGATATTAATTATATTTTCTTTTCTTCTTAATACATATTATATAGAATGTACTTATTGTCCAGAAATTAAATCAAAGTTAGATGATGATGAGGATTATGCTGTCACTAGGTAACCATATTTTTTTCTTTGATCACAATATATATAATTATTAATTAAAACTATTTATTTATTTATTTCAGATACCCAATGAAACCAGAAAAGAAAAAACCTCGAGATGAAGGTATAAAAAAAACGAGAAGAGGAGGGAAAACGAAAATACATATATATATATAACATAATCGCTGACGATTACATGTTTGTTGAACCCAATGGATATAATAGAATGTGCAGTATATATTGTTCAATCTGAATCAAAATATCTTATCTCTAAACGACCAAAGACAGGATTATTAGCAGGATTGTGGGAATTTCCAACTTTAGAACTTGAAAGCTTAGAAACAACTTACAAGGAGCGATCTGCAAAAGCAAAGGGTTATTTACATGAACGATACGGTTTTGATCAGGAGGACATAAAAATAACAAAAAGACAAGATCTTGGCAATGTTGTTCATTTGTTTTCACATATTCGTAAAGTATATCACGTTGAATGGGTTCAAGTATCTGAAGAGTATTATGGTCAGGTAGAAGATGATGAGCAACAAATGAAATGGGTTACATCCGAAGAACTCGAAAGCTGTCCAATTCCTACTGGATTAAAAAAAGCGTTGGGATTATTGGAAAAGTCTCGCAACAAAAAGGTATAAAGCTTTATCTTTTTTGGAATATATATATATATATTAATATTGTTGGGAATGTTACCTATTTTATATATAGAACACCACCAAAAATATTAATTCATCGTCCACTAAAAAGAGAAAGACAATATCAACAGTAACAAATTCAGCAAATATCAAATCATTCTTTACAACTGCTAATAAGTCTTGATTAGTAGTATAATTGCTTTTTGTACATATTTATACATTCTTTCTCTTTTTAGAGAAAAAAAAATTGCATGATTCTATACATATTTCTTTTTACTTACATAATATTTACAAGTTGTATTAATAAAATGACGACAATAAAACCTATCTGATTCAAAAAAAAAAAATATGGGGATGTTTAAAAAATATCAGAGTCCGGGTCGTTCGCCGAGTTGATGGAGCAGATAATAGCGTTTTCTGATCAAACCCATAAAAAGAAACGCTCTTTTTTTTATTCTGTGTCGATCATTTAAATCTGTTCTCTTATTTCTATATCTTACTTTTATCGATATAATCAACATTAGATGTGTAACCTATGTACACAGTAGAAAACTCCCAAGAGATAAAAGCATTCACATTTATAATCAGTTTATTTTTGCCATCATTTTCTTTTTTCTATTTCTAGAAGGTATAAGAAATAATCAAAAATAGTAATAGTAGTAGCCATATCAATTGAAGAAATGCTTTGTATAGAACATTTTTTGTTATTAATACAATAAGTATGATCTATCACCCCCGCAAAAAAAAAAGATGACGAAGAATAAAGGTCATAATTTATATGATGATATGACAAAATAATAATTAGGGCTTGGTTGAAACAAGGTCATCACGAGTTCAAAAAGGTTTCTTTGTTCAAGACATAATAAATCTGTTTTTCTTTTGTGATATATCAGTATTTTGTTTTACCTCATTATTTAAAACAGCCTTTTTTTTATAGTTTTATCTGTGTATCACATAAGGTAAAAATTATTAAGACAATAACGAAAAAAGAAATTGAGTAGAAAACATAATTTGGATTTCTGGAGGATGAATATCGCAATGACACATCTTGTTGTGAGTCATTTTCGGAATGTAAAAGATACGTATTGTACTAGCTGGACATGTGGTAATGCTTGTTTTCTATCCAAGCAGTGCATGATAATAAAAAATCACTATTTACTTATACCGTTATTGCCAGATGATAATCATAGCAATACAAGGGCCCAAGTTTGATGGAGTGGATAAAAAACAATTTAACCGTTATTAATAAAAGTAGCTAATATATTGTAACTACGGAGAACTTGGTTGTTTCTTTTTATGTATCGATTGGATTTGTTTGTCCGTAATGCGCAGTACATTTTTTGATCAGACATCAACTTTTACTACGGGCGGACATTGACCCGTAATGAAAATATTAGTCTAAAAAATTTAATTCGCTGAGCTTATTTGCCTTAAAAGTAAAAATCCTCGGCTACTCAATCGCCGAGCTTTTTACATAATAGTCTAAAAGGGGGGGGGGACCTTTTTTTGATCTGCGTGTATGAAATTATATAAACAAACAATTTTATAAGCAATTTTTTTCTTCTTCTTCACATATCAATTAAATTCAACTAATTTCTTTTTCTAATCTCACAATAACAAGTAATGGTCAATAATATTATTGAAAAAGTGGATGTACTCATTTCTGGTGCTGGTCCTACTGGCTTGTATTTTGCTTTACGGGTAAAACATCAGTTTGATTATTATTAATATTATTTTTGTTATATATGTCTCATTTATGTGTAAAATGACGTGCATGTAAATTATTATGACAACAATCAAAAAGAAAGAGAGCTAATAAATAAATATATTTATAGATGGCTGCTATGGGTCATACTTTCAAAATTGTTGAAGCAAGAGAAAGTGCTACCACTGAAACAAGAGCACTCGGTGTTCATCCTCGAACGTTAGAAACGCTTCAACATCGTAAACTTGTAAATACTATGTTAAAAAGAGCTTTTGTAGTTCAAGGTACCAGAATAATGTTAAAAGGAGAATTGGTTAGTATTACTTTCTTTTGTTACTATTACGTTGAAGAGCCTTAATTGATGATAAAAATAATACTGAATGGTATATACTTTATTATAATTAGGTTGCTGAAATGAGCATGGAAGGCGATACTGTTTACCCATATCTTACATGCATTCCACAGTCTGAAACTGAAAATGGATTTATTGATGAACTTGGTTATGAGAACATTACCTGGCATACTCAACTAGTTTCTTATAAGCAAGAGAAAGAAGGCGTAGAGGCTTTAATCAAGGATTTACATACTGGAAAAGAGGAAGTAGTCCACGCTCGTTATATTATTGGTGCTGATGGAACTCATTCTGCAGTACGTAAATTGGATCCAACTTGGACATACGAAGGGTATTCTGTTGGTACAAAGTTTGCAGTTGGTGATGTATACCTTTCCGGAAAAGACATTGAAAATCTGGACCCTTTCCGTGCAAATATATTTTTGCATTCTGATGGTAAGTTTATACATTTAATCCATTCTGTCTTCCATATGTTTTATTTTTATGTAATAAATAATGATTTTGATCCAGGTATTGTTGGAGGTATTCCCCTTGGAACGGATGACCAAAATAAGCACTTGTATCGTGTTTTTGGTAACCTTGGTCCATATGAAGTGACACACGAAAAAAAATCTACTCATGGCATCAATCATGATAGCACCCTTACACTTGAAGAATTACAAAAACTTATTAATATCAGAGCTGCTCCACTTGAAATCAAGATTACAGAACCCCAGGATCTTGGTATTTTTCACATCAATGAACGTAAAGCGAATGGATTTCGACGAAACAGTGCATTTGTGATTGGAGGTATCTACTTATATGTATTTTTGTGTATTTTATAATTAATTTTATAATTATTAGAGTCTAACATATTGTTATGTAATTTAATTTATAGACGCAGCACATTGTCATTCTCCGGCTGGTGGTCAAGGAATGAATCTTGGTTTGCAAGATGGTAAGAAGAAAGAAGACTAACTTCCAATATATCTATCAATAAGAGTATTTTAAAATAAATATTAATTGAATATACTGTTATATATATATATATGTTTAGCTGATAATCTTTCTTGGAAGTTATCAATGGTGCTTAATGGTTCATCATCTGATCCTGAAAAACTACTGGACTCATATAATTTGGAGGTAATGCTCTATACGCGTGTTATTCATTATTTCAAAAGAACTACCTCATGTCTAATTCATTATCTATGTGTATATAATACTTTAGCGAGAACCCATCGACGCAGCTACAATGAAAGCCACGGGTGTCGCCAGTAAATATATGTTTGGAAGTGGCGTCATATTATGTAAGTTAAAAATATTTCAAATATTATAGCAGTGGTTTTTTTTGAACCCTTGATACATACAGTTTGAGCTTCTGATCAACTAATGATTACCATTCTTATTATTCTTTGTGCTATTGTATTACATGTTATATAATTATAAATAGCAATTATAGGTAAATTCATCTTACCTTATGTATTATCATTTCCAAGGATCACAAAACCAATTTACTCTTCATTGATGCAGGTAAATATTCGTTGCAATAGCTTATATGAACAGAGTATTTATAAAGACTCTTTTTTCTCTTTTAATAATGTTTATGTAATTACATTTATTATAAATAGCTCAATACCAGGATTCCCAAAAATTCTCCAATATTATTTCAATCCACTACTACTACTGTTTCTGCAACAGGCCTTATTGAGCCAGGTGAATTTCTCCGAGAAACAATTCCTCTACGTAAACGACTTATCAAAGATGATATTGAACATATTACATTACATCATCTGTTACAAAATCCATTGTCACAATACACTATTATGTGGATCTCTAGTCGAGCTTCTCGATACCCTGCATCGGATTTGACCAAGGATTTTTGGATAAAATTCAATAATACCTTTGGTACGACAACATCAGTCGTCAAATCTTTAATTATCGAGTCTGCACATCATACAAGGAAGCATAAGCTACCCAACTATGTTACTTACCAAGACTATTACGAAAATTCATTTTGGTTAGAAGATCATTGTGATGAACCAAAGTCGGTTTCAAATCGTGTTGGGTTGGATAAAGTTATTGAAAACAATAAGGATGGGGTACCACCTGCAGCTATTGTAATTTTAAGACCTGATCTTTATGTAGCATATAGTGGATTGGTACATTCATCAAGTGAAATTGATTTAGCTATTGACTTTCTTGCTTTTCAATTTAAAAACTAGTATAATTAGTTATTCATTATATAAACAATAGAAACTTTATATTTACATTGAATTATAATAATAGATAAGACTTATATAATATTTTATTTGATTTTTTGGTACTGAATATAGTTGTATTGATTATTCATAAATTATGGGGAATTGATTTTCAAGGAGCGTGGTTTTATTAATGAAAAGCAAATCACGAAGCGTGGTCTTCTTGGTAATCTTTATTTTTTTAATTGTATAAAAAAGCGATGGGAATTATGTCAGACTCTATATACTAACTGAACAAAAAAATATATTTCTCAACAGTTAAGAATGTTTATACAATTTTCTGCATCAATGAAAATCCCGCTTTTTTATTCTACTTGATCTTCGCTTATTTTTTCAACTCTGTGTAACTAAAAACCCATCTAATTTTAGCTTTTCTTTTTTTTTTTGCACCGCCACACACCTGATTCAAATAATGGACCTATTCGGGAAAAATTGTTACAATCTCGTTTTTGTGCATAAAAAAATATTTTTTCTTTTTTTCTTTTTGACTCATTTTTTTTTTAAAAAAGGGTCCTTGAATACTTAGATTATTTCTTTTCCAAAATATATGAAAAAATAAAGTTGGTAATATCATTTAACTTCTTGACCTTATCAAGCTCTATATCTTATAGTAACAATAATAAGAATAAGAACAAGAATGGATGATACCCAAAAAGTAGATGTGTTCATCTCAGGTGCAGGACCCGTTGGTTTATTATTTGCATTAAGGGTAAAAGTAAACAATATCAAATCACATATACTTAAAATATTAACACTTTAAAGAATATATTATATAATAGATGAAAGCAAATAATCACACTTTTTATATCGCTGATATTAAAGAAGAACCAACATATGAAATGAGGGCTGTTTCATTGACAGCACGAACTATGGAAACACTTCAAAACTTTAAGCTTGCTCACCATATCTTACAAGAAGCGCTCGTATTACAAGGTACACAGCTTATAGTTAATGGAAAGAAGGTATGGTTGCTTTTATCTCATACCATATTGTAATATAACAGATGAATAACAACAATAATAACAATAAAAAATTAAAAAATAAGCGAGGTCAAATTGATATGGCTGGTGACACTAGTTTTCCACACGTTACAAGTATTGCACAACATAATACTGAAAAGATATTTTCTCAATTACTGGGTGAAGAGATGATTAATAGACATACAGAACTTGTTTCGTACAAGCAACGGAATGAAGAGTATGGTGTCGAGGCGATAGTAAAAGATTTACATACTGGAAAAATAAAAACAATTCATGCAAAATATATCATAGGTGCAGACGGAACTCATTCAGGTGTTCGTAAATTGATAAAAGACTGGACATATGATGGATTTTCTATAGCAACTCGATTTGGAGTAGGAGACGTTTCGATCGAAGAAAAAGATGCTGAGATCATATCAAGAACGCGTGGATCTGTTTTCATTAATGGTGATGGTAATAAATAAATTCTTTCACTCATATTCACAACAAAAAAAAACCATCCGACTAATATAAGACGAAAAAGTTCTAGGAGGCTTTGTACCTGTTGGAGAACAAGAAAATGGATTATTTTATTATCGATTCTTTGTCAACTTGGGTCCATATGAAGTTGAAATGGAGGACGCTAAAAATAGAGCAGTGACACATGGTATCAATTATAATGATAGTATAACTCTTGAACAAGTACAAGATCTTGTCAATCAAGGAATGCATCCATTAAAAATCAAAATAAAAAAACTTCAACATCTTTCTGTTTTTCGAATTAATGAACGTAAAGCGAATGGTTATCGTCGAAATTGTGCGTTCCTGATAGGAGGTAATAAATGATTGGTTATAAAAAGCAATAAAGCATGAATAATAATGGTATTTTTTTTTGGGCTATATATTTCTGCGTATATAGATGCTGCTCATTGTCATTCTCCTGCTGGTGGACAAGGTCTCAATCTCGGTTTGCAGGATGGTAAGCATAAAAAAGAAAGGGAAAAGGAGAAAAAGGTTAAAAGAAATAATGAACTCATAATTATTGAATTATAACTCAGCTGGAAATCTTGCATGGAAATTATCACTAGTCCTGAATGGATTTGCTTCTGATCCAGAAAAAGTATTGGACTCTTATGCAGCAGAGGTAAATTAATAATATTAATCGTAATAGTTGAATCTTTTGGGTGTTTTAGTATTTTAATACCTAACAATCTAATAAAAAAAAATTCACAGCGAGAACCTATTGTTGCAAAGTTGATGCAAGCAACGGGATCGAGTACAAGGTTGAGGATCCTACGTAGTGGTCTAGCAGGTATAAATATTAATGTTTTATTTTCTACGTACATTTATGACGATTGTTATTAATTAACACTTATACTACAAATAGCATACCTTGCTCCTCTATTATTGTCACTCAGTTTTATTATGAGACCTGTTGTCAGAAGAATGATGCAGGTATCAATTGAAATTTCTTAATATTTTATCCATATTATCAAACTAAATAACAGTTCAATAATTTTATTTGGGTTATTATTATATAATTAGTTACATACGCAAATTCCAAAGGAATCCCCTTTATTATTTCAAGGTCTTTCTCCCCACGACAAACTTTCAATAGAACCTGGTGATTTTATGCCCGAAACGGTCGCTCTTCGTAAACGGATTATCAATAATCAACATATTGAACGCCAAGCATTGCATACAATACTACAGCAAGAAGGTTGTCAGCATTCAGTTATATGGATAGCAACGCGACCCAGTAGGTTTGATCCATGTGAGTGGACTCGAGAATTTTGGTGTAAATATTTTACACACTTTGGATCACCAAAGAAAAACAATGCTGCCGCAGTACGGCCTATTATTATTGAATCAACAGTTCATGCAACACAGTGTAAAGCACCTATATATGTTTGTAAGAATGTAAATAATAACAAGAATGATATAGAGCACGTGTTTTGGACAGAAGAGCAATGGGATGTACAGAATTCAATTTCGAAACGAGTGGGATTGGATAAATACATGTGGAATAAATCGGAACCTCCAGCTGCTATTGTAATTGTGCGGCCCGATTTATACGTTGCTTATACTGGGTTAGTTCGATCTGCTGGTGATATGGATCAAGCATTCGAGTTTCTTGGTAGTTATTTAATTAGCAAAAAATAATGGTGCTTGTAAAAAGTAGGTTATTATGATATATATGTGCTATCGATAGCCATTGTACTTTTTTTTAGTCTGGTTTGTAACCGTGCGTTAATGAGTTATAGATAAGAATAAAGAATTATAATTTAATACGTACGTATGTGTAATAGAATTACTTTTGACCAGTGGCTTCGTAATTATGGTATGTAGAAAATTTAAGATAGTGACTTAGTAATATCATGCTTCTTCTTTAATTATTCGGGGTAAAAAATGTGATGTGTGGCTGTGAACTTTCGTAATTATTATAAAAATATTATATACAGAAGAAGACTTCGTCAATTACATATTGAGCTTGTGACATACGTATTTGTTTGCCCTGCCCAGTCATCAAGGAGAAAAGTTATCCTACTTTGATATTATACTCATGTTGAAAATTGTCAGCTAAAAATTATAGTTCATCAAAAATGATTATTAAGGAAAAATTCGGATTTCTTTAAATTGGCTTCATTAAGTAAATTTTACTAAAAACACGAATTTTGTCGCATAATAAAAAAAAAGATTAGATATGACACATACATTTTCGTTTGGTTTTGACTCATGCTATTCTTATTTTTAGGATAGGGTGAAAAAAAATAGGGGTGTATATTTCTATATAAGGCTTATGTTGTTCTCACTTTTGATTTTTTATAATCTATACATATATCTTCTCTCTATTGCTACAAGAAATAAAAAAGAGAGCGAAAAAAAAAAGATGACGACTGATGATGTTAAAAAAGTTGATATCCTAATTATTGGTGCTGGACCGGTTGGTTTATATTTTGCTCTGCGGGTAAGTAATAATTTGCAAATTTATATGGTTATATCTTTTATTTAGCACGATTAGGATAATGAATGTTATTTTGTGGTTGACAATTTATATCTAATATTTAATATAGATGAAAGCAAATGGGCATACATTTCGTATAGTTGATATCAAAGAAGAAGCAACTGATGAAACAAGAGCCACTTCGCTAACTGCAAGAACCATGGAAATTCTTCAAAATCAAAAACTTGCCCATTATATTTTACAGAATTCTCAAATTCTACAAGGTACACAAATTTTTGCAAATGGAAAATTCGTAAGTATATCTATCACAATAATGACAGCTCTTTTGTTTTTAAAAAAAAAATTAAAAGTCATATATACTGTATTAATTTAATATATCAGCGTGGTCAAATGAACATTGACGGTGATACAAGTTTTCCACAAATTACAAGTATTGCACAACGCGAAACAGAAAAAATATTTGCTAAACTATTGGATGAAGATAGGATTGATAGACATACAAAACTTGTTTCGTACAAGCAAAATAAAGATGGAGTCGAGGCAGTAGTTCAGGATTTATATAGTGGAGAAGAAGAAACAATTCATGCAAATTATATTGTTGGTGCTGATGGAACTCATTCTGCTGTACGTAAATTGGATCCCAGTTGGACATATGATGGATATTCAATATCTACTCGCTTTGCTATCGGTGACGTTTCGATTGAAGGAAAAGATGCTCATCAAATACCACGTACACGAGGAACTATTTTTATTAATGCCAAAGGTATTTTTTATTATGTTTTACATGTTTTATTCTTTTAGCATGTTTATAATGTCCAGTTTTTTTAATAGTTGTAATAGTTTACATTTATTAATAAACATACACTGCTTTTATTATTGGGTACGTTATAGGTATAGGTGGTTTTATTCCAGTAGAAGAAGAGACAACCGTAAAAGGCGTCTTTTATTATCGTTTTCTGTGCACACTCAGTAAATATGAAGTGGAGACTGGTAAAACAACGACAGATCCAACACATGGTATTGATCATAACGACAAAAACATATCCGTTGAACAAGTTCAAAGTTTGATGAGTGATGCAATGCATCCTTTAGACCTTAAAATTCAGTCAACCCGCCATCTTTCCATTTTCCGTATTAATGGACGTAAAGCCAATGGATTTCGTCGTAGTCGCGCATTCTTAGTTGGAGGTATGCTGTTAAAGATAAATGAATATAAAAGTAACTGAATTGGTTGCATTTTGGAAATTATCATTAAAATCCCCCCCTCTCTATCTCTTTCTATATATATATACATATACAAATGCTATATTCTATATTTCCTATATGTTTAGATTCTGCTCATTGTCATTCTCCTTTTGGAGGTCAAGGTCTCAATCTCGGTCTTCAAGATGGTAAGATAAAATAATAAGCATGACTTTTCTTCTTTTCCCAACTCCAAAGTCTAATTATTATTTGTAACCCTGTAACTTTATAAAATGTATAGCCGATAATCTTTCTTGGAAGCTATCATTAGTATTGAAGGGCATTGCGAAGAGTTCTGAAACGCTTTTGGACTCTTATACTGACGAGGTAAATTATTATGAAATCAGCATTCTAAATAATACATTCTACCGTAAATAATGTATATTATTAATAAAGACAGCGTTATGTATGTTGGTAAAAATATTATATGTATAGCGTGAACCAATTGTTGATCTGACAATGAAAGGCACAAGTTCTGGCACCAAGACAAGTGTAATGTTTAGCAATCTTGTCGGTAAGAATTGAAAATTTTTTACACTTGTATGTAACTAAACATTTATTTGATATCATGTAACTCATTTTACTATATTTTTATTTTGATAAAACAAACTTTAGCGTTCCTTTCTCCTCTTCTGTTATCGTTTGATTTTTTGATAAAGCGCATCGTGACTTCAATTATGCAGGTAATGTAATATCATAATTTTATTACAATTTGTTCAGTAGCTGTGATATAATGTCGATTAATTTTATTCTTTCAACATTATATGTATGTTGTTACCCACTTTAGCTCAATACAAAAATTCCCAGAGAATCCATTTTACTTCACCAAGAATCCACCAAAAATTTTATAATTCCTGGTGAATTTATGCGTGAAACAACGATTCTACGCAAACGAATAATTAACAATCAAGGTCTTGAACGTAAAACACTGCATGATATATTGCAAAGTGAGATTACTCAGTATTCCGTTATTTGGATATCTACTCGACCTGTCAGCCAAGCGCCGTGTGAATGGACCAAAGATTTTTGGAATAAGTACCAAGTCAATTATAGATCTTCAACAGTTGTTCGACCAATTATTGTCGAATCAGCAGTCCATGCCACTCAATGTAAAATACCTAAATATGTAACTGCTAAAAAAACAATCAATCTTAGCAAGACAAAGAAAAATGTGGAAAACACATTTTGGGTAGAAGAACAATGGAATATACAAAATTCAATAACGCAACGAACAGGTTTAGATAAATACATGTGGGAAAAACCCGAAACACCAGCCGCTATTGTAATTGTACGACCTGATCTATATGTCGCTTATAGTAGCCTAGTGCGATCACCGAATGATATCGACCAAGCCTTTGAATTTCTCAACAGTTAGATTTAGGTTTAGTCAAATATAAAAATATCCTGATATTACATTGCTACTACATATGCCTTTTATGCTGAGTAATTTTTATATATGTGCCAATTATTTCTGTTTTGTTTATATGCATGCTTTCTCTATTTTTTTTTTTTTACTACCATTTCTTTTTTTATAATAAACTAAACTTTTTATTATTATATATACATATGTAACATTAATAATTCTCTTTTGAATATTCTGAAAAGTGATTGATAGTAGTGTGGTATATATATATATCATGTTGTTATTTTAGATTAATGATGTATATAGTTCTAAAATATTCCTCTTATAAGATACAACAGTAAAGTATGCTATTTGATTTTATTTATATACATAAAAAAATGATATTAAAAACAATTTAATATTTTACAAGAATCTTCTATATAAAGATTAATACCCTTTTTTTTTTACTATACTATAGAGATTTTATTTAAGAAATGAATCTTTATTTTTAATTGCCCAGGCATAATAATCTTCAGGCTCACGGCGAAGCAATAAAGCCATACCACGATATACTGGATTGGAACGTCGGAAAGTAGATGCATAAAATGCAATATCGTGACTCTTGGATTGTTCCAAATAAAGCTCATATAATTGTTGGACCGGAAGTTGTTTATAAGTAATAGGACGGCCAAGAGCCTTGGTTAAAATTTCTGCACGTCGAGTAGGTGTGATCAAATCACCAATAAGTTCATAAGCAGCATCACTGTGTTTTTCAACCGGATCGACAAAAATATTGGCAGCCACTTCAGCAACATCTTGAGTACTAACCCATTCTTGAAGATCATCTGGTTCAGCAGAGTCAATAATGGTATCTTGATTCTTGATAGTCTCCACTCGATAATAAGCTGTATTCGACATAAAGTTGGTGGGGCGCAAGCTTACAAAATAACCACGGTTTGGAATATTATAGATTAATTGTTCAGATACTTCATGTACATGGAGGAGTGGATAGCTTCGCCAAGGTACGCGAATGGCAGCAAGATCGACAATTTGTTTGACACCAGCAGCATAAGCCTTTTTGGCAATATTGGCCTTGATTTGTGAGGCGTCAGGAACACCTACTGCAACAAGTAAAAATAAACGCGTGTGTCCAGGAATCGCTTTCTCAAAAGGAGTTAAATCGGTAACATCGCCTTGAACGACTGTGACATTGGGGTGTTGAGCAACTTTTTCGGGAGCGCGCGCATACACAGTTACTTGAACATTTCGTTTAATAAGTTCTTGGACAACAAGGGATCCAACTTTGCCAGTACCACCAGTAATAAAAACGCGTTCAGATGACATTATTATTTTTTTGTAATATGAAAAAAGTGTATTAGATTAAAGAAAGTTATTGTAGTTTTGAAGAGGAAAAAAAGATATTCGACAATGGTAGAAATTTCTTTTGAGCTGCTTATTTATGTGCATTTTATAACCCAGATAAATTGTAGGTAGTGCCAATGTGTAACAATCTACTTTGACGATACCATTGTATTATTAATGGGGGGGGGATTTGCATTAATAATCATTGTAGCGGAGTTGTATACATAAGCATATCATTTGTAGATTAATAATTATTTTATCATAGACACATATAAAGTTTCTGAACATTAGTGATAAGTATCATATATTATTGTTTAAGGCCTAAGAATGCTTTTCTAAAAATCGTTAAGAAATATAACCAATTTGCATCCTTTATGAAAATACAATTATCTAAAGTATGTAAATACAGCTCAAACATAAAAAATGCCAAAGTTAGTGTAATCTCACCATGGTGTATAATGTAGGTAGATAGATGCTAGAGTTTTTGAACTTCAAAAATGCTATATTATTTATTATAACAGCCCTGAAAAGAATAATGTAGCAGGAGTAAAGTAAATTCTGTTATCAAATGTATTAGTCATATTGAGAGTGTGGTGTTAGACAGATAATGGTTGACATTACCTCAGCAACAAATTATCAAAGAAAATTGTCACACCATAAAAACAAAAAAAACAGAGCATTAGTTCAGAGCTAATGTAATACAAAGCAACGTTAAAAATCTAAATATAAACATGAACATTAGGACTATCGGAATTAGCTTAAGCTAAGATTTGTCAATGAGATAATCAGTCTTCTTTAGAAATATGTAAATGTATTTACACGAAATATTTATTAATATCCTTCAATCAAACAATTCGCAATTATTAAATCATAAAATGATATATAGTTTTACAAAACATTCTTTATTATTATTTTACAATATGGAAATGGTTAACTAATTTCTATAATCTAGCAAATATTGGCTTCGCCTCCTATCATACAATTTATTGAAAAGTAGCAATATTTCTTGTCACCCAGCTTTCATAATTCTCGGGTTCACGACGTAGTAATATAGGTAATCCACGATACACTGGATTCGATCGTCTTGAAGTAGCCAAATAGTATGCAATATCGTGGCTCTTGAATTGGTCTAAATAAAGATCATACATTTTTTGGACAGGAAGTTGTTTATAAGTGATAGAACGACCCAAAGCCTTGGTTAAAATTTCTGCACGTCGAGTAGGTGTGATCAAATCACCAATAAGTTCATAAGCAGCATCACTGTGTTTTTCAACTGGATCAATAAAAATATTGGCAGCCACTTCAGCAATATCCTCCGGGCTAATCCATTCTTGAAGATCATCTGGTTCAGCTGCGTCAATAATAATATCTTGATTCTTTACAGTTTCCACTCGATAAGCGGTGTTGGTCATGAAGTTTGTTGGTCTAAGTGTTATATAATAACCACGATTGGGAATATCATAAATTGCTTGTTCAGATTTCTCATGAGGATGAACAAGTGAATGGCTTCGCCAAGGTACGCGAAGTGCAGCAAGGTCGACGATTTGTTTAACACCAGCATCATAGGCTTTTTGTGCAAGATTGATTTTGATCTTATCTGTATCGGGAACACCAATTACAAGTAGGAAAAACCGGGTGTGACCAACGATTGCTTTTTCAAAAGAAGCCAAGTCAGTAATATCGCCTTGGATAACAGTAACATTGGGATGCTTGACTACCTTTTCGGGGGAACGAGCATATACAGTAACTTGAGCATTTCGTTTGATAAGTTCTTGGATGAGGGAAACACCTGTTTTACCAGTTCCGCCAGTAACAAAGATACGTTCAGATGACATTTTACTTGTGAATTAATAAAGTATATTAGATCAAAAGAGTTTTTTATGTTAAATGGTAAGGAAAAAAAAAAGATAAGGAACTCGTTTATTTATGCATATTATTTTATAAACCCAGATCAATTATAGCATAATCTTCTGGGTCTAGTGTGGTAATTCTTGTAACACATGAATGAATTAATCATCATTGTGGTAGCATGCATAATATTTGGTGTATTATTAATCCATTGCTCGTATTTTCTGTTGTATGGATTAATAACATAATTCCACAATAAGCATAAAAATGATGGTAAATAAGTTGTTTAACTACAAGAAATAAATAACATCACTTATCTAATTATTACTCATCAGTGAATATCATCAGTAAAAAGTTCGATGGTATGATATTCATAGTCATGGTATTATCGTTTTTCTGTCAATTTATGAGTGGTTCTAACTAATTGCATTTACGTCAAGTTAAATATCATTAGAATTATTATTTTTTTGCTGCATCAGACAATTAGTTGGTTTTTTCTTTAGTGAATGTATAAGGTGGGGGAAAATAAAATTCACAAAAAAAATTCAAAGTCGGAATCGTTTTTTACGCCTTTCTCTCGGGCTTTGTATTATTGAAGCAGGGTCAAATTTACTAAAGAAAAATCTCGAAAGTGTTTTCCTAGGTGGAGCAAACGAATTGTGCTGAATTCATGTACATCAATCCTCAATGATTTAACTTAGATCTCATGGTCCTGGATATATCTTAGGTAAAAAGTAAATGATTGCTCCTAAATGTTTGGAATCATCCTAACAAAATTCTTGTCGTGATGTCTTGGCCGCCATGTGCAACATATATGTATACATAATGTTACATATACAGTTTTTTTTTGGTACATAATATACGCTATTAGTGTATTTATGGTGTTAGTTTATCTATAATGCTTTTCGCATTTTATTTTGACTATATTTTTTAATCTTCGATAATGTAATTGCTGGAGATAACTACGACAACAATGGTCGCAACATTTCATTCTCGTAGATAGACGACTTTGTCATCTCTCCTGCCATACTCAGAAGCGAGTCAGCTAAGACAACAAACAAAAACATTATCTACGTGTGACTTGGAGGATTTTGATGCCAAATTTTATTATCGGATACGAATGTTTTCGGGTTACTGTTCAGACATCAAGTTTTTTTTATTGCCTCAAGCGACCGAAAATATATCCAAAAATAATAATACACAGCTAATCTTTGGATTATATTCACGTATATGGCAGTTGTATTGGAAAGTAAGAAGGAAGAAGAGTGTCAGATTCATCAGATAATCACACAATTACTGTCTTTCTTAAATTATTTTTATATTAATTATGCGATAACCGATTCATCATGGCGCGGATACTTACATGAAACAAAAGAGACGGTGATCAAGGATGAAAAAAATGTATTGGCTAGACTTGAGTTGTATCAAAAGTCTGCAATCATCTGATATTACTGGAGAGAACAGAATATTCGATAAAAATCATTAAAAGGTGTCCTTGTTTACTGATACCTTTTATGATTTTGAAGTTTCTCGTAAATGCATTCTGTAGCCATTGTTGCGAAACAGCCACGAACTCAAAAAAAATATTTCCTTTTACGACTCTGGAATGTAAGGGACGGATGGCTGACAAAGGATTTAAGCATATTGGAACTGATCAAAAGGTTAAAATAATTACATGTTGTACCTATGGTAAACGTCACTGACAAAGATTGTAACAAAGTATAATAGTTAAGAGTAGTAGTCATAAAAACATAACCTTTTAAGACATCTACTAAAGATCGATGTCGTGGTGTTTCACAAGATACGTAATTAAAATTGTAAAAGTAATAGTGTTTATAATAATTCTGATAATAAATAGAAAGTTTATTTTATAAGCCTTTGATATAATTAACTCATAAATTGAATGTATTAAATATAATCTACTGGTTAGATATATGATACATATACCTCAAGGATCAAATCGAATTTATTTAATATAATAAAAAGTAAGGTTCGAATTATCTTCTCTGAGTACTATTTTTGACTATTAATAAACATAAAAAAATATAAAAGTATGATATGTAACTATGTAATACAATGATAGAGACCTATATGATTATTAGTCCTTAATTTTACCAAGACAAGGTTGTTCAATGGTGTAAAAAGAAACATTTGAATTGTGCCTAGGTTAAAAGTTGCACTGTGATGGCTTTGCTGTTCCGACAAGTGATCCAAACAAACTCCGCTAACAATCGAAGTTGTCGGTGCGGCCGCTGTTAATTCTAATCCTCCCTTTCTATCGCGTCGTGTACGTATATCAATATAATAGATTATAGAAAGGTTGGGGAAATGAAAAGGGGTGTGAAGGGAATGAATACAACAATAACGATAAACGATGGATGCAAACGAAAGATAAACGATTGAATGGATGGATGGAAAAAATTGGATGGATGGAAAAAAAAAGATTGGGTTACTTGGAAAAAAAATTGTCAATGGACAATTTTGACATTAGTTGTTTAACACAGAATAATACTAACTTTTTTTCTGTATATATATTATATATATTATATGTTTATAAACGACTTTTTATTATTGATTATAGCACAGCATGGCTTCTCATAAGATTACCAAGATCGCTGGTGCACAGCCCACGACCGAATTCGAGCTTACCGTTGCTCAAGCTCTCGTTGACTTGGAGAACAATGTTCCCGAGTTGAAGAAGGACTTGCGTCCTCTTCAAATCACTGCCGCCAAGGAGGTAAATAACAAAACGAATGTTTTTTTCTTTATTTTATTTGATTATAATGCAAAAGAATAGTTGTATTGTCAAACAATGCACAAAAAATAAACAAAAAGGAATGAAAGAAAAGGAACTCATTATTTTTTTGATCTATTTATTCAATGTAAATATAGGTTGAGGTTGGCAGTGGCAAGAAGGCTGTTGTCATCTTCGTCCCTGTTCCTTCCCAAAAGGCCTGGGGCAAGATCCAAGCTCGGTAAATATGTCATTTTCAAGTTTTTTTTATTGCTATTGTTATTAGTTACTACATAAGGAAGCAATAGTAATAGTAAACTTTATTAAAAATCTGATAAAAAAAACTGACCTGGATTTGTGTTTGGCTACTTTATTTAGCGTCACCCGTGAATTGGAAAAGAAGTTCTCTGACCGTCACGTCGTCTTCGTTGCTCAACGCCGTATCCTTGCTAAGCCCTCCCGCCGCGATAACCCCAAGCAACCCCGTCCTCGTTCCCGCACTTTGACTGCTGTCCACGAATCTCTTTTGGAAGATCTTTGCCATCCTTCCGAAATCGTTGGCAAGCGTACCCGTGTCAAGGTTGATGGTTCCAAGACCATCAAGGTGTAAGTATTCTATTTTTTTGGAAGATAAAAGAGTGTGAAGTTGTATAGGAAAAGAATGGTTTTATTATTTCTTTATCTTATCTATTCTAGAGAGATTTAGTATAATATATTTGGGTTGAATGATATAAAGGTTTACTCTTATCTTTTTGTTTGATTAACTAATTCTATTTTATACATAATTTGTTCTTAATTTTAATTAGTTTCTTGGATGCCAAGGATGCTACCTCTTTGGAATACAAGTTGGACACTTTCTCTGCTGTCTACAAGAAGCTCACCGGCAAGGCTGTTGTCTTTGAGTTCTCTGCTACTGACTCTTTTTAAATTGGTTTAACGGACGCTCCAATTACCATGTAATAAAAAAAAAGTTCTCCAAATCTGAAACAAACGTTGTGTTCTTTTTCTTTATGATTTTCTTTTTGTTTTATTTTGTTGTACAAGGGGTTTAAAGCGAAAAAAAATTATTTTTTGAATATTTCGAATTATTTTTTGATTTGAGGTTTAAGTTGTTTTGTTTTGTTATTTTTATTATTTTCAATTATCTTATATATAAATACATATGGGGGAAAATCATCATCATCGTTTTACCCACAAACATCGATCACATAAGGAACGTCATAAACATAGTGATGATCAACCTGATAGCCCGCAGACACCTATTGTCACTATTACACCAAGTCAGGAAAATGTGACACATGAAGAAAAAGAAGGTTTTAAAGAGCTTAATAAAGTTGATGAGCGCGATAAAGATATTCCAAAAGCCACTATTGTTAATTCCGAACCTGATCAGAATAGATTGAGAACTGCTTCTATGCAAGACGATGACGCTTCGACATCGTCTGCATCGAGTTCAGAGTATGAAAGTAGTAGTGATGAACGGTCTTCATTTAGCTCCCAACTTGATTTATTATCTGAAGAATTAAAAAAACATCAAGTTGATTTACAAATGGAAGACAAGGAAATAGATAAAAAACTATTGGAAGACAAGGAAATAGATCAAAAATTATTGGAAGCAACGGAATATAATCGACGTGTTCCATCACTTGACTTTTCGCCTACGACGATAGCTGACAATAAGACAAAAACGAAGAATCACCTTAATAAAGCGTCACAATCATCGGCAGCAGCACCCAGCACTAAATCACAACGACATTTAGTATTTACAGAACCAGAGGTGGATGAGCAGTTGGATCGTATCATAGTAACTCAATATTATGGCAAATCTTCACCAGAACATAAAACACATCAAAAGCCACGTAGTTATTTGGTAGCCTATGATTTCAGTAAAGAAAGTCGTTCAGCTGTTGAATGGACTATGGGAACTATTTTACGTGATCATGATGAAATTTATGTGGTTACAATTGTTAGTGAAGACGATAGTTCACCAGAATCGGATAAGGAACCTGGTCAAACTGTAAAGTATCAACCAGAAAGGAGAGTTGTTGTATTACATGCTTATTTACTAAATATATTTATATGTAACATAGTTACAAGATGTATCCAACACACTAAATGCAAAATCCAAGATACTATTGAGTCATATGCTTCTTTTTGACATTAAGTTGGTAACCATTACAGCTCGTGGTTCTGTTCGAGAAGTTTTACAAGATATGGTAACTATTTTTCTTTTAAGATGAAAAGTATATGTCTGTTGTTAATAAATAATCTATAATAATATTAATAGATGGATGAGTTACCATTAACAATGGTTGTATCCGGTTGCAGAGGACGTAGTACTATGAAAGGGTAAGACAAGAAAAGAGAAAAAGTAAAAAAAAAAAAAGGCCAGGATTATTAACAAAAAAAGAGAAAAATCTAGAATGCTCATGGGATCAATATCCACGTTTTTACTTCACAAATCACCTGTACCTGTCACCGTGATACGATATCAAAAGAAAAAGAAACACAAGTCAAAAAAGAAATTATCAACTCATCCACACGCACTTAGTGAAAGTATGTTTTTTTTTCTTTTTATTTAGAATTAATTAATCCTAATGAATGATAATTTATTTAGGTATAAAAACCAATCATCTTGTTGTTGATGAACTCGGTACAACTGGTGCTTCAAGATAAAATTTTCGGGATTGTTCTTTTATAAAAAAAAACAAAAGGTCGTGTTAATTTCCCAAATCTGTAATAAAATAAAAAATTGTCAGCTTAATACTTATATATCATAGTAAAAAATACAAAAGAAAAACCTGTTTGATTCTTCTGTACTACCAAACTGAAGATGAAATCTCGATGATCTATTATTCTGCTTAAATAATGATATAATTTTGTTTACAAAAAAGAAGGATACAAAAAAAAAAAAGTTTATGTAACAACAAGAACAATAACAAATAATTGAAGTATGCATTAGAAGTTTTAATAATATTATACTACTTTATTTATACATTGTATTTTTTTTTCTTCTTTTAATATAAAATGTATTTATATCAAATAATCCATTTTATATTATCATTAATATTTTTATTACTATTTCGTCATAAAAGTAATTCCCTTTTTCTATATACACATGAGACGATAAACTTTTTTATTTATTATTTTGGATTCCGAGTTTTCCACACAGACAGACGAGCCCAGAAAGTGGGGGGGGCGATTAAAAAAATTATATTTATTTTTTAGTGTTCTTTTATAAAAAAAAAATATATATTATCCTTTTTTCTTTCCTTTCCGCTCTTTTTTGTTTGTTTTTATTATCATATATATAAATAGACGTGTGTACACGCTTATTGTTTAAACTGTGAAAAGGAGAAACGTGTCAATAACAATGGGTAATAAATTATCTTCAAAACGAAAATCAACACCATCATCACGGTCTAATACTCCTGTCGGTTCCTTGTCAACTTCAAGTAATACCACGGGTACAATTAATTCTACGAAACTACGAGAACATTATGATGAAGGAACAATTTCTAGTCAGTCCAGCACGAAACGTCGTATGCATCAGGTCGCTAATTCAACGTATTGGTTTCCTAGTCATGATGAAGAAATGGATAGACTTATTGGTGTATGTATTTTAATGAAACAAATTGATAAATAGTGTTTTTTAATGTAATAGTAATCTAATTAACTGTTATTGATAATAACATTATTTTTTTTTATATAGCAACATTTTGCTTTAAAATCATTTTTAGAAGGGTAAAAAAAAAGAAGACAATAGATTAATATAGACGGGAGTTATAAAAAAAGTACTTCTCTAATTATATATATATATATATATATATATATATACTATCTATTTAATAATAATATAGAAATGTTGTGAAAGAATTTATTGAATATATCCCCACACCATTGAATGAAGGTGCAAAAGTACTAGACCTGGGTTGTGGGAATGGAACTTGGTCACTGGTAAGACAAAAAGATGTCATGGAAAAAAAAACGTGGCTGACACTAATATTTTTTGGATGAAATTTTTTTTTAATGGTTCCACGACAGGATTTTGCAACGGAATATCCATCCGCTGAATGTATTGGAGGTAATTAATGTTATTGTTTTTTTTTTTTTTTTACTATCATAATAATTTCATTTACCTCAATTTTTAAACTAATACATATTTATCTATATAGTTGATATGGTTGATGTATTCCCTCAAGAAATTAAACCTCCCAATGTCAATTTCAAAGTTGCTAATGTATTTGAAGGTTTACCTTTCCCAGATAATTCATTTGATTTTGTTTATGTTCGTTTAATGCTTGTCGGTATGAAAGCAGACCAATGGGAACCTATGTGGCATGAAGTTCGTCGTATCTTGAAACCAGGTGGATGTGTTCAATCTGTCGAGGCTGGTATGCTTGTAAGTCTCATCCAATTTATATAACTTTCCTTAAAGGCAAAAAAAAAAAAAATTGTAAAGTCATTCTTATTAATAGCTGTCTATATAACAGGAAAAAGGAAATGAGTTTGTTAACAAAGCAGGAAAAGCATGTAAGTAAAATGAGTAGTTTAGTAATAATCCATACAAAGTTTATCACGATAGTAAATTCATATACTAAAGAAACGATACCATTTCTATATTATTAAGTTATTGATATGATGTATGAACGAAACCAAGAACCATTTGTTTCTAAAAAAATGGATAAGATTATGGCTCAATGCAATTTTAATATTCTTCACTACGAACTTAAAGACATTTTCCTTGGTAAGCTTATTACACTACTAACAAAGATATGGTTATTATATAAGATGAAACGAATTAAGCAATTACAAAATATATTATATATAGGCAAACCAGATCCAGTGTCACGAGAATTTGTTCATGATATTTGCACTATCTTTACACACGCTGAACCTATTTTATCAAAAGCATTGGATGTTTCTACTGCAGATTGGCCTGCATTTGTTAAGAAACTCGGTGCAGAAATGGTACAAAAGCCAGATGCTATGTGGTCTTACGGTATAACTTTTGCACAAAAACCTATTGAAGAATCAACTTAGAAAAATGATATCCAAAATTATCCACCGAAGAAAAAAAGAAGAAAAAAAAAAAAGCATCATTATCCATTTACATACCCACCCACACTTTCCCATGAAAAAAAAAAAAAAAAAACCACAAGATTCGCTTTCCCAACTTTATTTTATTTCCTTCCTATACTATTATAACTACTTTTTTTTTTTACACACTTATTTATACGCTCTTATAACATAGTACACAATACATTCACACCCATTCGCACACTTATTTTATTTAAAAAAAATTATATATTGTGATATAACAATGTTATCTATAATTCCAATCTATGCTATTATAAAATTAAAACTAAAATTAAAATTAATATTTTACTCTTTTTTCTTTTATTATCCAAGAAATAACTCTATTATCATCATTGTAAGCACAACAATAAAATAACAATACTAATTTTCATAATTAGTTTATAAGACGCTTTTTTATTATTCTTTACATATGATTCAAAATAAAAAGTTGGTCAAAAAAAAAAAAACGAAAAAAAATAGAAAGAACATAAAATAAAAAAAAAAAGGATCCTCTTAGGTAGGTGGTATCATGTTTCATATAAACGTTGAAAACAAAAAAAAAATGATAAAAACAAACAAACATATATACATGGAAGAGAGAAAGATATAATAAATGAATGAAAAAGTGACGTTAAAATGAATAAGATCAAAACTATACATATTACAAAAAAAAAAAAAAAACAAGAATACTTCTTTCCTTTTTTTTTTTATATAATATCTCTCCAAAGATCATCATCATCTTCTTCATCTGAGAATAATGATGAAGCAACTGTTCGCCGACTACTGGCAATACTAGCCGTATCATGATCACGAACGTAACTGAATCCTCTGAATGCCGATTGATTGGATGAACTTAATGGTGAAGATCCCCTTGCAGCATTTTTTCGTACCGCAATAAATGATGGTGGCTGTTTCATAGATGTTGTTGCTGTTGTTGATGAATAAGGATGAAGCGATGATTGTTGTTGCTGACGTTGATTTGCAAGAACAGGTTTGAAAGGGGGTCTGACTTGTTTTGTTGCAATTAAATCCCATTGAATATTTTTAAAGAATGGATGTGATTTAACTTGAATAGCACCAGGACGAGTTTCTGGATTTCTATCCAATAATTTCCCGATTAAATCTATTGCGTCGGATGATATTTGAGGTCGTGTAGGAAACTTGAGAGGTGCTTTACAAATCTTTCGATAAAGTACATCCAAATGAACAGAATGAAAAGGAGCATCTCCAACAAGTAACTCGTAAAGTAGGATACCAAGACTCCACCAATCCACAGCTTGTGTATAAGGTTGTTGAAGCACCATTTCGGGTGCAAGATATTCTGATGTGCCACAAAATGTCGTAGTGGTTTCGTTATCACGTTTGAGTTCTTTACAAAGGCCAAAGTCAGTCAATGCAACATGACCTTGGGCATCCAATAAAATATTTTCAGGTTTCAAGTCACGGTAGACAACTTGATGGGTATGAATATGTTCAAGTGCACAGACAATTTCGGCAACATAGAATCGGGCTCGATCTTCATTAAAATATTGTTCTCGTTGTAAATAGGAGAAAAGTTCACCACCAGGAACATAATCCATAACAAGGAACAAATGATCGGTAGTCTGGAAACTGAATTTG
This sequence comes from Circinella minor, assembly GCA_016758965.1. Classification (NCBI taxonomy): domain Eukaryota; kingdom Fungi; phylum Mucoromycota; class Mucoromycetes; order Mucorales; family Lichtheimiaceae; genus Circinella; species Circinella minor. Next base: position 184,655 of record JAEPRB010000008.1, on the reverse strand, counting down.
AGTGTGACAATAAATGGGTTGGATATTGTTCGAATCATTACATTACGTTCAGCAATCGTATGTGTTACTTCATTCTGTGCAATTAATAGTTTTTTGGATAATACTTTCATAGCATAAGTACGTTTGCTATCATGTTTCACAACTTGATAAACTTTTCCAAATGAACCATAACCAAGTAATCGAATAATATGGAATGCTTCTGGGGTTAATTTTGTCTATAAATGTTTAATATATAAAAATAGATTAGTGGCAAACTCGGTGAATTTTAATCCGAAGAATAATATTAAGATAACAAAAAAAACTTACAGGTCCAACAGTGATATACTCCGTTTGTAATCGTAATTCTCCAGTAACTTTGCCATCATAAGCTTGGGAAGCTTCATCTGCTCGTGGTACAAGCCGATGCCATTGATCACACATTTTTTTTGGAACTAAAGAGGGTTTAATAGTTACCATACCCAAAAATCGGTCATCACCATTGGGCAAACGATTGCCACGATCGTAAATGTGTACAATCAGTTCATCACTGTCGTTGCACACGTCGCTATTCCAAATATAGAACTGTGTCAAAAAAAAAAATATTCTTTTGCCTCCCAACTATGCCTGTAGAAAAAAAAATTATAATATTTACTTACAAAGTAGCATTATAACGCCATTTAGGACAACTCATTTCCATGGCAAGTTGAAATACATCGACATGGTGACGTTGTGAAGCATTTGGAATGGGTATACTTGCTGTGGGTGGTGCTCGTTTGTTGTTGTTACCAAGGTTACTACCATTGTTGTTGTCTTTGTCGTCATAGGTTACTTCGTCATTAGTAGAAACAACATTCTTATCATATTGAACAAGACAATATATATCAGCTTTTGTTGGATCGTTGACAGAAAGATTACGAGCTTCTGTCAAGTTGATAGACAAACGTCCTTTAGCATGTTCTGGTGCAGGTGGTGTTACTGGAGTTGTATTATTATTACTATCAGATTCAAAAATATTCTTTGCTGTTAAAGTACCATCGTCATCATTATTATTATTATTGTTGCTGATATTACTAGAAGAAGTTGTAGAATTGCCGATCAATGCTTGACTTAAAGATGTAAGTGATAAAGAAGTTCGTGCATAACGTAAAGTTTCGCCTAGTTGACCAAATTTATCGGATAAATTGATTGTTGTTGATAACCGTGGGGCAGCATGAAGGCCAAGATTTTTGATAAGGGAATCAGCAAAATCAGCCATCTTTTTCTCTGTTATTATTATCTTCTAAAAAATGCGGACAAAAAAATGCATAAAAAAGAGAGAGAGAATGAAAAAAGAAGAGTTTTTTTTTTCTCTTGATAATATCTTGTTGCAAGTATCCGTTTTAGTGGGAAAGTAGAAAAAGAAAATGTATAATGATAACTTAGAACAAACAAAAGTGAGATTGAGCCAATAGACCTTTTAATAATGTATATATATAAAACGATCTTTTAGTTTTTTTTTGTTGGGGTCGACATCAATTGGGGCAAGAACCCCGCAAATCCAATGAGAAGATGTCGTTCATCGCGGACCTTTGGGGGGGACAAAATAAAAATAACTAAATACTACTGTGTTTTTTTTCAAGCAATGCAGTGGTAAAATCTAATAAATCTTTTTTTCTTTCTTTTCTTATTACTTCATGATATCTATTGTTATTGGCCTGGACACACTAATTTCATTATCTTTGAAAATAAATATGATTCGTGAGAAACTCTGTTCTCTTTATTTATTTTCAGTCATGCCCCTTGATACTGTCATTCTTTCTCTTCTCTCTCCTCCTTATACCGCCGTCTCCCTTTCAGTTACTTGCTTCTGAGCCATTTTTATCAATATTATTATATCATGGATTATTTACCTCCTTTGTTGTAATCCGTTCCTTGATGGACCACGTTAGCATACGACGTATTAATGCTTGATCTTCTGGTATCACAAATGATTGACGAAGAATTGCTTCAAGGCCAAATATTTTAGCATTTGGCATATTTGCAATATCAGGCTGTCTATTTTCTTCAGTAATTGTATCTTCATCGTATTCATCGTATTCATCATCATCATCGTCATCATCATCGTCATCATTTTCTTGTTGGGTATCACCGAAAAAAATCAACTTGTCAGCATCTGGATACATGGACATTTCCTAGTATAGGCAATTTGTGTTTCTTATTTAATAATCGCCTAAACGTATATCCTGTTTTTTTTTTTCGTTTCTCACGCACATTACAAAAGAGGAACCAAAGGAAACTTTTTTTTTTTATTCTTCCAAATATGTTGACTATGCAACAAATATTACCTCATCTTTGACTTTAGCAGGAGGTGCACGTAATGCACGTACAATTATTCCAATCTGTTCTAAATCACTCTGTCCATCAAATATTGGATGACCTAGTAACATATGACAAAAGACGGTTCCTAATGACCATATATCTGTTGCTGGTTGATAAACACGATATCCAAATAAATGTTCAGGTGCTTTATAATATCTAATAATCAATATCGTTATATATGTTAGTATATATAATAGGGTTCAACAAAATGTTAAATCCAATTAAGGTGGCTTTCGCCCTATCTTAACACACACACATATATATATATATATATATATTACCTGGTACCAATTTCTTCCATAGGAGAACCAGGGTCTGTAACATTCGAAGAATTCAAATGTGCACAGCCAAAATCCGCAAGTACCAATTCTTTATTCACTTTATCCACTAGAACATTACTTGGTGACAAATCACAGTGAATAATACCTTGTGAATGTAAAAAGTCAAGCCCTTGACACATTTGTTGGACTGCTAATAGAGCAAATTGTCGGTCTCTTTCTTCAAGAAAATCCAATAGGGTATATTTATAATATGGAAATGTTAAGTAATAAGCATCAGCGGTTGATTTGGCTTCAAGTAAATAAATGACCTAACAAGTCTTTTAGTTTTTCTTTTGTTACTTGTTTTCTATTTTATTTTCTTTCTTTAAAAAATACTTTACGCGATTTTTTCTTGCTATGGCTTCAGAATCTAAGTTCATGATGCGTAATGCCCATAGTTCTTGTTGATAATGACGTTGAACTAATTGACCATGATGTTTCTTATATGTTTTAACAGCTACAATGCGGGTTTCCAACTCTTGTTTTTTTACAGTTGAAAATGTACCAGCCATATTATGTTAGAGAGGGCTAGTTTGTGTGGAGGGTGGGGAAGTTAAAAAAAAAAAAAAAAGGGTGGTTCTGTTCTGAATTTGCGCATGAATTATTTTTTCCTTCCGAGTAATCTTGATAAATTTTTACTAGTTCAAGTAATCCATACCAAGTTAAACTATTTGAAATGAAGCTGAAAAAAATATCTTTAATTTTTTTTTTCCATTATCATGGACCAAATAAAGTTAATATTCAAAGTAATTTATATTTATTTAGAAAAAAAGAATAAAAAAGAAGGGAGGAGGCAAAGTTTGTTCGGAAACAATTACCTTTTTTTTTTAAAAAAAAAAATTTGTTTGGAATAATATAATAATTACAAAAGTTAAAAAAAAAAGATATAAAAAGGGAGTGCGTTAGTAAAGAAAAAAGAACATTACTTTATAAATTATTAATAAAAACGATAAAATGGAAGGCAAGAAGAAATACCTTTTAGCTGCAGCCTGCTTATTGGCCATTACAAACTTATCATTGGTTAATGGACAAGGAGATGCCGAAGATGTTATAGTTCCCAAGGATGAAGCATGGTTAAGCCAAGTTGATTTGACATCAGTACCTAATATTTCTGTTCGCCCTATTGGTTCTGGTATTTGCGAAAATGTTGACTGTGATGGTCCCGAAAATGATCGATGTTTCGAAACTTGTGGTAATACACCTACTCCAGAAGATATCTATGGTTGTCCAAGAGATCATTCGTGGGCTTTGACATTTGATGATGGACCGAGTCAATATACTGATCAATTGTTGGATATTCTCGATGAATATAATATCAAGGCTACTTTTTGTGTTATGGGAGCACACGTTGAAAAGTTTCCTGAAGTAGTTAAGCGTGCTTATGAATCGGGTCATCATATTGCTTCTCATACATACTCACATCCTCATTTAATGAGTCTTACCAATGAAGAAATCATTTATGAAATGAAGGCAACTGAAAAGGCTATTCAAGATGTTATTGGTGTAAAACCTACTTATGTCCGCCCCCCTTTTGGTGAAGCCGATAGTCGTGTCAAAGCACTCATGAAATCGATGGGTTACAAGATTTTGTTATGGAATGTGGATCCTACGGATTATGATGTTTATATGCGCTCAGATGTTTCTAAAAAAATTCGTGGTGCATTCAGGAGTGCAGCATCCGGTATTGATACAGGATTAAATCCTCATGAAGACCCTGGATTTATTAGTTTGCAACATGGTAAGTAAAGAATAAAAAGTGTTTCATAGAAAAAAAAATATCGAATTAACATGTTCAATTCATTAACTCACGTAACTTCCCTTCGTTTATTTTATTTTTTTAAAAAAACCTAGATTTATATAACCAATCCATTGCTCAAGTACCCAATATTATTGATTATTTGAGTCAATTAGGTTATTCATTCTCTACCGCCGCTGAATGTCTTGGTGATCAAGAACCCCATGAATTAGTACATGATGGCCTTATTCAAGCCCAACAAAATACTCCTAATGATAATGTTATTACTGATAACAACTTATCTGTGGCATCGGCAGAGGCATCATCATCAAAAACAAATAACTATAAGGCTGAACAACCTCAAGAAGAACAACAACAACAACAAAATAACGTGTCAAGTGCTATTTCGTCTTTAGAATCAAATTCATTGATTGGACTTTTCATTTCAATTCTTGCTGCACTTACTTTTGTTCCATTCCTTGTATAACCAAAAAAAAAATAACCTTTCCTGTTCTTTCTTTTTATTTTAGTAATGTTAGAATATTAGATCATTATACTCTTTTTCTGTTCATTTGTTTTTGTTTTTACCAATTGTTTACTATATAATAAAAATCATGATTTTTACGTATATAAATATACACTTTTTTGAAATATATCTTCATACTAAAAACAGTATTGACTCATACTATATATACGTATGATAATACAGTTTTTTTTACATGTAGTAACACAGCTATACTATCGTCATATCACCGAGAAATTGGGTGTATAACAAATGGTTGTAACGTCAGATTATAATTTGTATATTATGCAGGGTTTATAGTTTAGTTACGAATTTTTTGCTTTACAAGTTTTTTCCTAACATGATGGCGGAGTATTTTCCATATTGACAGGAGGTGATAATTATTATAGTGGCGGGGGTGGGGCGGAGGATCTATTAAATTGGCCACCACACAACCAAATGCATTTTATTATTCTCATTTATATCTAGAAGAAAACGCATAAAATAAATAATCACATAGTTATACATATAATATACAATTTAAAGCGTTCCAAAATATTTATAGTAACAAAGAAATATACACTATCTACTGTTTCATTGCTCTTGTAGCCATTGTAATATTCTTTGTTGTTTAAAACTGTCCGCCTTCCCCCCCCCCTTTTTTTTTGGAGTACTTAGTATACAAGAAGTAAAATTTTAATGTAATATATCAGATTTAACAAACTCTATACTGTGACTAACTTTTTTAAGAGATGTTATTGATTATAAATCAATATGTAGCAGTATAATTATCAAAACTACTACTACTCAAATAGTCCAGAACAAAATATATATTTATATTTTTTTTTTTTGATTTTAGGGATATTTCAAAAGTAAAGAGAAAACATGACAATATTTTTTACTTAACAGCTTTAATTACAATAATACACATACTTTATAACATGGGCACGGAACTGCGTGATGGTAGCATGAATAATACCAATAGATATATACTAAGCAAACCCAGTTACGATTTTGTAAATTTTTAATATATGCATTATCGATTATCGATTATGAATTAAATCAATATGAATATATTATGATGTTTAGTTTTTTTTAATGGTTAAGGTTATATACATACATTAAAATTGAAGTTGCTTTTTTGATAGTAATATGTACTATGTAATACGCATTTATCTATTACAATGATTTAACTTTAACATAATGATAACTTCACGGTTATTGATGTTGAAAAACGGTCCTATCAATTTTCTTCTTTTTTAAAAAATACGTACAGGTCCATTTTTTACTTAAAGGCCAGCCCTTGGTAAATGGCTTTGTAACAAGACAAAAAAAAGTAGTTATCATTATGCTTTATTCCTTATGAAGTACTAATAATGGGAGAATCTGACCAAAGCTGATTGTTGTCGCAATTTCATATTCTTTCTATTCAAATCATTTTAAAAAGACACAAAGGTTCTCACCAATGAGCCACACTTTCATATGTCCTTCCCCCCCCTTTCAAAGCCATACTTAATACGTACAGACTAAATTTTGCCAAGAATTTTTGAAATTAGTTTACCACTAGCTTATGTTACACTTTCTTTCCTACTTTCGATTTATTCCCCATTTAATGTCATTGATGAAAGAACTGGAGATATTCATATTCTTATAAAAAAAAGAACTTGGTAAATATACATGAATAGGAAAGTTATCATTTTTTTTGTTATGTTGTTTGTAAAAGTTTATATATATAGACAAAAAATAATGTTTGTACAATTATATTTTGATATGTAATCTTAGATATCTATAATCGACTTAAAACCTTATGTACTTACGACGATCCGCATAAACCTTTTGTGTGTGTGTGTGTGCATGGTGGGACAATGGGTGAGTCATGCTCTTTTTTTGCATAGATAAAAAGCTATTAGGATCAAATAGATATTCTAAAAGTATATTATCTCATACTCAATGACGCATTAAATGAATTTGAGTAAAAAACTATTTCACATCAACTTAATATAATATTAAGAGTAATAAATAAGTCCAGTTAATAATCATATATACAAAAAAGAAAGTATTATACTTTACCTGGTTTAAAATATTGGTAAAGCAATTTATACAGTCTTAATGCGGGATCACAAAAAAAAAATATTTTCCAAATGTTCCACAATTGTCATTAAAAATGAAACTAAATATCAAATTTAGCATAAAAGCTTATGATATAGCGTGGCTTGATTTATCCTTTTTAACTGTGTTATATTAAATTTTACTTATAAAATGAACATATATTATAATTGATAGTAACTCTTAACCCCGTTATTGAAGTACTATAATTCTTTTATTCTTCTTTCCGCTACTAAAAGTAGTGAGGTATCAAAATGTTTTGGATAGTTGTGACGTATTAGCGTGGCAAAAAGTTACTGTATGTGACACCAATTTTTTTTAATGATCTACATTGTCTTTGAACTACATTTTAGTTCACCCACTAAGATAATTAGTATACAATCCTAGTAAGTTTTAGCTTTATATACCAATTAAGTGTATAGAATTTTACTGAAAACAAAGCGTTTTAATATGATAAATGAAAAAAGTAATAAGAAAGATCCCTTTTATATATATTAAAAGAGTTCAAAAGTAGAGAATATTTCTAAATTTTGAATTTTTTTCGTCATCACGCGTTTTTGTTTATTTTTAATACAAACATGGATTGTCGATCAAATTCACAAATAGATTTTTTTTTTAGCACGTTCACAATTTAATCAATAAAAATACCTCATCCTTTCATATCTAATATATCAAAATTATCCCACACACCAATACAAACAGAAATTAAAAATGCTCCGCTTTTGTTTAGTGATACAAAGATACATTTATAAAGGTGTAATACATAGTATAAATAATAAGAGAATAATAAAAGGGTTTGCTGTAAAGATAAAAGGTAAAACAAATAAATAAGAAAACAGAAGAGTGAATTAGCTTGTCCTGAAAGTACAACTTTGTAAAAAAAAATAAAAATAAAAGGTGGTAGAAAGTGTATGTGTATGTGTATGTGTGTGTGTGTGTGTGTGTGTGTGTAGTGGGGAATGTTGAGGGAATTAAATATAACCAAAATTGTCAAAAAAAAATACTAGAAATATTATTACTGTAAACTTGGAAAACAAAATAACAGGAACAAGTTTTCTTGTTGTTTTTTAAAGATAAAATATCAGTCAAAAGGAAAAGTTGGGGGGTGATGTAAAATAAGAATCAGAAAATACTATATAAACCTTTTCCATTCTTTTTATAATGACAACAATTGACATGTTTTTCTTTTACTTGGAAATAGACGAGTCAAAAAGAATAATAGGTATTACAAAAAACTTAGTACAAAGACATAGTGCCAAGAGCTGCAATCAACAAGGTTGTTAAAAGAGCAAATTCAGGACGAATGGTAATGGCTGCACTCTCTTCATCCACTGATTGAGCTGATACCGAACCATCAGATGGTTTTGCGTCTGATGAAGCTGATGAAGAACTATTTGCTGAAGAAGCTGATGATGATGATGATGATGAGGGGGCAACTGACGATGATGCTGCTCCCGAAGAAGATGCAGATGCTACCGCTGGTGAAGAGGAAGCTGGTTTATTGGCTGCTGGTGATGAAGATGCGCTAGCTGCTGGATTTTTGTTGTCGCCGTTTTCAGAAGACGGTGTGCTGGGATTACTATTGCCGTTACCTTGACTTGGAGTATGTATATTTCCACCGGATGCATTTTCTCCTCCAGTGTTACCATTAGCAGCACCAGCATCAGCAGCAATCGCTGCTTGTTCACCTGCCTGAATTTGTGCAGAAGAAATAGGACCACTATAATCACCACCAATGATATGATCACAACCTTTTTCAGAAATACCACGGTTACAATTAGATTCAGTATTCTATAAAATATAATAATAATAATAAAAAGTGTAAATCAATTGTTATTTTTTTTTAAGGTGGGAATCGCAAATGATTCCATTTAGAATGTAATACTAAGATCCTAAGATTTTAATTAAAAATAAAAACTACTTACACAACAACGAATACAATAAGTATAACTAGCTGGTTCGATCAAGTTCACATAATATTTATATCCAGCACATTCAGATGGATTGGGTGCCTTGATATCATATTGACTAAAATTAATAACGTTATATAATAGAAAGATTATTAGTTTTGGATTAAACGAAAATGAATTTATAAATATTTATAGAATTTAGATGACTTACCCTCCCCAATCGGTAATATCTAAATTGCCCTTGGAAGGATCGATTTGACCTAAGAATTTTTTAATAATAATAATAATAAAAGTAAGTAAATATGAAATAAGTTATAGCTTTACTTAATTGACGAACAAAAAATAATTCTTTACCAGTTACTTGAACATAGTCATCTGTAGCAACAAAATGAGCTGATTGAATGAGACCGTCGGGAATCTTTCCAGCACCAATAGCGGCAGGTGTATTACCCATACAGAAAGGTCTAGCATTCCATTCTGTATTTGAAACTATACGGTCGGATGAGTCTGCAGGAGGAAGAAATGTACAAAAATTGTTGGCATCAATAACTTGTGCAATTGGACCTGCAGCTTGAGTTTGATGTACAAATAATAATGATACGGCCATTAATGGACCGATAAATGAGTTCAACATGATAAGTGGATTTATTTTATAAGTTTAGTAAAGAGAAAAAAAAAACTTGATTGTAGTAAGAAAAGGAGGATAGAAAGTCAATAGTAATTCTTCTCTTTTCTCAAAAAAAAAAAAAAATTCTAGTGTGTGTGAAAAACAAAAGACAAAAAAGAGAAAGGAGTGTCAAGGGGAAGGGGAAGGGGAGAAAAAAAAGGAATAATAGGATGAAAAAGAAGAAGAGAAAAGAAGGAAAAGAGCGGGTTATACAATAATAAAAAATAAAAATCCCTAATAAGCTTTTTTTTTTCTTTTCTTTTATATATAGGGTAAAACTCCAATTCAAGACATTTATACCCATTTTAAGGGACCTTTTCTGAGTTATAAAAGGTTAAAAATAATAGTTACACTGAATTTAACTCTTTTTTTCCGTTTATCTGGACACACACATAATCCCTCTCTTCTCGCTACTTTGTTAAATTCAACCCACGTCTTTGTATGCCATGAAAAAATTCAAAGGTTTCACAAAGCGCTATTTTTAAAACTACATTTTTCCTTTTCAAGGCACTTTTAACATGCATTTTGTTTGTAGCACCGCTTGTCACCTTATTATTTCTTCATTATTTCATGAGCAACCTAGTTTTTTTTTCTCTTAAAGAGATTTATTATACATTTTTGGGAATATTTATATATAACTTGGTAACAGTAATAATAATGTATATTAACAGCACAAAAAAAAATATGAAGGTTGCACATTTCTCTTTAAAAAACTCTATAATTAAATCTAGACCTCATCCTGCTTATCGTCCTTGTGTTAAATATGTGTAAATGGTTATCGGGCAAAAGTTTCTTTTTTTATATATTGAAAACACGACCATTGAGATTTGTTTCAGGTTTAGAAAAAAAAAATCAATCCATGTAAAATCTAAAAAAAAAAGTAAAACAATGTGCATGATGGTATTTGTTTCTCCCCTTGAAATAATAGAAATCAACTGCCCAAAGCATGGACCTTTTCCCTGAAAAAGACGGATAAACTTTATCATTATGTTTGAGGGAAAAAATATCAGTTCTATTATTGGGAAACCCAAGAACTCCTATATTTCGTTGTATTCTTACATGTGCAGAATTGCTTATATACATAATAAACTTTTTCTCCTATCTTATTCTTTCTTATATTTTTTACTTATAGAAGATTAACAGTTTAGGGAATTGTAAAGGCGTGTTGTAATTGTCGGTGCTCAATTGGCTTATTGTTAAATTAAACTTCTTGACCATACATATTATAAGAATATTACATATGTTATTATGATAATAATAAGTACCGGATAAAGTCTTTTATATAATCACTGTTTTATCCTTTTTTTTTTTTTTATTACCTACCCCCTTTTCCTTTTAAACTCCCTTTATGCATATATAAATATATATATTAGCGCTTATTCATCAGAATGTCAATTGTTTTTAAAATAAACAACTAAATATAAAAACAATATTAATTGACTCTATATTTATAGTATTTATGGAAGGAAATATTATTGATAAAGAAGTATTATATATCAATTATTAAATTAAAGTCATCATTTATAAAAGCGTTGAAAATCATTAATGATGTAATAACTACATGACATTATGTCAAAAAGCGAATAAAAAAATGTTTTTTTTACCCATTCATTAAATATCTGTTTAGATATCAATTATTTTTTAGAATAATAATAAATCAAAATTTTGTCTCACCAAAAGTGGTATCCATTTTATTATGTATAGTAGAGTAATATTGAAACAGGTATACAAAATAATGGTATAGTAATCAATAAAATTATATATTAAATGTCAAATTATAGTCATCACAATTTACCTTTATTTTAAAATGTGACACTTATTGCATGAGATTACATGACACTTCCCAAAATTTATTGTTATGGAATCATGACTGGGGAGGAGTTCATAAATAAAATTCAAAATTGTGTAGGAACTGAAACAATCCTGTCGTCGCGATTGAGAACCTATATCATTTAATTAGCTGCTTTGAAACTTAATATAAAATCGTATATGCTCACCAACTAGTGGAATTTGATAAGTGTAATATGTTATTGCCATGGTAACATAGACAGCTTTTCGAACATCATTAGGTGGTTACACGATGTTTCTTTTTGAGAAACACGGTAGTAACCTTTTTAATAACTGCTTTAAGCACCTAGTAATGCGACCAGAAACATACGTTGATTATGAAAAAAATAATAATAAAGTAGTGGGCATAATGGTAACGTACTGGTTCCAAGAGATTACAACTTTTGCTCAGCGTTACTATTACTATTATTACTATTGTAATCGACTTGTTGATTATCTTGCTTAAACTCATTTGGTAGTTCATGCAAAGTGAAGTAATATTCTATTGGGCTATTAATTATATTAATATTTTCGCTATACTTATTTTCAAAAACTGATGGTAGTAGTAGTAGTTATTGGCAGTTTTTCGGTTTTATTATTGATGGAGGAGCAGGAGGGTAATTATTCTTTTAGCTTTTGCTGCTTTAGTATGTAGTAGATGGTTCAATTGTATTTTGACTTTCTATACATTCCAAAATTTATAACTGATTACGTAGGAAAAAGAATAATAATTTTTGGACATACCTTGGGCAGAAGTAGTTGGTGATTGAGACAGTTTACTTTTTTTCGGTCTACCAGATCAAGCATTTTTATATGGTTTTTATTAATATTATTATCTATAAGATCAAAAAAAAAATATATATATGTCAAATGACGAAAACGATGAAATCGGTTTAAAAAACCACAAAAAAAATATACAGATAATTGCATAAAGTATAGTACACATGGCTGTCTAGTACGCATACATATTCATCACCTTAAGTCGGTTCATTTAAACAGTACCAAGTCGTAAAATGATTGGTCGAATTTTGAAGAGTGGCTTTTCAATTGGTTCCCGCCACGCATTATAAAGATAGATGAAGGATCAAAGAAATCTCTTTTTTTTCTCAGCAAACCCGTCTTTTTTGCATAAACAAAATGGCTCTTTTGTCAAGGTAAGTGAAATTAGAAACTAATTGAAAATATTTAAATGACCTTTTATAATAATGTGATAAAAACATTTTGGGTTTTTTTTTTGTCTATAGTGAATGTCCTGATTTAAAACTTATTGCACGCGGCAAAGTTCGCGACTTATATGAAGTTGACGAGAAATCATTACTATTCGTCGCCACTGACCGTATTAGTGCGTTCGATGTTATCATGACTAATGTAAATTGCTTTTTTTTTTCTTTTCTTTGGGAAAAACAACAGCAACGAATTGTGGATATGGAATTTATTTTAGCTTCTTTTATGTAATTGTATACTTATACATATATATAGCCTATTCCTGGTAAAGGCAAAGTGTTGACTCAAGTGTCACTCTTTTGGTTCGACTTATTGAAGGATGTATTGCCTAACCATCTTATTACTGCTGATTTTGACAAGATGCCTGCAAATATTCAAAAATATCGTGATCAATTAGAAGGTCGATCTATTTTGGTAAAAAAGATGCGCGTTTTACCTATTGAAGCTATTGTAAGAGGATATATTACAGGTTCAGGTTGGGCTGAATATAAGAAGAAGGGTACTATTTGTGATATTGAACTCCCAAAGGGTTTGGTTGAAAGTCAAAAGTTACCTACTGTTCTTTTCACACCTAGTACAAAAGCTGAGATCGGTGACCATGGTAAGTTGCATAATCAAAAATTAACTTTGTGTCTTATGTACATTTCTATATTTGGGACTTAAAAATTTCATTTAACTAATTTATTCTTTTAAAAGATGAAAATATTCATCCATCCAAAATGGTAGAAATTCTTGGTAGTCAAGAATTGGCTGATAAGATTACAAATGCTGCTATAGCATTGTATACCAAAGCTAGTGAATATGCTGCAAAGAAGGGTATTATTATTGCCGATACCAAATTTGAGTTCGGTTTGGATGAAAATGATAATTTGGTTGTAGTTGATGAAGTATTAACACCTGGTAAGTCATTTTTTTTTTTTATTATTTTTCATTTTCAATTTAGGATAGTATAGATATTATTGAGAATATAAAATAGAAAAACATAGACGCATAAAAAAGAATGAAGATATGGAAAAATCAACTATTAACTCTTTTTTTTTCTTTATATATCTAGATTCCTCTCGATTCTGGCCTGCAAGCAAATATGAAGCTGGTCGTGGACAAGAAAGTTTTGATAAACAATTTGTTCGTAATTATCTTGAGTCCATTGGCTTTGATAAAAAGACCTCTATTGAACTTCCAGCTGATGTTATCTCAAACACATTAGAAAAGTATAAGGAGGCATATTATATGCTTACTGATAAAAAAATTGTATTGTAAATAATAATAAAAATGAGCTATTGTAAACCTTCTTTTTTTCTTGATGATATAATGTATTTTATTTACCCGCTTCTCTAGATTCATATAACTTCTTTTCTTTTTGTGATCAACTGTTAAATCGTATTTTATTGAAATAGAAAAAAAAAAGACTTCTCAAATTTGCTATTCTTTGGGCTTGGTTCTTTTTTTTTGCGAAACTGACTTAACGATACGTATCCACGTGTATTTGATGCATCTGATGATTTTAATATATCATATGATAATATGATATGTACGTGGTTTTTCTATAGGTAATACATACGTTCTTTTATTATAACAGTCTTTTTACTATTTAGTATCTGTGTAGGATAAGAAACTCAATTTTCTATCTATATTGAATATAAATGGAGATGACAACACTATTTAGATATTAAGAAAACAAAAAAGAGCGAAAAATGAAAAAAAAAAAAAATTCCTCTGGTTTACTGACAAGGCGTGGCGAGTGAAAGAACGATAAGCTTTTTTTTTCGAGCATGTTCGGACAATTGGCGGCTTGTCCCGTTTTATAATTAACCATCGTGATTCTTTATAGTTTTCTCACAGTAGCTTTTAAGAAGAAACGCCAAAGACTTCACATCATTATAAAAAAAAGCTCAGCAGGTTCAATTTTCCTAAAATGGGTGTCATTTTACAATCTTATTGATCATAGTATATTTGAACAACATTCCAATCCCCAAATGTATATCTAAAATGTGTATATATGTATGTATGTATGTATGTATAATTTAACAAAAAAAGGAAATTCATAAGAATATATATGCGTATAAAAGCTTATATTTATAATTTAAAAAATAGAGGTTCTTTTTTAAAAGAAAGGAAAGGAAATGAAATATACCACAAGTAAAAAAAAAAGCACTAATGTATGATGATGAAATTATTGAGAAAAGACGTATATAAATAATTGAAAATCAGGAAAAGAGAGACAGAAAATAATAAAATTATAGAAAAAAAAACGCAAAATAGATGGTCAAAAAAATGGTATGTGTGTTGAGGGAGGAGGAATGAAAACTTAATTGTATAATAGAGAATGATGATGTTGCTGTTGTGTAGTATTTTGATGATTATGGCGCTGATGATGGTAGTTGTTGCTACTAATGCTATTATTATAATCGTCAGCATTACTGATGCTATCGCTGCTGACACTATTATTATCGCCATTCAATGATGTAGAGAAAGAAAGATCGCTACGACATTTTTTCTGATGGCGCAGTAAAGAATCACGACGACTGAATGATCGATGACAAACACTACAGGTATGGATAAATTGTTTTTCATGTACAGAATTGAGGTGTCGTTTTAAATCTTGTTGTCGGTTAAATCCCCTATTACATTGAACACATTGATGTGGTTTATCGTCAACATCATGTTCAGGCAAAGTGCTGTAGTTCTTGTTGTTGGGAGATGATATAGTTGGTGTTTGTCGTTTTTGCTGTTGTGTTGGTGATAATGCTGATTGGCTCGCCTCTGCTAATGGGGTTCGGGTTGTTGTAGTAGTAGTATTATTTCGTACCACATTACTGCTTTTCGTGCCACTATTAGCCATTTGATGTCCGTGTTTTTTATTGCGACTGCGCTGTTGTTGTGGCTGCCAAGCCGAAGATGAGGAGGAGGACGCTTGCCGACTATGATCCTTGCGCGGACGACGCTGTTGTCGCTGCTGAGATGTATGGTTCTGTTGGTCGCAGGGCATTTGTAGCGGTGGGAAAAGGTCATCACTTATTTCCACCGATCTCCCATTTTCTTCAGTTGAAAACCGTGGTTGTCCTTGTTCTTGTTCAGAATAATCCTGATACATTAATAGATAATGTTGTAAATCGGAACCCAGCGAAGTTGATGATATATCCCTTGGACTAGGCCTTGTTCGTTTACATGGTGGTGACATTTCTAGTATATTATGATTATTACTACTGCCTACAAAATATTCTTCATCATGACGAATGAAAAATTGTGACAAATGTTTTTCGTTTGAACTAAATGACGGCGGGGATGGTAAATATTCAGTCGTTGTTGTTGATGGTAACGAGTCGTTACTAGAGCCCGTAGTGGGGGTGGTATGATGATAAGAATGATAATAACAATGACTATTGTCCTGATGGTTGCTAGTAGTGGGGTATACGGTTGTATTGATATATTCGCTATGAATACTACTACTGCTACTATTGTTTAGCCATGGTA
Organism: Circinella minor; assembly: GCA_016758965.1. NCBI lineage: Eukaryota > Fungi > Mucoromycota > Mucoromycetes > Mucorales > Lichtheimiaceae > Circinella > Circinella minor. The sequence continues at coordinate 168,553 of JAEPRB010000008.1, read as the reverse complement.
AACAAGCAGTATCAGCATTATTTTGATTTTCAATTATTCTACTGTCATTATAATTAGTTGCTGTAGCAGCTGTGGATGACTTTCTGGGATCCTGCCCAAAATGATTATTACTAGGATTGTAAGCTGTAGTATGGCGTGAAAAATCATGATGATTTGGTATTATAGGTTGCTGATGCGAGGGAGTTGAACTGTGTCTTGCATTATTTTCTGCAGGGATTGTTGATGGTGGTATAAGCGTGGGATAGTGTTGTTGTTGCCGTGGATGTTGAGCTGGTTGTTGCTGAGTTCCATCGGACACATCCGATGACGTTCCGCTCGTAAATGATGTAAGAAAGCCAGGATGGTGAATAATCTCTTGCACTTTATTGATATATTCCATTTGCCTTAGAAAGTTCACGCTACCACCGCCGTTTATATTCCGTACAGATGATGTTATTGGAACCACTCTATGGTCCAAACTCGAGTCAACCGAATTATCTGTGTATGTAAGTGGTCTCATGGTCGTTGTTGGTGATGATACTCTTAATAATTGTGAAGTCGATGTCGTGTCCTGAGATAGTTTATACCCGTATTGGCTATTAATATCATCGACGAAATATGTCTGTTCAAAGGGTTCTACCATAGTTAATAAATAATAATGTGATGAAGATGGTATACAAAATATATTTTATATACAAAGATAACTAATAATGTATCTGTGCGAAATATTTATGATGATGATTGAATGAAGATCCGATGAAATGAAATGCCGTGTAAAGTAAAAGAAATCAAGATGAATAAGATGAAATACAATGCGTACTAAAAAGATGATATGAAAAAAATTAAAAAGAAAGAGTAAAAGAGAAAAAAGGAAAGAACAGCCTGGAAAGTGAAAAAAAGTAAAAACACTATTATTATTTTTTAAGACATCATCCTATCGTTGTACAATGTTGTTGTTCCCTGGATAGGAAATAAACTTAGCGTCGGGCTTCGCCGGTGGTTCTCAATCAGCTGCCCTGTGTGCCAATACCAGCTTTCTCATGCATAAAGTGAGGAAAAAAGAGTGAAAGACTAGAACCCACGTAAAAAAAAAAATGCGGCGCAATTATTATTTTTAATAATAATAATAATTAGTATGATTTATTTAAAAAGGTTTCTTATAAAATAATATTATTAAAAAATTCTCGTAGTAAATGGTTATAGATTTTTTTTTTGTCATGAGTCAACAAAAAAGTGCATGTCTATATAAAATACTCCTTAATTTTTTTTATAAGGTTGGAATAAACAAAAGGCATCTGCCCCTCTTTCTTTCATTATGTTTAGAAAATTTTCGGATTTCCTTTCATATATATATATATATACCGGGGAGAGAGTTTTTTTTTTCTACAGCTTCGGGATTGTGAGAAATCGTGCCGAAAATTTAATTTCTTTTCAGTAGTCATGAGAGTACAATAATATGAAACTTCAACTCCTTGACTATCCACCATCTGATGTCTTTCTGTGCGATCCCTCAATTTCCTCAAAAGTTGGTCATTATAAACATGTGAGAGAGCTCTTTTTTATAACCATTGGGAAGAATGTTATTGAAAGAAAAAAAAGAAATAAAAACTATATCGGAACAATTAAACTTGCATATCGTACATCTTTTACAGATAGTGGCACAGACCTGGCACATTATTATTGTTATTGTTGTTGAATTTAGATATTTTTATAATGATTAGGCTAACATGAGTATAGCTACACTTTTTTTTTTTTTTTTGGTTGTAAATAGTAAGTACAATGCTTTTAATGGTATTTGTTATTTCTTTCAAGAAAAAAAAATCCATGACAACAATATAGAAAGCCTATAATGGTAATGAGAAGATGATGACTTTTTATATGCAATACATCGTCTCTTAAAATTATTGTTACTCCCTTATACATTACCATTTTTTTATAGTAATTACAGGAAAAATGACTAAAACATTTATAGCTGTCCAAATGATTAAGAACCTATGTATTATCTATTATCAAAATAAAGTCGGTCAAATGAGTACCATTTAGAACATGTAAAAAAAGGAGAAAAGAAAAGGGAATAACGGAGGAGCGGCGCAGAAGCTTTAGGTATGTAACTGGTCAGCTGAAGTTACTAAAATTTGATTGTTATGTAAATCCTTGTTTTGTTCTCCTCTTATTTAAGTACCGTTTTTATATATCATTGCTGGTAAAAAAAAAAATGAGACGTAATATATGATAATAATAATAGAAGGTATGTATGAAAATTTTTTTGTTTATATTCTATTATTTGGGAGGCTTAGTGATCGCTGTCGGGCAAGACACAAATCGACCGATATTAGCAAGAATATGTTATGATCTATTTAATGGTAAAAGTTGAAAGACATGGGGCACATCCTGTAAAAAGCAAAGTGGTCATGGTGACGATTTTTTAAGGTTCACGTTACTATTTCGGTTATCGGGAACACAAAAAACGGACCCAGGACCGAGATTACCGAGCCCTTAAATAAATAAGAAAAAAAGATTTTACCTCATATCCTTCTATTTGTACTACAATAGTTCGGGTTGGTCTCAACTTCCGAACAAGATTTTTTTTATTATTTCATCTCGTAACAACATATTGAATCAACATTAAATGGAATATGTTAAAATTTTCTTTTTGCGTAGAGCGGATTCACACAAAAATGTTTACAAAACGATTAATGAATTTCTTTTTTAAGATAAGATTAAACCAGGATTTTTTTTTTTTTTTTGGTTTAATGATACGTAAATGGGCTTTTAAAAGGTTATTATAATAATTCGCACTGTTTCAGCTTGGACATGAAAATGTCAAATCGATCCGAGTTTTTAATGGTAAAAAAAGGAAAAAAGTTAATGTTCTCATAGCCTAAAAATAACGTAAAACTTTTTCTTTATCCCCATTTTTACAAAGAATCAGGCTTTTTGAGCAGTTGAGAACCCATGATCTCATTGATAAAGTGCTAAAAGTGAGATACAAGCTGGCACCAGCTCTATCTTCAACCAACATTCGTCAAGAGGATCAATCAAAAATAAACCTGAATTGTATCATACAAGGGCACTGGGGAACCGCATTTCTGGAGAAAGTCCATAATCCAAATACTAAATTATATAATGTTTTGGTAACACAGCGTCAAAAAAATCATGTTTAATAATAAATCATCATCATTCATAATGAACTTTCTTTTTTATAATAACACAACAAAACAACAACAAATAAAATAAAATAAACAAAGACTCTTCTCGGTTTTACCAAAAGCTCTAACACTAAGCAAAGGAAATCGATTTTTTCTTTCTCAGTAATATATTTAATTGGAACAAAGAAATTGTTAAAAAAGAAGCCTTATTGGAAACTTAAAAATTTACAAATAAACTAAAAATATGGAATAGTAATATATTCAAAGAAAAAAAAAAGCGAAAAATATAAGTATAATTATATGTTGGGGGAAATAATAAGGAACAAGACGAATGGATATTGTCATCGGTCAAGGGTGCCGGACATACTTTTAGATGATGAAATGTATCAACAACATTAAGGTATTTATTAATGAAACTGGCCCCCAACGCGTTTTCCATCCAATTGTTGTGCAATGTGCTTCGATAGCTGTTATCATTTTATTGTGTACTGGCATTGCATTCTGAAATGCATATACAACAAATGATACTATCTTTATTCTGGAATTGACTTACCGTTCTAGTGTCTTCAATAAGCATCATTAAAGATTTATATTGATTATTGGAGACTTTGTATTGACTCCCAGTAAAAGCTGATTCCACTGATAATACACAAGAGGCTTACAGTAGCCTATCACTTATGTTGAGAGGAAACATTCAACATATCAAGATACAAGATAGTTACACCTATTCAAAGGTATTATCAGCATTGTTATAAGCATTAGCAAGAACACATTCTCGAATTATAGAACCATCCAAATGTCGAGATAGAAAAATGTAGCGTGTGAAAAAGAAATGTTTTAACAGGGTAGCATTAGGAAGCGATACAGTGAGTTTTATACTAATGAGAGTCAATGATAATGATAAAAACAGTTTTTAGCATACGTATTCATTGCTATGCTTAGTGTAAAATAGTAGTAATAGTCATTATTGTTAGAAAAAAAACTTCAGATCATATTAAATCCATCAGTTTTACACCTCATTTCTTAATATTATTAGTACCTAACTTAATAAAGAACTCAAAAAAAAGACAGACACCATTCTTGCGTATCTCTATGATAAAAAATCAAAAATATTAATAATAAAATAATTTTTCATTTATCACGACTCACATCACACTTTTCCACATTCATTTTTTAGAGAAATATACATATTGACATTATTAAAAAACGCAACCAAAACAACAATATGCTTATTGGTTATCCGATGACATTTGTCTTGTTTATCTTCTTGAATAAGTTATGGTAGAGATCTAATGGCTTCAATGCTGTATGTTAATGTATTTTTTTGTCGTTATCCCGCCCCTCACATGAATATACAAAGCCACTTTTTTTTTATTTGACCGGGTGCTTCATACATTTACTGTGGTATAAGTACGACTGCTACTAGAGATGGCTGGTGGACGTCCTAACAAACTACGTCCAAACAACGCCAGAACTATTATTTCAACGCTACTACTGTTTGTATTTTTTTGGTTCTCCAAAGAAGATAAAAAAAAATTACTGCATGTACTGTACTAGGTGAAAAAAATTTTAACGAACACGTACATAACTAGCACTCAAACAGAGAACATGTACTATCATTGAATCACCATCCACCTCTGCTACTTTGGCAATTAGGCATATATCAATATGGTACTCCCCTTTGGATATCTTCAAAAGATTATTCTACTTTTATTCGGTCAGTCCTGGAGTATGGGTTAGAAACTACAGCGTTATTTCAAAAACAAAAAGAGCAACTTTATAATGCACAGAAAATTGTCTAAAAATGGATTTAAATTGTAACCGTTCAACTCATTTATAAATAATTGTTTCTATGACACTGGCAAGCTTAGTACCGTCGATGAATGTCCGATTAAAAACACTGTAATTGAAATTTGTCACCCCAAGACATGTTAGTAACTATAATGGCTAGATCAGCTTGTTTGGAATAAAAACAGTGATATCATAAACAATAGAACCATGGCGTCAAATAATACTTTTTATAAGTTCCACAACAGTTATAAAAAGAATAAAAACAAAACGTATAATTCAGTAAGCAAAATAATTAAATACAAACAAATAAAGGGCACAACAGTCAAAGCGAGAAACGTAAATTAATACGATGCCTTTGAAAAAAAAAGTGTCATTGACCCACCCTATCCCAAGATCACCATTGACTAGTCGATGCATTGGGTATCTTCTTACCATTTTAAGAGTCATAATTGTGATTTTGTAGCCACCAAACGCTGGTATTATACCTCTTGCATTATACTTAATCTGCTCCATAAAAGCTCCAAGCTACGTTTGGTATTATTTCATCTTTACCATACGACATGAAACCATTAGATTTTTATTATAAAACTGTGCCTCACGCTCAGAAGCTAATTTATAACTCAAACAAATAGCACAAAGTCTGGCCGATACTTATCCATATTCTCCGTGAAATAGACCTGTCGAGTCTTTCTGACGAAGAATTTGATGGCAGTGAACCAGACCCAGATAATGCTATTAACTTCTCATTTACCTCCCACACACAGTAGCAAACAAACGCCCAGAATGTTTTCTTTTTCTGTTCCTTATACTCTCTGCCTCACCAATAATCTCCTTTTCGCCTGGAATTTTTTTTCAGATAATTCCTCCTCTTCTCTATTTTTATATAAAGATACGTATACGTGATAATTTTCTTTTCGTAATGTACCGCAAGGAAGAGGCCATATGTTCAGAGGCATAGGTTAATCCAGTCTTCCATTTAATAAATATGTACAAGATTTTAACCTAATTTTTTTTTATCGATTCTATACGCGAAACAGATGGCAAGTTATTGAAATGCTTGTTATCCTCTATTTAGTAAAAAAAAATTCTCATAAATAAAATTTAATGATCTACCAAAAGATCCACTGTAAGGTGTGGCGGATAATAACAGTAATACCAGTTCTACATAAGGAGAATCCAGTACACAGCAGACAACACCTGTATAAAGTTTACAAAGTGATCATTACTTTTAATATTTATCAATTCAATAAAATATAAGCTGACACTAAAAAGAAAAAAGAAAAACAAAATCAACACTCCTATTAATATGAATATATTAGTGCACACTGGATGGTTATTATTGATGTTTTATGTGGTATATCACAACGTTGTTACCAGACTGCTGGATTCACATTTATAGGAGGTTTCAAAAAAAAGTTGTTTCGTTAGTTTATAATAAATCTTCTTTTTTTTTTTTAAAAAAAAAAATAGAGTTTATACATATTGTCACAAAGCAAACAAAAATTATAAACTCTAATATATTATTATAATGACATTTAAATCGACAAGAAATGTTAACTGTAGGAATACGAGAATAAAGTGTCATAGCAGGTTATTAAATATAGCACCATAGCAACAAAGTAATATAATTAATGTTAGTGCAACGGAAACAAGTTGTTGACACGTTTGTGATAATACTTGTTTTTTATTTAATTAATAATAAATAACTATGTATACCGATAGCTAGGAACAACATAATCATATATTTCTTTTTTGTCAGATCCATTAATAGTGTCACAGGTACGTATTTGGTATGAAACAAGTAAAAAGAAATGATGATCGTGTATCGTTATGCATAATGGCGTTTGACGTTCTGTTTTTTTTTTCAACACTTTAAAAAGTTAATAACATTAGTGTGACGGTCTAGACACATTAACAGCCAGATCCTTTCTATATAAGACTACCTTAATGTTATTATAAGTTATATAAGTGTTATTATTTTGAAGTTGTCATTCAAAATCATGATACTCCGTATTTGTTTTATCCTAGTATAGCTAGTAAATAATACAGCCGAGAGATTATTGTTTCTTATCATCGTGGGAAACTACATATGTGACCAAGATGATTGATTGTAAACATGTGGTTATATACCTTATGGTTAAAAAAGGCAATAATGGTCTTGGAATTGTACTGTTACATTAACTACATATAAAAAATAAATGCATGGTAAGAAAGGGGGTATTGGTTGGCCAGAAGAGTTTGGATGGCTTCAAACTTAATAATAATGATGCGATATCAAATTTATGTAAACAAATTATGCTTTATTATTGAGTAAAAAAAACCATTATCTACTTGCTGCGACATCATATTGCATAAAATTTAATTGATTTTAACCATCATCATATATAATGTAATGTATAATGTCATAAAAGAAAGCCTACAAAGAGTTTGTTTATATAATATATTAAACTTGCTTATGCTGTTGTGTATCTATTACTAAAAATATTAGAAAAATATAGTGTACACTAACTTCAAAAAGCAATTATGAATTGTAACAAGTTCTTTTTTTCTTATAGAATGTTTTGAAAAAAAAAGAGGTACTAGAAGAAGGTTGCGCGATATTACTACTATTTTTCATTACCTGTTACAAAAGTATAAGGAAGTTTCTATTGTTCTTTCTTTTATGTCATAAAACATGAGCAATTATTTTGTCATGGTAACTAACCAGTATACTACTACTACTTGTCTTGAGCTTCTTTTCTTTTTTTTTTTTAAAAAAAAAGACTAAAATTAAAGGAGAATAAAGAATGATATTTTTTTTTCTAGGCATGTAAATGATAAGGCCAAGTTCTGATGCAAGGGGTCTGACTTTAATGCAGGAGGTTAGAATTTTTTTTCTTTATCCCAAACTACATACTTCCCATCGTATATCTTAGTAACTAATATATTAGTGCCTCAACAAGCTTTTTTTTTCTATTCATGGTCGTACAGATCGCAAAGCCTCGCAAGAAAAAAGAACAAAACAAGTCATCATTATTGGATAATTATTTTAAGTTTTGAATGAACTTGTTACATATTACTTTAATGTGTTGTGTTATTGTCACCTCGTGGAATAGATATATGGGGAGGGGGTTAAAGAAGAACGATTAGTAAAAAGAAAAAGTAAGTACCGATGGATCGAACTATATAAGCAATTTTTTGATAACTATTCAATGATAAAAATTGGGCTTGACAACAGTTTTTTTTTAGCAAGGAGGCCAGTGCACATCAAGGATTTCTATTAATAATTCTACAATTTATTATCAAATTATCTCTTCTTTCTGACTTTAACATTCCCTTCTCCGTGAAAACTTGCTAATGTCTGTGGTTATGCACCTACATTATGTAGAGTGGAAGGGGTTGGGCATGTTAAGGATCTACCAACGGATCCGTGCAGCACTCAAGTAAATCCCAAATAGTTACTATTATTATGAGCTAGTGTCAATGTCAGCTTATTTTGACAGGCAATGCTCTTCTTAATCATGTCTTGTAATAAACAAATAACAAAATAGAAACAGAAAATAAAGAAAAAAAATAGTACGATGATCTTTTTTGAGCATATTATTCTTCGTAAGAAACACAAGTTAAAAAAAAAGAAAATTAAATTGTCTCCTTAGTATACATTAACATACTAGCATTATAATCTATAAAAAGAGTGTAGTAATGCTTTGTCAATTGAAAGTTGAGATTTGAGCTGACAATAAGTATAAGGAGACATCCTCAAGGGCTGCTTTTTTTTTTTAAAAAAAAAAAAAAAGATGTGGAATTTTATGGGAAACACAAGGCGTTTTAAGCAATTACCTTTCTTAGTCTTCTTACCTTGCGCACGGCGATGCTATAACTCAATCAGGTTAGGCACATGTTTATGCATCAATCGAACCTTTTTTTTGTTTTGTTTTTGTTTGCCCCGGATATTATCTCAGCATATGAATTTCTAAAAACTATTGATTTCTATAATTGTAATACGGCTGCAATAATCCGATAGTGCATAAAAAAACTTGTTTTAGCGTAAATAATCGAGTAATATTATTATTATTTTCCCAATTCCATGTGTAAAACAGTGTAAATGATCCATTCTTTTTTTCTTCTGTTAACTTCTTCGAGCTTTTCTTTTTACTCATTAAAACGTAAGGGTGGGTCACTATTTACTCCTTTTTTTTTTTGAGATCGCCCTCCTTTTCTCTCACATAGCATCTTTTTATATCATTGTTTAATCAGATGAAGTTCAAAAGAAAGACCGAACGAGAAACCAAAATAAAATAAGGCGTTATACATAAAATAATTCGTGGCGCCCCTCCTTCACCCCCCTCCTTAATGGTTAACTTTTTTCCCATCATTCTTCCGTTCCTGTTACCACAAAACAACGAGCGACAGCAACATTATTCTCCGCATCTTTTTTTACCATTAAAGACTTACATTCATGTGTTACCTATTATTATACATATTTATATGTTAATAAGGATTAATAATTTTAATATGTTAATATAAAACCTCTATACGAGGACTGGACTTTCACATACTCAATTTCTATTGATATATTGAGTAGTTGCTATGCGTACGAAAGAAATAAACTTGGCCACCACATTTAGAATATATTTGAGTACTTCTTGTTAAATGTTATTTATTGACAGTTTGTATGAGTCAGAAAATATGTTTTCTATTGACTGTGTCATTAATGTCCACGGAATCTCCTTATTAATCCATCTACTTTACTATCCCTTCCCTCAAACTCCTTTTTGCAATTACTGACATGTAGGATAGTATTAAATAAAATATTATATATAAATATATTTCTATTTGGTAAAGTTATTTGACATTATATTATATACTACTATCTTTTATTACGCATAATTTATTTAATATTAATATTAGTATTAATTTTATTTACTAAGTGTCAATGATAATGTTAAGAATTAATGATTTCTTGGTTATTTATTTACTACTACGAACAATAGACTGTATTTCTAGAATGAACTTTTATTACATCGGAAATGCTATTTCAAGAAATAATGTATGGAGTGATAAGAGAAGAAAGGGGGACTATTAGCTTCTTTTTTTCTTTTTTTTTTTTACAAAAAAAAAAACGAAAAAAAGAAGTGGAAGATTTGAAATGAAAGTCAAACGCGTCAAAAGGTTCCTGTAGAAAAATAGGTTTGCATGTGTTTTTCTTATTAGGATGCGACAATAATATGTATACGTAAAAAAAAGAAGGAACAGAGAGTTTATAAGTACTTTATTATGTTGGCCTAGTCTATTCACGATTTTATTCTTCTTTACCCTTATTGTACTCCCGATTATTATTATTTACATGTTTTCACTGTAATATTACCTTGCTTCCTGTTTTTTTATTATTATTATTACTTTGTTTCTGTACATTCATTAAATATAAATATAAAAGAATAATGTGATGAGTGTATACATGTATAATCTATTTTATTATCCTTATTAGTTTTTTCCCCTTTGTTTTATTTTCTCTTTTCTTTCTCTCTTCATTATTAGTGCAGCTCGTTTAATATATATATATATATATATTTCCTTTTTCAATTTTATAATAATCAAATCTTTTTCTTCTTCTTCTCTCTCTCTTCTCTCTTCTCTCTTCTCTTTTTTTTTTTTTAAATTTTATTATTATTTGTTTATACAATACATATTATATATATATATACATAATATTATTCTGTTCATTACCTTTTATTTTTATTTCTACGTGGGAGTTTGTCAGTCTTTTTTTCTCTCTCTTTTTTTTTTCATCTCCTCCAACCCCCCCATACTATCACCATTATTATTTATTAACATCACACACACACACACATACATCAAAAAATAATACTAACAAAAGACTAAAAAAAGCCAGCCAAACCATATATAACAACAGTGCCCAATATAAACAGAATCCCGTTCACATTTTATTATTGTTTTTATCATATTTACTTTTGCTTTTTATTTTCATTTTCATTTTTCGTTCTCTTCTCTTCGGATAATATCGTCTACTGGTCGACACAAAAGCAGAAAGCGTAAAAAAAAGAGAATAAGTTGTCGAACTGTAAACTTTCTGATCCTCTTCCCCTCCCCCAACAACAGCACCACAAGTTTAACACAGTAAACATCTGAGGTAATTTTTTATCATCCGCCCGGTATGACAGGTTATGGCTGGGATATATATAAAAAACAAAAAAAAAAAAGCAATACAAGAATATTGTTTCGGAAGAGAGGGACAAGAAGCTAATAGTTTTTTTTCCTTCTTTGATTTTCTTACTGTTTTTTTTTTTTTTTTTTTGCATTTTCAGCACGTTTTTTTTTATTTTATTTTATTCGCATGATAATTACTGGTTACCATAGAACCTACGAAACTCCAAGTAATTCACCGCTTATCTTTACGCGCGAAGAAGGGTGAGTTGAAAGTCATGACGATAAATAAGCAATAATGATGGTGATAATGATTTCGTGTGTTATTAACTATGAAATATTATTATTGTTTAGCATTATGGATTTTAAGTCAAACGGAAATATTGCGACAGGTTATGACGCGTTCACTTCACCTGGAATGATAAATAACAACAGTAATAATGTCTCAAACACGTCAAATCCAAATTGCAACTACGTTCCATCATTCAACAATTTTATACCACAACATTCTTCTCCACCATTAATGACACCGACAACAGCAACTCATCATCCTCATCAACACCAACAACCATATAATCATTCACCACATCATATTCATCATATTCATCATACATACCAACCACAAGACCAGCAGCAACCTAACGTTTCAACTATTGGATTACGTCCATCCTATGTAACACACATGATAGGTGGTTCAACTATAGCAACTGCATCTTCATCTACCGATTATTTCAAACCTCCAGCAGACATTAATGATAAAATAGTAAAAAACGAAATAATTCTCGATAGTAATAGTAACAAACAACAGCAGCAACAACAACAACAACAACATCATCACGCTCAACAATCGGGGATGTCATGGAATGACAGCCGACCGGGACAAGATCCGATGGTAAATATGATGATAATGAACGACGTCAACAGCGGTAATAGCGGAGGCTATCCCGATGACAGCTTTGTAGCACATTACACATATTATTCTCCTTCATCAGCCATTCAGTCTAGCCCGTCATCCGATTTTTCACCACCCCTCAACTCATTTGCTACTAGTAGTTGTAATTATAACAATAGTAATAGTAGCAGTAATAATAGTCACAGTGGCATGGCATCATTTGGACGGCCTCAGCATCATATCAAACGTCGCTGTTCATCCGCTCTAGCAATCACTCCTGTGCCTGAAGGAAATACTACATCCACTGCGTCTACTAGTACTATTGCTGATAACAATCAACCAGAAACCATAATAGCCAATAGTCATAATACTAATAATACTACAATCACTACTTCTCTATCAACAACAGTGGCATCATCTGCAGTAGTAGACAATGTTGCTACAACACCCATGTCTGGTCATTTTTATTCACATATTCCTTCGCAACCCTCTTTAGATAATATTCACGCGCAGCATTCATCTCAACAACAGCAGCACCACGTAGCAACATCAGGTTCTACAAGCACCATGGTGACACCAACATCATCTGCCACGGGGACACCCTCGCCTTGCTCCTTTCCGGGATCTGCATCTTCGTCTTCCTCAGCCGGCCAGCCTATAATAGATCAGCGAAATGCAAATATGTACGTTTTTTTTCATTACACATAATCACCTTATACATTTTTTTTATAGAAAGGAGTGTTTTTTTATTATTTATATATATATTTTTCTATGGAGAAATGGACGGGGAAAAAACTTAGGGGTATTTAAAAAATGAGACAACAAGAAAAAAAAAAGAATGTCCTGGTACCGGAGCTAAAGGAGAAAGCGAGAACTAATAAATGGGGGAAGAAAAGGAACGAAGGAGAGAAGAGGAGGAGAGAGAGAGGAAAGAAATGACAATGAATCTCTCTCTGTAAATAGCAGTGAAGTTTTGGGAACAAAGGATAGGTGCAGAAGAGGTTACACAAAAAGATCGAGTGTTGCACCAAGTGATTTTTTACCTTTCTTTTTTTTATTACTATAAACCAATCGGGAAGAAATTATTAACCCAAATTGACTTTGTATGATTTTCATTAATGACTTTATATAGACCACTGTTACGCTTTAATATCATTTTGCAAGGTAGTTAATAATAATAGAATTTGAAAAAGCCATTGATAAAAAGCAATGGCTTTATATCTTTTTAACTAAAGTTACTAAAGTTTGACAAATACAAATATTTTATTACTTAAGCATCGACAGCTGCGACACAGATCAGTGAAGGTTCTCCCACCACGTATCTCAATCGTGGCCAATCTTATGCTATTCATTTGCAAGATACGTACGAACATGATATCAATATTACCAGTACATTTATTATCATGTTTCATGAACCATCTCATCGTAAAGTCGCACTTAACTATTGGAAATTTTGGCTTGGTCAACAAAAGAATCCTCCAGATGCTCGTGCCGTAACCCTTGGTAAGTGCTCCTCCCCCTCTCAATTAATTGCTATTGTGGTGTCGTTTTTTTCGTTGATTTAAATTTTAATACAATATTTTTTTTTTTGTATAATTTACTAGATCAAGAGCAATCCGTGGGAATTCATAATATAAAATTTACGAGTTTTGATCGTATCACTTTTGATTGGAATGGTCGTTATGGTGCCAAAATATTTGTTCGATTTAATTGTCTTTCAACTGATTTCTCACGTATCAAAGGTGTCAAAGGAATACCACTTCGTGCACAAATGGAAACAATGACACCAATGACAGCGTCCTCTACCACATCACAGCAACTACTAGCAAATAATAATACATTTCCATTGTCATCATCTTCCTCGGCCGATAGCAACAGCTATAACAATGAATATGCTGAACAATGTTACTGTAAAATTAAGCTTTTTAGAGATAAGGTAATAGTTCTTTTTTTTCTTGCGGTCATTCAACGTAAGAAAAAGGAGTTCAAAATTCCCGACAAAGCTGGGTTTCTTTTTTCATTTAGTTTCAAATTAAAAAACTTAATTCTTCTTGCATTATTAAATGCTTTATTAGGGCGCTGAAAGAAAAAACAAGGATGATGCCAAACAAATTGGAAAACATCTAGAGCGAGTCTATGGTATTTATTTTATTTTTGAATTAGTTATAAATAAAAGAAAAGAGTCTGGAATGATGGTAGCACCACGGATAAAAAAAAGAAAAAACCTCGTTGAACGACAAGTAACGATTTGATTTGTTCATAATTATATATTCTCTTTATTATTCTATAGCTGAAGGGAATCCTCGTCAACATCCATTCTGGCTCATGTATAATCAACCAAAACCATATAGTGTGTTTAGTGAAGTTCCAACTACACCGCAAGCATCAGATGCTCTGTTTTCAACGACAGTAGATGATTCACAGCCACAATCTGGTCAAGTACAATTATTCCAACAACAAATGAAGGCAACAAGTAATGACATCAGTAGCATGACACCATCTCCTATTATTAATAGACGAAGAGAACAACAGCAACAGCAAACATCTGATACATTGACTCAAACATATGGTGATCATCAACAACAACAACCATCATCTCTTCAACATAAACGTTCATATTCTGAGATCGATGATTATCATTCGAGAAGAGTATTCGATTTATCTGCTACTGTACCAGTATCTTCTCTTTCACTTTCAGAAACTTCTACTCAGCTTACACCTACATCCACAAACACTACAACAGGTAGATTTTTTTTTTCAAACATTTTCTTTTTTTTAAAAATAGCACTGAGAACATAAAAATAACTAACAAGATCTTTAGGTCTTTCTCTTTATGTTAATGTTAAGACTACTCAACATCAGCGTTTTCATTCACCACCTTCACCTACAGCAACGACACGATCCCGTACAGACAAAAAAAAGCTTCAGTACATTGTACTTGAAAAGGTCGCTGTACAAGAATTAATTGCAAAGCTTTGTCCTGTATTATCTTTGCATTATAGTCAAGTATCAGAAGTATTATGGCGCCAACCAAAAAATGTTAGTTGGGATAGTAATAATAGTAGTTCAAACCATCATCTTCATCATCATCACCAACGTAGTAATACCTCAGCATCAACTTCAAAAGCAGCATCGTCTAGAGTGAATAATAATGATGGTACACTTATTCAAGTAGATGATGAAGTACTTGCTAGCAGTTTTCCAAACGATACAGTTGTTGCAGTAGAATGGGACATTAAATCAGATGGAACTGTTCGTCTTTTACTTCAACAGCAACAAAAATAATGAAAACAAAACAAAAATTAAAAACGATACGTAAAAAAAAAAGATATCCACCACACACACGTATCATATTTTTATTATGCCCCTTATTTTACCCCATCTTTATACTTCTTTACCCAACCCCAACTCCATCCCCATTTGTTATTTATGTTTTATTTTTTTATTATTTTTATTCACTTGGTTTCTTATATATAACACGAACACACAAACACAAACACATACTTATATATATATATATATATATATATACGTATATACTCTTCTCTTTTTATTTTAACACTTAGCTTGCCTTGTATGTATGCCTTTTTATTTGTCTTCATTTTATTATTTTTCACGTTCATTTACTCTTTATATATATATTTATAGTTGTTTTTACACTCTTTTTTTCTTTTTTAATCATTATTTATTTTCTTGCCACATGTGCTAACTGTTGTTGTATATGAAAAAAAAATTGGTTTAATCGTTTTGACCTATTTATTCTTTTACCCCTCTCCCCAATTGCATGTTTTTTTTTTTTGTTTTTTTTTTAATTATTATCGTTATTTTTAAAGAGATTTATTCTGTTTTTTTTATTCTTTAAGTTTCACAAGTTTTACATCCGTAGAGTTGATTTTCAAAAAAAAAAAAAAAAGTGTGTTGGTGGGTATACTATCTTTGTGATGGGGTAGAGTAAAAGAGTAATAATAATACAAGCCAAAAATCACCT
This sequence comes from Circinella minor, assembly GCA_016758965.1. Lineage (NCBI taxonomy): Eukaryota > Fungi > Mucoromycota > Mucoromycetes > Mucorales > Lichtheimiaceae > Circinella > Circinella minor. The sequence continues at coordinate 152,610 of JAEPRB010000008.1, read as the reverse complement.
GGTGATTCTGTCACCAGAACTCAGAACACTGGGAAAGCAAAAGAATAGAAATGTTAAATAGTAAAAACAAACGAAATAAATGAAAAAAAAAAAAAACAATGACCAGATGGGATGTGAATACGTTTTATCGTGTTACGTTAGTTTACATTCTACTATTTTGTTTTTCCCCAATTTTCATTAATACCCCATTCTTTTTATTATTATCAAAAAGCTGTCAAACGTATGATTATAACATATTAAGAGAGAAAAAGAATAAGTATATCTCTAATCCAACTTTTGATATTATATAAAAAAAAACGATGGAGGTTAGGTGATTCTAATCCCTTCTATTAAACAATGAAAAAAAAAAATCATCGGGGTCTTTTTTTTTTATTAGAGGTAGAAAAAAAAAAGTACAAATCATATGCGAGTGGGGTTGTAGGTCGGGTTAAAATGTGGGGCAAAATCCGAAAAAAAGTACATGGTCTAAGAAACTATTACCTTATTTCGATCTACTTAGTACCACCTGGATAGACTTTTTTTCTTTTTTGAATTATAATGTATCGTGTGTAAAGATATTGTTTATTTATTTCATGTGAAAAGAGGTGGGGAAAAAAAAAGTAAAAAAGAAGGCGTATTTTTTTTTATTATTAGACGCAACAAGGAATACTTTTTTTGTTTACTGTTACAAAAAATGCGATCATAATTGTAAAACCAAGTGTGTGTCACACTTCAGAATTTATTCTTGAAATTTATATATAAAGTTACACCCCAATGATTTTTATTGAAATTTCACTCTCTTTCTCTTACATTTTTTAATACTATTTTCTTTTATATTCAATAATGGAAACAGCCCTTTCAATTGTTAATCAAGCTCCCCAATATTGGGGACAAGGAATGCTTGCTGGACTTGCTGCTCTTGGTCTTATTTATAGAGATCGAGCTGCATTTGATGAAAAAAGACCTGATATTGCTCAAGAACCTGGATGGCCTGTTCTTGGTAATATTCCAGAAATTTTAAAATGGGTTCCTTATTTTCATGAGTTTGGTCATGAAGTATTTACTCGAATGGATCAATTAACTGCGTACGTAAAATTATTATTTAATATTTAGAGAAAAAAAAACGTTTTCTTTTTTCATTAGTGAAAAAATGAGATCATTTGATTCATTTCATTTCTTCACATAAGCTGGAAAAATTGATATTAATATTTCTTTTTTTATTAAACTTTAGTAAAATGAGTGTCTGTGTTGTTCCCGCGTATATTGTTACAATTAATCCCAAAAATGTCGAACATGTTCTCAAGAGTATGTTATTTCATGTACTCCTAATAAATTTTAAGTCTTAATTGATAAGCATATCTTCTTTTTACTAATAGCAATTTTTTTTGATACATATATACCTAATTATAATAGATAACTTTGAAAATTATATAAAGGGTCCTGAATTTCATGCTGCTCTTGGTGATCTTTTTGGTGATGGTATCTTTAATGCAAACGGTGAAGAATGGAGGTATGGTATATCATTCATTTCTTAACTAATGCCTTTATTTTATTGTTACTAAATGTTACTTATATATAACAATAATAATTTGATTCTTATAGATATCAACGAAAAACAGCAAGTCTTGTATTTAATGTTAAGAATTTCCAAAACCATTTTACATCGTATGTACTAAAAAAAAAGGGCTGTAGTCTACTTTGAAGACCGCAGCCAAGAAATTCTTAATTTTTTGGTGATGATAACTGACAGGTTTCACAAAATTTTATAATAATAGTGTCTTTGTAGATGAAATGAAATACATGTCGAAAAATATTCTTGATGTTGCAGCCGATGAGTGTCAAGTGCTTGATTTTCATGATCTTATGTACAAGTTTACTTTGGATTCATTTGTCTTGTATGTGAACATTTATTGTTGCTATCCTTACTTTTTTTATTTGGTGTTACGATGCTCTGTAACTAAGTTTTTTTCTTCTTTTACTTTTATTATATAGACTTGGTTTTGGTGTTCATCTCAACGCAATGGGCACCAAAGGAAAAGTGCCATTTGCAGAAGCCTTTGATGATGCTCAAAAAGATACTTTCATGCGTTTTGTTAACCCTGCTCACGTTGTTAGTGAAACCGTTATGAAGTTGTTTTACCCTAACAGTCGATCTATGACAGAAAATCTTAAAGTCGTTGATGACTTTGCTCGTGATGTTACTGAAAAACGACGCAAAGAGCTTGCTAGCGGTCAAGAGTTTCGCGACCTTTTGTCGCGTTTCATGACCGCAAAGAATAAAGATGGTCAACCATTAAGCAATGATGAGGTAAAAAAAACACGCGTTTATCATTATAATACCAATACATAATCAATCTATTTGTTACTAAGATACTTTTTGATAACTAAATAGCTTCGAGATATCGTACTTAACTTTATTATTGCTGGTCGTGATACCACTGCTCAAGCCTTATCTTGGTGTTTCTTTATGCTTTGCACTCACCCACGTATTGAACGTTTATTGTACAAAGAAATTTCTGAAAACATCACTGATGAACTTTTGGATGATCCTGTTGCCCTTTTTGAAGTTATCAAGACCATGAAATATGCTCATGCAGTGTATGTATATAATATTCATACTTTTAAAATTTTAACTTGATAATAACACAATCGTATTCTTTTATTATTACCAGCTTCTACGAGACACTCAGACTTTACCCATCTGTACCACTTAATATGAAGTATGCTCTTAATGATGATATTTGGCCTGATGGTAAGTTTCTCTTTCGTAGCTCTAAAGTATTATGCAACATAAACTGTTTATTATATATGCTAATAATAGTATTATTATTTTCAAATGATTGCTAGGCACTCATATCCAAAAAGGAGATTATATACTTTGGTATGTTTAAAAATGACATTAGTATACTACAATTTATTGATGCTATGTTGTATATACTTATACTTATTATTGTATTCTACTCAATTTTTTTATAGGTCACCATTTGCACAAGGTCGCGCGCAAAAGGTTTGGGGTGAAAATGCCCGTGAGTTCGTTCCTGAAAGATGGATTGGACAGGATGGTGAACTACGCCGTGAATCGCAAGGTCAATGGCCTGCTTTCCACGCTGGTCCACGTGTATGCTTAGGCCAACATCTTGCTACTTTGGAAGCTCTTGTAGCTATCTCTTTCCTTGTTAAACGTTACAAATTCTCTTTGACTCCTCATCAAAATGTCACTTACCAAGTTTCATTAACATTACCAATGAAATATGGTATGAAAGTTGCTGTTGAAAAGCGTTCTTAACAGCAACAACATAATTATTTTTTTGGTCACTTACATTACTTTCATCTTCCCCATTCTTTTTTTTTTGTTATTATGATACTTACTATTTATTGTCTATACTGCGACTGACAATCAAATCTACAGTATTAGCGATAATAAAAGTAATAGTATATTATTCTTAATAACATAAAAATAGCTGTATTATATATACCCCTTTTATAATTGTCTCACACGTCAAATAGTTAACTCTTGCCATATATATGTAAAAAAAAATATAAATAAAAATTATTTAACATTTGTCTATTTTTTTTTATTAAAAACTAGTTTTAGACGTCTTTTGTCTTCTTGTCATATGATAGAAAGATATTCATGTACTATATGCTATACAATTCAAAGAGTCCTATTATAACAGTTAATTTCACTTGTTTAATTGTTAGAAAAACTATTGATGGCAGTCATTTTGTCATATACGTATGAAAGACATATTGAACAAACTTATTCATGACACGTTATCTACGTAGTACGAGTTTTTATCCGATCATTTTGTGAAACTTAATTTACACCCATCATTTTTCTTTTGATGGCTGTGTACAAAATTGGCTTTTTTTCTTTCTTGGTATCAGACTGGAATAGATATTTCCTATTTTACGATCGAGTCAATGTTCATTTGGTCTCTTTTTTCAATATATTATCAAGTTAGAATATGTTATAAATTTTTTATAATATTTTTTAACAGCAAAAAAAGAAAAGTACCTATACATCATGTACAATAACAAAAAATTATCTACCGTTTACTGTACTATTTTTATTGCTTATGTGTTGTTCGAGTTTAGGATAGTGTGGTCAGGTCACGTATATTACACAGCTTGTGACTCAATAAAACAAAATCTAGAATATACACGTACATATCATTTCCCGAAAGATCAATTTCTTCTCATCACCAAAAAGGTTCATTATACATTAGTAATAATAACATTACAAAGAAAGAAAAGTTAGATGTTTTCTTTCCTTGTTCGTAATAAATATGTATATAAAAAAAAATAGATGAAAGTAAAAAATATTAGTCTTTTTTAGAACAAGTTTTTTTTTTGTAGGAAGATAATACCAATACATAATTATTTTCACTTGATATGGTTTTTTTTCAGTTAAAAGTTAATGTGAAGCGATTTTTCAATTTATATGTGATGCTAGAATATTTAATATAACTAACATGATAACAATAGTAATAACAGCGTACCATTCTATTCAAACTCAAAGTCATGTTCTTATCAACAGAAATGTACTATTTTTAATTTCTATTGTCAAAGGGGTTGCTTATGATTTACAAAAAAATCATCATTTTTGTTATTACTGTTATGCAGTCTAGTATTATTGTGGCATTAAACGTCTCAGAAATATGATTGAGTTGTGTTTATAATAGGCCATACAAATATATTCCAATTAATCTAACGCTTTCCATGGATGCACCCTTCTCACATTACTCGCTATCTATATTGATATGGTACATACACTTTAGAACCTAAATGATTTTTTGTTTAATTTGAAATGGCTATAAATAAACGTAAATGCGATCAAAAACGCAAAATAAACCATAGAAATGAAAGATACAGCTATTAAAAGTAAAACTAATGGATTACTTTTTATAATCTTAACTGATAATATTTTTTTATAAACTTCTAAAGTTGGGATGTACGTAGCTTACCATTTTGGCTGGAAAGGTCCTATGGTCAAGTCCAAATTGAAACATCGAGGATGGACATCATATGTCGGTACTATATTGCTCCGAAAAAGCATATATATACTTTTTTTGACCTTAGGTTGGTCCACTATATCCTTATCTTCCCAAAAGAGACCCCGATAAAAATTGAGCATAATAGCAGATGGTAAAATAAAATGAAATTGAAACATATACTAAGAAATTTAGGTTCTAAAATGTATGCACCATAGTGATAATGGTGTCAATAAGCACATTATCGTTGACTGCATTAGTGGATATTATGAAATTAAATGTTTAATCAAACAGCTTTCTGGATTATGTACAAGGTCTAGAACGGCTATTGGGTTGCTTTAGCAAACAGAATTTATTCCAGCCGACGTGAATAGGTTTACAATCAGCGAAGGGTCCTTTTTATTATTCATGCTTCTTTACAGGCGAGTAAGTAAATATTCGCAACTCTAATAATTGTATTATTACTACTCAACGCATATGAATTTACTTGTAGTTTGGTAGTTTGATATGAGGTCGGTACATACGTAGCGAAAGGAACTTGGTTGGAAGACATATGATGATGAGATGATTGATATTAAAAATTGGATGTACGTACTTCAATTATTATCTCCTTGCTTGAAAAACCTTTTATTGTTATTACAAATTTTTGTAAAGCTTCTCTTTTCTTTGCTTTGTTTTGCTTTATTCACATTCTACTCATACTCTGTATAATTCCTATTTTTTTCTTGATCCCTGTGAAAAAAATCGTATTCTACTGAATAGTTAATAAGAGAAAAACTTTTTTTGTTTATTTCCAAGTGCCTATTTAATCTTTTCTGAACATTTCAAATGGTATAGTTATTTTTTTTTACTAATTCTGGAGCTCATAATATTCACTACGTATCAATATCCTATAACTAGGAAGGTTCATGCGAGAGTATTTTTATTGTTATATGCAAGGTGCTGTTTTGTGAAACCTATAATAATGCTTCTTAGATACCGTGTCATCCCTTGTCGCTGTTTTCTCACCAGGAGAAGTCAATTTAGATAAATTTATGTTATTACATTTTCATGGTTATGTATCCTCAAACACATATCTCATGAAGAGCTAGTCATATACAGATGAAAGTAAGAAATTGGTTATAAACTCATTATTATTCAAGCAGAGCAAGAATAATTAATAAATTCGAAACCGATAGGTTAATCCCGATGTTTCGTTCTCTTTTTTTAGTAAATAGCACGAGTCAACCGTTTTTGCTTGGTTTTTTTTATATTCCCTTCCTTCGTTCTACTTTATAAAGCCCAATACTTAGTGACATTATGGTTAGCATATAAAAATAATGATAAAGCCATTATTTTTATTATTCAAAACACATTAGATGTCTTTTTACAAAAATTGTGTATATTAACTATCATCGTTTCTTTCCTTTCTTCTAGATCCGATTTATTTTAGTACAAAATCGTCAGGGCAAAACGAGATTAGCCAAGTGGTATGTCCCATACGAAGATGATGAAAAGATTAAACTTAAAGGAGAGGTGCATCGATTAATTGCACCAAGAGACCAAAAACATCAAAGTAATTTTGTTGAGGTAAAACGAGGAGCAATGCACATGAATATATCTTATTACATGCACAATGAAAAACTCTATTTCTTTCCGTTCTTATTTTACTCATCGTTTCATTATGTTTGTTATTTCAATGGCAACCTTGTATAAATATATATGTTTATATTTAGTTCCGTAATTACAAGATTGTATATCGCCGTTATGCAGGTCTTTTCTTTTGTGTATGTGTTGACGCTAACGACAATGAGCTTGCTTATTTAGAAGCAATTCACTTTTTTGTCGAAGTGTTGGATGCTTTCTTTGGTAACGTCTGTGAATTGGATTTAGTATTTAACTTTTACAAGGTAAGATATGACATAACTATTTGGGAATAGAACAAAAGAATGATGGAAGAACTAAGATGAATTGTTTGATATAGGTTTATGCCATCTTGGATGAAGTATTTTTGGCTGGTGAAATTGAAGAAACAAGTAAAAATATTGTACTTACACGACTTGATCATCTTGATAAATTAGAATAAGTCCTTTTTTAAAAAACACATAATCTATACCCTAATAAACACACACACACACATCTCCACTTAATCAAATAATATCAATAACAACTCCTCCTCTTTTTCCTTCATTCTATCTCTTCTTTTGTGTAAATAAAAATGTCATTGTTTAGTCATTCATTGATTTTATTTAACATTGTTGTTGTCATATATATATAACTATTTGAAATAATAAGTTGATTTGTGAAAAACTACAATTATATCAAGTAGGAAAACAAAAAAGTATAAATAAACTTATTATCCAGGAACCCTAATGTAATTTATTAATTAATGCCTGCGCGCCAAAAAACATGGCTGGTAACATGTTCAATCGCCGCATACATCTGGCCACTGAGCCTGCAAACAGTGAACTTTCTTTTCTTTTGGCACTATGAAGGTATATAGCACATAGCAAAATGGATCAGCATCGTCGTTGGAACAAGGATATTGCGTACGGATGGATGGATGAATCTTTGGGACGGATGGATGAACGAACGAAAGAGACGGATTTTTTATTTTATTTTTTTCGGACGCGACACTTCTTGATTCCAACAATGATGCTCATTCCAATTACATTATTCCACACTCATTATTTACTACACCCCGCGATTTCCTCAAAATTCTCAATGGACTTGAAAAAAGAAACTAACAGTTAACTTACTTTAATTATTAACTAGTTGAACATTGCCAACCCAGCCACTGGCTGTCAGAAGTTGATTGAAATCGACGACGAACGTCGCTTGTGAGTTTTTTTTTATTTTAATGAGGGCAATTACACATAATAATAGAGAAAGAAGGTTATAATGGGAATATATATGCTGACAGAAGAATAATTTAAAACAATAATATAGGCGTGGTTTCTACGATAAGCGTATGGCCCAAGAAGTTCCCGGTGATTCGCTCGGTGATGAATTCAAGGGTTACGTTTTCCGTATCTCTGGTGGTAACGACAAGCAAGGTTTCCCCATGAAGCAAGGTGTCCTTTTGCCCCACCGTGTTCGCTTGTTGTTGAGCAAGGGTCACTCTTGCTATCGTCCTCGCCGTACTGGTGAACGTAAGCGTAAGTCCGTTCGTGGTTGTATTGTCCAATCCGACTTGGCTGTCATGAACTTGGTTGTTATCAAGCAAGGTGAACAAGATATCCCCGGCTTGACTGACACCACTGTCCCCAAGCGTCTTGGTCCCAAGCGTGCCAACAACATCCGCAAGTTCTTCAACTTGAGCAAGGAAGATGATGTCCGTCAATACGTCATTCGTCGTACCATCCAACCTTCCAACCCTGAAAAGAAGCCTTACACCAAGGCCCCCAAGATTCAACGTTTGGTTACTCCCGTTACTCTTCGTCGCCAACGCAAGAAGAAATTGGAGAAGCGTAAGCGTCTTGAACGTAAGACTGAAGCTGAAGCTGAATACAAGCAACTTTTGGCTAAGCGTGTCAAGGAAGCTAAGGACCGTAAGATCGAAAGACGTCGCACTTCATCCATGCAAAAGTCTTCCTCTGCTTAAATGTAGTAATAAAAAAAAGATGATCAACAACTTTTTCATCCTTGGTTTTTTTTCATAGTCCAAACCTTAAATTTGTGTTTCTTTGTGTGTATGTGTTTTTCGATTAAAAATATGTGAACTACTATTTATTGTCTTGGGAGTGGGGGGCGGTAATGCAAAAAAAAAGTCAAGCTGCTTTTAGAGAATACAATTTCAAAAGGAGTTCTATCTCTTTTCCTTTTGTTCTTTTTTTTTTTTTAGTTTTTATTATTAATAATGCCAACTTCTGTTGCTGATTCATGTCAATCGAGCAAGATCTTAACTAGTACGAAGCCTAGTACAAAGAGTGATTGCGTTATTGAACCCACCCGTTTTCAATTTAAAGGCTCTGTGTTCGAGTATTCTGCTTATTCTCCATCAACTCGATTCATAAAAGAAGTTGAATCAGTTTTTCCCCATCTTAACTTACAAGAACGTAAAGATTTTCTTGTTTGTCCTGTTATTCAACAATGTGTTAATGACTTAGTTGGTGCCACACCAGAGGTTAACAAAGAAAGAGACGATAAACTTGAATTGGTAATAACTATTTTAATTAATGATAATATCAGGAACAGGCTATATAAACTAGTCTAGCAAAAAAAAAAAAGATTAAAGATTAAAGCAAAAATTAATCTAATCTGTATATGAATATCTTATTTTGTATACCTCTCAAGTTTATCGAGTGGGGAAAATATCTCGTTGAACGGCTTGGGTCAGTTGGTTTTTGGGCCGATGTCACTGATCCTGCATCTGGTTTTCCAGTAAGTTGAATTAAAACTTTGACATTTATTTGAGGGGAAGACCAGCTGACATATGTTATTTTTAATGCTTTGACAGGTATTTGGTAAACAAGGACCAGCACCTTATCCAGATGTACAGGCAACACAAGCATTAACCCACTATGATCTTCAAAACGTTGGATGTTGTCATATTTTATTACATCCTAGTTGGAAGAGTCATATTTACCCTGCTACATTTTTCACTACAGCTCCTCCAAATATCCTTATCAAAGTCATTGATGAATTAATATCCTCCCAACAAAAATAATAATTTAAAATTATACATGGATATACTTCCACATAATACACTCTCACTCCTCTTTTTCTTTTTCTACTTTTTTCAATTAAAAAATAATACAAATATGTTATACTTTTCTTTATTATTATGACAATTATAATTTATATTATATTATACAGACCCATCCCAAAGATGCATAATATGATCATAAAATGAACAAGAGGCAACTAAATCTGAATGTTGGAATGACCAATCTGCACCATATGCCATGGATTCATGATCAAGAAAACTTTTAACTACTTGACTATTTTCAGTATCAATAACAAAAGCACCCGCATGCATGGATGCTGATAATAATCGATCTGATCGTGTTGGATGCCATTTAAGACGCCAAATTCCACCCCCAGGTGTATGTATTTCTGAAAGAGGCATACGCATATTTCGTGTGTCCCAGAGGTGTATATTCTCGTCATAACTACCCGTTGCTAGAGTATGTTCGCTGTGAGGAGACGACTGAATTGCTGTTACACCCATCATGTACTGCCTCCTGTTGGTGCTTGTGCATTGATATGTACGAGTATCCCATACTTTGAGAGTAGCATCATCAGCACCTGAATAAAGTATATTTGTATCCCAATAGTTGAAACCAACAATCCATGCTTCAAGGTCGTGTGCATTCCATTGGTGCTCAACAAACCATTCTGATTCACCCGCTTGGATAAGTGATAAATCACCATTTGAATGAGATGTGGCAATAAGATGGGGAATATTACGATTGACACGGCTTGCCCAGTCTAATGAAAGACATAATACACTATCGTCTTCTGTTACTTGGACATGAGTGTATGGTTCCAATTGTTGTTGTTCGTTATTTAATGCATAGAGTTGTACTCCACCAATAGAATCAGCAACACCAAGGACTGGTCGATCTTTGACAAGAGCATGACTCCATTTCATGTCGAGAATAGCAGGTGTTTCAATAATCTGTTGTTGTTGTAATAACGGCGATGATTTTCCATTGCTGTTAGTGTTTTCTACTTGAAATAAATATAGTTTTCCTTTACGAACTTGGGAATCATTGTCTTGTCTTTTTTCGTCAGTAAGTTGATAAGTTCCACAAGCAAGAAATTGAGAGTGACTAGAAAAAGGACAAAACTCTGTTGAGTCTGCGCTATATTGAGTATCGTATGATACAAGTGAAAGAGCCCTGTTGTCTGACATGAAGAATTTTTTTTTCGCACGGTTGTTACCAAATACAGCAGAGGAATTATGATTAACAAAATAAAGTATGTCGGTATTTTGAAAGTTCTGTTTATGTTATTTTTGTTGTAGTGGGAAATAATATATTGTTTTTGCGAGTGGGGAGAAAAAAAAACATAAAGAAGACAGATAATAACAAGAAAAGGAGGAGAGGAAGAAGAAGGAAAGAAAGAAAAAAAAACACATCTAAAAGACTTTTTTATATATAATATAAATCACATTTACAAAACCTTAGCTTCATTCTTAAGCTTATCAAGCAACTCATCCACACTTTCAACCTTACGACCACCTTCACGTTTAGGTGGTTCTTCAACCTTCAATGTTTGAATACGAGGAGAGATATCAACACCCAAATCTTCAGGTGTAATCTTGACAAGAGGCTTCTTCTTGGCCTTCATAATATTAGGCAATGAAGCATAACGAGGTTCATTCAAACTAGTAATTATAAACAATAAAAGGTTTAGTAAAGATATTAGATTACATGGAGATTTTTTTTTTTTGTGATGACTCACCGCAAATCAGTAGTGACAATAGCGGGCATACTGGTCTTGATGGTTTCGAGACCGCCATCAATTTCACGAGTAACCTTCAAAGATTGATTTTCAATTTCAAGCTTGGAGGCAAAAGTGGTCTATCATAATCATAGTAATAATGATAATATAACGTTCGGATTAATTTATATAGATCCACTATTAACTTCTGTCTTCTTCAACCTTCTTGTCCCATATATTTCTATATATTCATTTCTTCCTTTTTTATTTTATTTATTTCCGTACCTGAGGCAAGTTCAATAAGCCTGCTAACATTTGACCAGTCTGGTTGCTATCATCATCAATGGCTTGCTTGCCGAGAATAAACAAATCAGGCTTGTTCTCTTCCTTCTTGGTATAAGCTTCAAGCAACTTGGCAACAGCCAAGGGTTGCAAGGTACTATCATCCTTAACTTCAACGTGAACAGCACGGTCAGCACCCATGGCCAAAGCAGTACGCAAAGTTTCTTGTGCTTTAGCAGAACCACATGAAATAGCAACAACTTCAGTCTTGGGGGCCTTTTCCTTGATACGAACAGCTTCTTCAACAGCAATTTCGTCAAATGGGTTCATGCTGTGCTTTACATTACGGTCGACATCAGTCTTGGCTGGGTTTACGCGAACCTTGACAGCTGTATATACGCCCACCCTTGCAATGTTAGTATTAAATAGTATAAAATAAATATTAAAAGCATATAAATATATTACCAAAGTCAATGACACGCTTAACAGGAACAAAGATTCTCAAAGGGTTTGACATGATGTTAATTTAGTTACAAGGAAGAAAAATAAAAAATAAAAGTTGAGTAAGAAAAAAGAGAGAAATAGAATTAGTAGGCGGAGGGTTGAGAATAAGCAAATGTGGAGATTTTCCTTGTAACGTCACATAGATTTCACATGTGCTGAACTTTCAGTCTTCCCACGATGGTAGTCAAGGCCAGCTCAATGACAAAGTCGTAATAATTATATTTCTGTTTCTTTCTTTTTCATTTATACAATATTTTCACTATATAAATTTATAAATTTCTAATAATTTTATCTTTATTAGAAAAGTATTCTTTTATCAATTTAATTGTTTTAGTACTTTTATTTGAATTTGTATTAAATATGATATGCTATTGAAAAAGAAAATTAAATCTAAAGTCGATCTTTTTTTCAATGCTTATGAGGGACCGGTTTGTTCCGACCTTCTTTCTTTTTATTTTTTGTTGCTATAGTTATTTTATTATCCCTAAGAACAAAAGGTTTTATAATGTTCTTTTTTATTATTATTATTATTTTTCAAGAACATACAGATTATTTATTTCAACAAGACTCATATAATTTAATTAAAATGATTTATGTTAGGTAACAATTATTACCGAGTCAAGGTTTTTAAAGATGGTGGATCGTCGTTAAGAAGAACGACAAGAGAGGATATGGTAGAAGATAAGAGAGTAGTCAACCCTTATTCACAGAAATATATTGTATTATTGTTACGTATTGCTGTTAAAGACGCAAGACTCAATATTGATATTATATTAATAAACATGTTTGTGTCACATAGTATATGCTCTCATTAAACAAGAATGAAAATTCAATTCATGCAAAGTTTTTTCTCTTGTTTTGATATAATATATTATTATGCCTATTTAATAATATACATAAATAGGTTGTCCAATTTTTTTCGTTTTGACGCGTATACATTGATATTATATTAGATATGACGATTGTTATGGAAGGCTTTAAATTAAAAGTTGAACTGTGCTGGTTATTACTACAAGGTTGCAATATACATGATCTACATTATTCAAATATTATGGGAGCATACTATACAGTATCTTGTTATTACAAATTGTATTATTTCAAGAATACACGGTCATAAGACCATTAGATCTCTTGGAAGAATTCGCTTTTACAATAAGTCACTCAAAAGGTTGACACCCTCGCCAGTAATATCTTATTAGATATCATTTCAAAAATGATTGAATACTTTACCAGCTTCACTTGGAGTTTTGTTTGTATATAAATAAGAAATCATACAACTTGATATTGTTAACTTGTGTGAAAATGCAATAAATCATTTTTCTCTGTAGGATAGCGGTAATACATAGCAACGGGTTCTAAATAAGGTTCATTAAACTCTGTTATAATCTTAATATCTTTAGTAAGTTTATCCACTTGACCCAAATTTCCAGTGGTACAAGATAATTTCAGACATTTGACGTCTCCTGGATTATTTAGCATGTTTGTCAATTCACAACCATTATTGGTCTAGGAAAATATCTCAATTTAATGCTCTTATCCAATAAAGACCAAGATGGTTCAAGTAAGGTCTGTAGTTACCCTTCATTGTTTCAAGATTGATAGAAATCGCAAACCGACAAAATATTTCTGCATTCAAGTTATATAATTAAATAACTATGGTCATTCTGTTTCATGCTAATCCTGACCAAGATGATTACCAACAGTATCTAACTCTCTACGTATTTTCATTTCCGTGATAGATATTGCATGGGTTCACATAATACAAAGATTAACCACAATGTAGTTCAATGGATGAAAAGTTCGATTGTTTGAAACAATAAACAACTTGAGATTTGTATACCAAAATAGGACAGCTCGTAGTACTCGACGGTCAAAGCCGACTTATAACTACTCAGATACAAGTAAATTAGGTTTCGATGTGCAATAACAGTTGGGTAATTTCTGGAGGTATCATATTAAATTTGATAGTTGTAAGGTGGTAGACGTACCGATAAATTGATCATGCTTTAATATTAAAGATAAGAGCAAAAGGTCACACATATACATAAAAACGGACGGAATATTGTTGTTTGAACTGTCATGTGTTGACACTTTTATGGTGAAATTAAATCAAACATATGTTGTACGTATACGATGGCTAAAAAGAAAAAAGAAAAAAGTAAAAAAAAAGATGGTCCTTAGTCCACTGTCGACGCAAGTTTGTGAATAAGTAATTCACTTATAAATTCCTATTTTTTCACACTAATTGATATAAAGAATACTGTTAACGACAAAAATTTCAGCTGCTACTAATATACGACCGACTGTTACGTATCTATTACAGTTACCGCTCGCTATAACGATATTCGATATAACGATATTTCGATATAACGATAGGGTTTTGGAGTGCAAGACAGATTAAGCAGGGAAATATCGTTAATTTTATATAACGATATCCGATAGGGTTTTAGCAAAAAATCGTTATATCGAGCGGACAAATAACATCTTTATTTTTTTAAAAAGGAAATAATACTAGTTTGTTGGGCATTTTTTTATGTTCTAACTTTAGTTCTTAAACATTTTTGTCAAGTCTTAATAATTTGAATATCAAATTTATCTTCAGGCACCGTCTTTTCCACAAAAAAGAAAGCAAGTGATATTCTGCTTCTGCTTCTTTCTTGTAAAAATTAGATTTGTTTTCCCCAATTATGCTTGTCTAACTTTTTCTTTGTCAATTGGCATGGATTTGTAAACAATAATATGTAGACGGTTTTTGATACTTATCATAATATGATACTCACATTTTTTTTCTTATAGATGATCAGAATTAATTATATGTGATCATGTAGTCGCAATTCATTTAGAAGTAATAAGACAAGGAATATTTAATAAAGAAAACTATACAAAAAAAAAGAACTGTTTTATTTTTATAGCTTATTTTTAGTATGGACAATATAAAGTTCTAGAGTTTAGTCTTTTTACAAGACATATAGATACAAATAAGGCCAAGTACATATGGATGACATTTTATCCGATCATTATAACTCAGGTCAAGAATTCGATATAACGATAATTCGATATAACGATACACTTTTGGTCTGACGGGGTGTATCGTTATATCGAGCGATGACTGTATTTAATAATCGTTCGTTTAGCTTCCCCTTGTTGGAAAATTGTGCAGTTCATTATTGGTAACTTGGATGATAGCGCCCAGTTGCAAAATAAATAAATAAAATAGCAAAAATCAGTTTTTTATAATAATTTAATAAGGATACTGCAGTACATTTATTACTGAACAAAAACAAGAAACTATACAAAAGAGAACGAGAAGTTACTGTGTTCAGATATTATATTTGATATAATAATATTAATGTATTTCTATAATGGAGACGAATAAGAAGGAAGGAAATCAAAACGTATAAATCAATTTTCTATATATTAAATTTTATAGAAGGTGACAATGTTCTTGCGTTTCTCAGTAAAAAACTCTTTCAAACCCAAGACTGATTTGTATCCGGTAGGCCCATCAATCGCTTTCTGGAAAGGAATATCCGCCTTCGATCGTTTTCGAAAATCTCTAACAGTAGAATCATCAATAGCATATCCTTTCATTAATCCAAATGCCTTTGCCAAAACGGCAAAATTGGCGTTACTGATAATGGCCGCTTTGCTTACGCGTTTGCAAGACTTATCCCATGCCACATCTTCAGTAATCATTGCAACAGTATCATCAATTACACGATTGATGATTTGAGGGTTCAATAAACGATTACCAAGATTCTTAATCAGATCATCAAATCGTTGCTGAAACAATGGTACAGTGAGAAGTTTGTTCATCAAAGGACGTTTTGTGATATCTCCTGCAAATGTATGCCAGTCACCTGTCGTCATTAAGGATTGCTTGATAAGATTACTTGACCCCATACTGATATCAATATCAGACAAAATAAAGATAAAGCGCTCTGAAGTTGAACTTTCTTGATAGAGGTAAAAATTGTCAGACATAGCCAAAATCCCATCACCAAATCCAAGAACCATTTCTAGTGCCACACTATAAATTATAAATTTATTATACATGTATATATTAATAAACTTTTTCTTTTACAATAGCATAGTATAGGAGTGTTTCCCCCCTCCCATTGGTATTATGATAACGATACTTACCCACGAAGTACACTTTCCATATCAAAATGCTTATTCCATTCATCGACTGAATCACTGCTATTAGTAGCGGGTGCTTCTGAAATAAACTTAGTCAGAGCAATCAATGGCTTATAGCTCGGCTCTCCTATGGAGGGTACTTCTTTGATATTGTATTGTCCCAAATTATATTTCCATTCTTTTTCTCCTTCATATTCTAAATCAGAGACTCGGTTACCAAGAAACTTGGCTTTGGCATTTGTAAATTTTCCTTGATACAAATTTCCTTGATCATAATTTTTATCCCCATTAGCAAATTCGTTTCTGATCCATGGATTTTTGAAATTTTCAATAAAACCAAAAAGTCCAATAGGTTCATCATTGATAAAAAGTCTAATTTAAGGCAAAATAAGAACGGCAGCAAAACACCATCCTTAAAATTAGCACATACATGTATTGCATGCTCTGAGCTTTTTTATTTTATATATAATACAATGTTTATACATACCTGACATAGGATGAGTACGTGGTAGGTACGCCTGCAGATGCCAACATCTTATAACCTAAATCTTCACGAATATAGGACGGATCTGTCGCCATGGAACGGAGTTTGAGACGACGGTAGTTATAAAGCTTTTGTTGTTTGGGTATCTTTAAATTATAGGACGATTTTGGCGATTCACGCGAGAAGCGCCCCGATATTTCAAATTCTACACCTGTGAATGTTTGCACATCGTCAAGACTATTATAAAGACGCAGAGTAAATATTTATTTAATTTTCATATGTTTATATTAATTTCTGTGTACGTTAAATTATCAAATATACATATATTCAATTTTCAATTATTACCTGATATATGTAACGTTTGTTATAACTTGAATATCTTGGTTACTTTTGTCATGCATATGGTCAATCTGATCTTGTGGACCAATAATATGAATAGTGGCAATTTGTCCAGGCTTATGCAATTTAGATTCAATACGATGAATAAAAGGCAAAGGATCAAGTACTTGTGGAATAGGGGTGACTTCATATGCATTCTTGGATCGGTTATAGAACTCGTTGGGTGTGCCAATGTTATTACCGTCGTTAGAATGTTCTGATGGTGGTAGCTGACGCATAAATGGCTCATGTTCAAGTATCGATAAAGTTTCGTTTTGCTTTTGATTTTTTCTTATCATAGCATAGTAATATCCTTTTTCTGCTTGTGGTGCTGAGCCAGTGTAAAGAATAGTGGATTCTGGAGCCACACCAAGAGGGTATGGGATATTGTCGACTATAACAGCCATGGAGATATCTACATTGTTGATGTTTGAAATAACATTGTAATTGATCTTATTTGTTTGTCCCACAACAATACTGCCAAAAAATGACAACCAGATCGTCGTAATACCTATTTAAATAAAAGCAAGATTAAAATTATTTTGCTGTTGTGCTATTATAGAAATTATGTAAAATTGTAAAAAACGTACAAAGCAAAGATGAGCTTATGCAAGTCATTGCTATTGGGAAGGGAACAAAGGGTATTTTGTTGCTGTTCTAAAGTACTGGAACGTTTTTGGGAGGTCTATATATACTCAATAAAAACAAAATCCCCCCAGCATGACGTTTTTAATTTCACCCCCAACTATAATACCTCCTTTCATTTTCCAAAAAAAAGGTTTAAGCGACATGCATGCTATTATATGGAACAGAACATTCATTTTTAGTTAACAACAGAAAATACTTAAATTCTCCCCTTTCCTTTCGGCGCGTAAAATTGTATAAGGATTAGATATGTTTCTAGAGCTCTTTATATAGAAAAAAATTAGACTTTAACATAAGCTATGGACAATCCGATTAAGAAGCTGTTGGCTACATATGTGAAAAAAATTGGTAAGTACAAGTTACCAAAAACAAAATTGAGATATGTTTATTAATAACTCCCAGTGTTAACGTTTCTTTGCTTTTATATTGTACATATG
Source organism: Circinella minor (assembly GCA_016758965.1). NCBI lineage: Eukaryota > Fungi > Mucoromycota > Mucoromycetes > Mucorales > Lichtheimiaceae > Circinella > Circinella minor. Next base: position 134,398 of record JAEPRB010000008.1, on the reverse strand, counting down.
TAAATGCAGTATTAATCATTGCTTGCATTTTTATTTGTATGAAGCATAGCATTGCAATAAAACTGTGCGTAGTTGGTTTATCCTTTTTCGTTATACGTAGCTATTTACTGATGAAATTGCTTTTTTCTTGTAGCACATGTTACCATGTATCTTATCGCAAAGAAAAACATTTTTATTCGAATACCTACGAAGGAAGACACTATAAGATAGTCGATAAAAAAGGAGCGCAATTCGATGACAGTTATGAGTGGTGGATATAAATTGATGTAATAAATTATTTTCATGTGCACCTTAACAAAAATACTGTGTTGCTGTTATTTATTATTAGTATACAGATGCCTACTAATACAAGAAAAAAATAGTAGTAATAGAAGAGTGCTAGGGAACCCTACTGCTCTTGTATTTTAGTCCACATTATGCATTTTTAACTTTGGTAATAATACATAGTTGCTCACAAGGTGCGAATTAACTTCTAAAGTTGGTAAAAAGAAAACCATGCAACCTTTTTTCAAGCTATTAGAACACTAAATACAATATCCCATATATCATACAAAGCAAAGCTCAAAATTTGTTTTTTTTAAAAAAAGAGAAAAGAATCAGCATTCTAGCGCTTTGTTCGGAAAATGTGCGCGGACATATACATTGTATTAAGCAGAATCATAAATAGCCATGGGCACATCCGATCCTGGCATAAATGATTATACGCATAACGACTTTTTTTTCATTAGTAGCCATTGGTTTATAGAATATGTACTTTTTTTTAGCTGTGTATACGAGAATAAAAAAAACACGATGATCATCTTACTGCATTAAAGCACGAGGAACCCAAAGAGGCATTACCAAAATAATAGTAATATACTATGATTATTTTATCAATAGTATAAACAGAAAAGCCTGCCTAAGTATTATTTTTACTTTCGTTATCCACAAGACTTTCCTGTCCGATCTCATATTTTGAGTGTTATAAATATGTTAAACACATGCTTATGTTTGAACACAACTGTTCAATTTAGATCGGAGCTAAAAAGTAAAAAGGTAATCTTTTTTAATAAACGTTTCATTTCACAACAGCAGGATACTAAACACTATACAACAATATGGTCAGGAAGATCGAAACGGAATTTTTCCTCCTTATTTGTTACAATGACGGAAAAAACAATGAAATACTCCTTCTCCCTTTTTCATTTCTTTCACACAACAATAACTAGTTTTTGTGTAGCAAAGCACACGATTTTCATTTTTACTCTACCAACCTTAATATAGCTGTCAATGTACATATTTTTTCTTAAAGAAGGAGTATCGACCATAGTATCGGTTGCTTTTTTTTACTCCTTTAACTCTAGTGATATTAGCATAAAAATGTCAGCGTATAAGTTAAAACAACCATTCCGTTAAATACTCAGATACCGATTATAATAATGGACATTCACTTTAAACCTTGGCAAGTGCATGTTTGAAAAAACTCCTTTAAGAGCTTAAAAATAAATATTTCATCGCCTCCCGCCACTACTTATTTATATCATTATCATGCTATTTTCGATGTTTCAAAATGAGTTAAGTTTTTTTTTTAATTATGTGAGTGGCGCTGTAAGGCTCCAATATTCATATAGCTTGACTATTTTACATCGAATTCTTTTAACTTTTTAATTAATCAGAGGGGTAACCAGCGAAGACATTAACAATTTTTATAATCAAAACACTATCGTATTTATATTAGTTATAGAACACGATATAAAAAGCAACTATGAAGGTCCAACCGCCAACGAAAAGTAGAAGAACAATTAAATCATAAAAAAATAAACATTTAAAATATAATAAGGAGAGAGGTTGTTTAATAATGAGCTTGTTACGTACGCATAAACAATAATATTTATTATACTGAATGCTAGATACATACGACAATAGTAAAAACTTTTACCTTCACATTGCATTGGATTACAGGGAACAAGACTTGTTTTAAACAGAACAATCGATTTTTTTTCTTTTTTTATTTAATCTGTGACTCCCTTTGATAATAAAGAAGACATATTTACATATCAATGTCAACAATCTTTTCTAGTAGATATGATTTGTTATTTACTGATAGCTGATTAATTGAAATTAACTAGTGCTTTGCCCTTTTTCCTAAATCGAAAGATAAAATAGTCTATTATTCTATTATTCTGATTTCTTTATTATCTTATTAAATTAAAAATAAAGCACTGCTTAATTTTACTTTTATGTATTTAATACCCTTATGCAAGCAAAAGCACGAGGGTGAAGAATTTCTACTTTAGGCTGCGATAACAATTATTAAGCAATCGTATCAAGTTCACATACAGGAACACGTCTATTTGGAGCAATGAATACTGGTTTTACTTATACACTGTTTTATTTCTCATATAAACATAACTGTCTACCTTCTTTAATCACCAATATCAGTATAGTACTCAAGTCTGGAACGTACTTGTATAACTAAATATTATGATATTATTAGTTTACATATATAATTAGTTATTCAGCGAAGATACATATACCCATATTCTATTATCTTTAAACCAATAGTGGAAATAAGTGTCAAATAAACGAAAAATATTTCGAAAGCAAAAAAACCTGCGTAAATATTCTTCTTGCCGAAATTCCTTCTATTCTTATAACCCAATGTCATGCATCCTGACACAACCTTAATCAAAACTACAAAAGAAACAAATAAGGGAAATAGGTAAAAGAAAAGATTTGGGCCATCGCTCTAACCGTTGTATAGCTTATTGTTACTATGTTTAGCATGGCAATTTTCTTTCTCTCATCAAGATTTTATGATTGATTGAGAAAAATTGTTATGTGATGATAGCGTCAATCATTTAATTATTCTCTCATTGTTGTACTACAATTTCAAAATTCAGCTTCTGCCGTATATCATTACTCTATTAAAAGGAAACCTTTGAATTGGATATGTATTCTCTACCTGTATATAACACACTATATAGCTATTATTTCGTTCTGAGATGAGAAATAATGATGTGTATCATTTAAAATAGCTGTTTGCTTACTGATTTTTAAATGTAGCAATTTTTAGCTAATGATGTTTACTTTTCTGGGAACATTGTCTGTATCAGACTGTGCGAGAAATAATCTCAGTTTTATAAAGCATATCTATCGCACGAGTAGAGAGAGAGTGCACCGACTGTTTTACAGAGTGTAATTTGAACAGGTGTGAGTATTGCGGACATCGAAACCTGAATAATTGCTGTAAATATGTGTTTTAATAAACCATTGTTGTCTAATATCAATATTGGTTGATCTGATAGATTGATTATTGTAGCCATTAATATATCGATACGTACCATCATTTGTTATTTAATGTTATTTCTGTGTTATCTTTTGTCTGACATTCTGTTATCAAAAATAATTCTCCAAAGGCACTGTTCGATAAATTACACTATGTTGTTTTCCAACCAGTACACCATTGAATAAGGTCTCACTTTCAACTTTCACACAGAAACATATTTGAGAAATAGATTATATTAACAAAAATGGATTGTGTTTCCAAGTCAACAGTGTGAGAAAATTGCGGGGTAAACTCTATAGCTTGAACAACGGATTTCCGAGTCCGATAACTTCATCCTTTCAAACCAGCTTTTTTCCCACGATGCAGGTTAGAAAATCTCTTTTCCTTTTCCCTTCTCGTTCATTTTTTTTTTTACACATCCTCTCTCTTTTTTTTTTTCCACGCTTCTTTACTTTCTCTTTTATCTTTATTTACTTCTCTTTTCTATCTGCCCAAGAATGTTTCAAACGCGGTTATATACATTAAGAACACCTTCTAAATCTCTTTATGGATCTATCCGATGCTATTCAAGTAAATAATTTTTCGCGTTTCACTCCAAAATGCTATTTTTTAATCACATGCCAAAGATCTCAATACTCATGCTTTTGTTTGTTAATCATAATTTTCTTCTTAGGCAGAAATCCATTGTTTGAAAAGATTTTGATCGCAAACAGGTAAAGACTAATGTACTTTTTAATACGTATTATAGATCGGTTTATTAAAATACGAAAACCAATGAAAAAAAGTGAGAATGACTGATCAAATGGATGACTATATTATTTATAACTATTATAATCAGAGGTGAGATTGCATGTCGTGTTATGCGAACAGCCAAAGATCTTGGTATCAAGACAGTTGCAGTATACAGTGAAGCAGATGCCAATGCACAACATGTCAAGATGGTTAGTAATATATATAACAAAGAGAGAAAAAAAAACTCATGCGGAATTTATATTACGTATAATGATTATAGGCTGATGAAGCATTTTTAATCGGTCCACCACCATCCGCTCAAAGTTATTTAAGTATTGATAAAATTTTGAACGTAGCTCGTATGACCGGTGCGCAGGTAACAAAAAATACAATAAACGCACTTCTTTATAATATTATGCATATCCATTAGTCAATCTATAGAAATAATAATAAAAAAAAAACTAATTATGCATTATCTTAAAAATAGGCTATTCATCCCGGTTATGGTTTCTTGTCTGAAAATGCCGATTTTGCAGATCGCGTCAAGGCTGACCGTTTAGAATTTATTGGACCATCAGGTGATGCTATGCGTTCCATGGGTTCCAAGAGTGAATCAAAATACATTATGGAACGTGCAGGCGTACCTGTTGTTCCTGGTTATCATGGTGAAAACCAAGATGTTAAATTTTTAAAGGAACAGGCTGGAAAAATTGGTTATCCTGTTTTGATCAAGGCTGTTAAAGGGGGTGGCGGTAAAGGTATGCGTATCGTTCGTAGCGCTGGGGAATTTGAAGAAATGTTGGAGTCATCGAAACGTGAATCTATCAAATCGTTTGGTGATGATAAAGTCCTTGTGGAAAAATATTTGGAACGTCCTCGACATGTTGAAGTGCAAGTATTTGCTGACAAGCTGGACAATTGCGTCCACTTGTTCGAGAGAGACTGCTCCGTTCAACGTCGTCATCAAAAAGTCATTGAAGAAGCACCAGGTCCTGGTTTAACGGAAGAGATTCGTGCTCAATTAGGTGCAAAGGCAGTGGCTGCTGCACGTGCTGTTAATTACCAAAATGCTGGTACGGTCGAATTTATTATGGATAACGTGGATAAGCAATTTTATTTTATGGAAATGAACACACGTTTACAGGTAAAAAACAAGAAATTACGGGATACCAGAAATAGAAAAGAGGAACATGGATTAATTAAGGTATAATATATATACGCGTGTATTAATTGTAGGTTGAGCATCCAGTAACAGAAATGGTGACAGATACTGATTTGGTTCATTGGCAGTTAGAGGTAAGAAAAGAGATACATAAATTAACAAGGGAAAAAAAATAGTGATAAAATATTGATAATGGAAACTGATCACAACGAAAAAAAATATTAGGTTGCTGCTGGAAACAGATTACCGATGTTGCAAGATGAACTTAAATTACGTGGTCACGCATTCGAAGCCCGTATTTATGCCGAAAATCCCTCAAAGTGAGTTATTGAAGACAAATTCAGACAAACATAGTGTACTCTTTTTGTATGTACTAAACAATTTAACATTGTACAACAGTCACTTCCTTCCTGATACAGGTAATTTATTCAGTGTACGTACTCCACAAGCATCAAAGGACATCCGTGTCGAGACAGGCTTCATTCAAGGAGATCAAATTAGCGTACATTATGACCCCATGATATCTAAATTGATCGTTCGCGGAGAGGATAGAAATGATGCACTCCGTCGTTTTAGAAGAGCTCTGGAACAATATCAGGTAAAAAAAAAATCTGCTTAATTTTTGTTGTCTGCTAGTGGGCTTTTTGTACTATAACAGATCTTAAACGTTAACAAATAACAGCTAAATAATAAAATCTTATTTTTTTCTTTATAAGATTGTCGGTCTTGAAACCAATATTGGATTTGTCAAACGTGTTGCGGAACATCCCGAGTTCATTAAGGGTGAAGTTGAAACAGGATTTATCCAAGATTACGAAAAAGACCTTTTGAAGCCATCACCTCCACCTAGTCCAGAAACTTTGGCTACAGCTGCTAATGCCATCCGATTGAGCGAAATCGCGAATACCCAGGTGAATGTCAAGGATCCCTATAATCCTTGGGCTACTTTGAATCAATCATTCCGATTAAACATGAAAGATACACGAACAATTACATTTATTAATTCTAAGGATAACGATAAACAATATAATGTTGAAATCACTTCCAAAAATGGCGATGATCTGATTGATATTAAAGTTTTGGAACAGGATGGAAGTGTCTTGAAAGAATACAAAGATGTTCAAGGACAATACAATGAACAAGGCGAGCTGGTCTCGAGCATTGACAGTAAACATATCAAAAGCAATGTAGTAATGGATGGTGATGAAATAACAGTATTTGATGAATTTGGACGTACAGAAGTACAATTGGCTACTCCAGCTTATGTGATTGCTAGTGCTAAGGGTGCTGACAGCACCGGATCTGTCAAAACACCGATGCCATGTAAGATCTCCCAGGTGCTGGTGACACCAGGTCAAAAGATTGAAAAGGGAACTACATTGATAGTTTTGGAAGCGATGAAGATGGAGCATGTTATCAAGGCTCCCATGACGGGCACCATTGGTGAAGTCCTATATGGCGTTGGTGACCTGGTAGATGAAAATAAGAGTCTTGTCACTTTTGCTGATGAAGCATAAATAGAAAATTTATATGTACTTATTAGAAAAAATATAACAAATAAAATATATATTACAAATAATGGTTTGTTTGTCAACAATCGTTCACCTGATCTGAAGAATAACGTGGTAACAACAAAAAAAGCTAGTGTGGGGCGTTTACTTTTTTTTTTTTGTGCGATTGTTTAATTTGTTGCTGCGAGGTGCATTGATAAGATATACGTAACAACTAACAATATATTTTTCTCGCCATTCATAATGAGATTAATAACATTTGGTGCTTATATATAAGATTGATAATGCGGTAATTTTTTTTTCTTCTCTCTCTCTTTTTTTTTTTACCTACTCGCGTCCACAAATCCGCGCTCGCCCTCTCTTTTTCTTGGGTAAAAAGCATTTTATTGTATCAAAAATAGCACTTACCCCTTACTTCTTGTACGTTTTATATATTTTAAAAGGAGTCTCTTGATACATTCGTCCTCTTTTCTGAACTTGGATCTGTCGCCCCTGAAACTGACTATAATCAATTTACTGTCACTATGATTACTATAGCAACAACGGCGTCAACGGCGACAGGAATAATAACAATAACATCACCATTGTTTCCAAGTAGCCTTTATAAAACTACCACATTATGTGCGCTTTGCGGTAGCTTCATTCATATTACATGAAACTGTTCAACACGACATAGTCTCGATAATTATTTTATGTGTCATAAATATAAGCAAAAAATAAGATAGCCCCCGAAATTTTGGGGGCTATATTATATGGACATCATTATAATAATAAAAAAAGTTCTCCTCATTCTTTTATTAAGTTTATACAACTCACACGCACCTTTTCTTTCTTTTTCTCATTTATATGTGTTTAATTTTAGTATACTTTTTCTTTTTATATTGTATATCAATCATCATCGAAAATCTCATTAACTTGACTAAAACAGCGCTTTCTTTACCCCATTTATGGCAAAAATGCAACAGGCTATTGATGCCCTTTCTGTAATAATGTCTGTAAATAAGGAGGCCAGATGGTTTCCGGGGGGTAGACGAAAGAAGAGAAGTAATAATGTTAATAATATATTGAATTAAAAAAGTTCATGAATGATGGACAAGATAGGCACATACATATACACGGGCCCCACAAACCCTGTGAGCTAAATATGGGTCCGAGTGTGTGAGAGCCAGTGGTCAATGTCACTACACCTAATTTTATGCAATCACATCATTTATTACTCTCATTGTTGCTTACCGTTAATCCCATATAACCAAAACACACGCACAGTTACCGTAATTATAGCATACAACTCTTTAGTCTCCTTTTTTTCTCTCTATCTCTTTTTTCTAACTTCCTTAAAAAAAACCTGGCCATGTCTCCTTCGTCTTCTTTTGTTCCTTTTTCTTTTTTATTAAACCGTTCAACTCGTCTTTTCCTTTCAAAACTTCAATTTAAAAAACCTGAACAAACCTCCTCCTCCCGGTCGTTAACATCAACAAAAACATCAACAAACATGAGTAGTACTGCTAGTAGTGGAGCCGCTAGTAGTGGTGATAACCCAACAGCATCACAACATTTATTTAAGCTTGCAAACCAATTTTTATTTGGTCGTAAAGAACATAAAAAACAACCAAGTCTTGCTATCACTTATTATAAAGGAGCTGCAAACTTGGGACATACGCAAGCGCTTGGTGTATTGGGTTTTTGTCATGAATTCGGTCTTGGTGTAGATAAAGATTTTAAAGAAAGTGAACGTCTTTATTTGGAGGCTGCTAAAAGATATCAAGACGGATTATCCATGGCTCGATTAGCATTTTTACGAAAGTACGGTAGACCTAATGTCAAAATTGATCGAGCCGAGGCAGAAGAATGGGCTGATCGTGTTCGTCGACTTCGAGAACCTATGCGATGGATTGTTGAAGCTGCTACATTAGATAGCAATGCTGCCGCACAGTATGCTCTTGGCGTGTACGTTTCTTTTTTTTTTTTCTTGCACTCACGTAGTAGTTATTAGAGGAGTTGGAGGGTAAAAAAAAAAAAAAAAAAAACGGGAGAAAGTGATAATTTTATAAGTGAGATTTTTTTTTGCGGCAAGAAAAATTATTGGTGTTAATTTGTCACTTTTTTAAAACAAAAGATGCTATCATGACGGCATTGGAATGCCAAAGGACGAACATGCCGCTTTCCGGTGGTACAAAGCTAGTGCAGATCAAGGTAACGCCCGGGGTCAAGGAATTCTCGGCTATTGCTACGGTGAAGGATTTGGTGTTGCCAAGGATGAAGTAGAAGCAATGAAATGGTATCGTCTAGCAGCTGCTCAAGGCGAAACTGTTGCCATTTATAATGTTGGGTAATTTATTGATATTATTAAATTTTTAAACCACGTAACTCTATGATTCAAAAATTTCTCTCTTTTAATAACAAGCATATGATCAATGATTTAAAAAATAGATATTGTTATGAAGATGGTATTGGTATTGAGAAGGATGTTAAAGAAGCGGTTAAATGGTACCGCATTTCGGCAGAGCAAGGGAATGCTTTCGCACAAAACTCACTCGGGTAAGATACCCAACAACAAGGGCTCTTTTCTGCATATCATCTGATTCCCACCATTTTTTTTTACCTTTTCTTCCTTTACTAATGTATTTAAATTACCATTTTCTGTGTATTTTGTTATCATAATAGATATTGTTATGAAGATGGTATTGGATTAGAACAAGATCTTCAACAAGCTGCCAAGTGGTATAAATGTTCTGCAGAACAAGGCTATCCTTGGGCTCAGTGTAATCTTGGGTAATTATAATATTTACTAAAATTAACAAAAAACCCTTTATATTAAAATGTTATACGTATACTTGATATATAGATATTGTTTTCAAAATGGTATTGGTATAGTCAAAAATGATGCTCAGGGTGTTTATTGGTATCGCAAAGCAGCAGTCCAAGGACATGCTCGAGCACAACATAATCTTGGATTTTGTTTCCAAAATGGGATTGGTGTTCAACGTAATGAAGAAGAAGCTGTCAAATGGTACCGTCGTTCAGCCGAGCGTGGTAATATTTTTGCTTATCACTCCCTTGGGTATGTAACAACAGATGTGAAATGAACGTTACTTATTTTTTATAGTTTTTCTACAACTAACATAATTATTAATTATGTTTAATAGATACTGTTTTCAAAATGGCATTGGTGTTACTGCAAACGAACAAGAAGCTGTATTCTGGTATTACCTTAGCGCTGAAGAAAATCATGCACCAGCCCAATTATCTTTAGGATATTGTTATCGAAATGGTATTGGACTACCAAAAAATGAACGTGAAGCCGTCAAATGGTTTAGAAGATCTGCTGAACAAGGCAATGCATTGGCACAAAATTCACTTGGTTTTTGTTATGAAGAAGGCCTTGGTGTCAAAAAGGATCCAGCACGTGCTGTTTACTGGTATCATAAATCAGCACGTCAAAGTAATCCATGGGCTCAATGCAATCTTGGTTTTTGTATGTTATTATTTTTTTCTTCGCTCGTTAAAATTTTTTATCTGTCTGCTAAACCAAAAAGTTCAAAAAAAAAAAAATTAGGCTATGCGAATGGTATCGGTTTAGAAAAAGACAGCACCAAAGCTGTTCATTGGTACCAGCAAGCCGCAGCACAAAACCACGCACGAGCAATGGATAAACTTGGTATGCATATGCAAAATGGTATTGGTGTACAAAAAAATTTGACTGGTGCGTTTCAATTGTTCAAACAAGCGGCTGAACAAAAACACGTATCTGCTGCATATCACTTGGGTAACTGTTATGAACGAGGTCTTGGCTGCGCCGTTGACTTACATCAAGCAAGTGTTTGGTTTGAACGTGCAGCTTTAGGTAAGATTAGAATAACATTGAAAATATTAGCAGTAGCTATAAAAGCAATAATAGTAACTGATTTTTGTTGTTGTCATAATAATTACAGCTGGATGTCGTAATTCACATGAACGATTAAGACGATTACTATTCCAAGTTTGTTTATCACCAGGATCATCACCTTTGAGTATGAGTGATGATGTCCTTTTGTGCTCAGGGTTTATTAATGGACATAGTGCGCCGGCCGCGTAATTAATAATACTTAATCTATTATACAGAAAAAAAAACATAATCTATATTATGATAATATAAGAACCTACATAGTAATTTAGTTATATACTCATTTAATTTTCAACACATTCACATATCGTACGTACACCCAAACACGCATACATATATACCGCACGTTTTCTTGCTTTAATAGTCCACTCTTTCATTTTTCTTCAATAATAATTACAGTAAAATTTTAAATCATAAAATATGTTTTTTATTTAATAATCTATCCCAATCAAAGCTATACTAACTTATTGCTATTACTGCTTATATGATAGCAGTACAAATACTGTGATAACCGATGGGTACGTAGAGTAATTGTTTTGCCAAATTTTAAATAATTCATTAATGAAGTACGTAATATCAAAAGATATTATTGGACATGATAGATGGAGCTATTACATATATTATAATTATTATTACGTTTTTTCCATAACATTCTATTATTTCTATTTGGTACATATAACATTTATTTTATCTTTATGTTCTTTTACTTGTATGATAAATGCTTTACATCCATATTTATACCCCTCATCACTTCTAGTACATATAATTGACTACAGTATCCAAACAGTCGATAAAAAAAATGCTCCGAGGACTTATGACATTGAGTACGTACGTACGACAAATAGTTTCTATTTGAACATAAAAGGTTCGTAAACTTATTATAGGGTTTCTTTTCTGCACTTTCAGACGCATTATTCTTAAATATAAAAACTCCCACAAGCCAAATTCCTATTCTCTTTCACATAAGTTCTTATCCCAATACAACTACATATAGTGTAATATTTCTTATTTATTTTACATCTTTTTACGAAGCACCTTAATTACACATTAAACGCTTCAATATAGCCTCAACGTTGTTATAAAACATCTACAAGTTCATGTCTAGCTTTGGCAAGTGCAAGTAAACTATCAAATTCACCAGAATTTTTACACATTTTATAGAATACAGTTTCCGTGTTTCGGATCAACTCTAACGGACTAAAATAAAAATCATTATAAAAAAATATTTATAAGTAACTTATACGTCTTCAAAAAAAACAGAAAACAATAAAATTATTACCTATCAAATTCAACAATTTGACCTTGATCCAATACGATAATACGATCATATTCAATAACAGTGTGTAATCGATGAGCAATACATAGAATAGTACATCCAGCAAACTCAGTTGCAATAGTCTTTTGAATAGCTTTATCAGTTTGGAAATCCACACTAGCAGTAGCTTCATCCATCAGAACTAACTTGGAGCGACGAAGTAATGCTCGTCCTAAACATAACAACTGTCGTTGACCTTGCGAAAAGTTTTTGCCTCCTTCACTCACAGATGTTTCCAAATCATGAAAAACGTTAATATTGACCGCTTCCAATTCGTCATTTTCGAAATTATCTTCATCCGATGGTAATAAATGGACTCGTTTTAAAGCAGTAAAAATATCATCATCGCTGAATTGCTCAAATGGATCCATATTAGAACGTAAAGTTCCTGAAAAGAGTGTTGGATCTGTAAAATACAAATACATGATTCAGTTGATAAAGCTATTTAGTTTATAAAACAAATTCAGAGTAGCTATTATTTATTCTTGTTTCTTACCTTGAGGAATGATAGTAAGATTACTACGCAAATCTTCAGTACCAATACACTTGATATCAATATCATCAATAACAATATTTCCACGTGTTGCCTCCACAAATCTGAAGAAGGATAAAGCAAGGGTTGATTTACCTATTTTTGTTTTTTTAAAAAAAAATACATTACCAAAAATATGATTCTGTCTCACGTCTAACGAAAAAAAAAGTATGTGGTTTTGCATACCTGAACCAGTTCTTCCAACAACACCAATCTTTTCCCTGGGCTTAACAGAGAAAGTCAGTCCCTTCAATACAGGATCAAGATCAGCTGCATACCTAACTTCAAGATCAGTGACATCAATACGACCTTCAGATGGCCACTGTTAAATCGAAAATAGACAGGTTACACAATAAGTAGAATGATAGTATTAGCAACTCATATTAACTACATATAATTAAGCTTGTATATTTAAAAGAAACACTTACCGAAGAAGGGGGTCTAACCTCTGTAATTCCAGGAGCTTCTTGGTCTATCTCCATGAATTCAACAACACGTTCAACAGCATTGAAACTCATTTCCAATGAGGTGTAACGATTGATACCCCAAAACATCTATAAAAGTTTTTTTTTTGTTAGAGTTAAAAAAGCCCGTTTTTCTTTTTATTTTTAATCAATTATTATTATTCAACTTACATAGTCCGAAAAAGTTAAAACAAAACTCAAGCAAAAACCAGCCGCAGAAGCATCCAAACGATCCAAACTGAAGAGAACAGCCATACCGACAGCAACATTGACAGCGGCGCCAATGGCATGGACTCTGGTGCTCATCCAACGACTCATTACCCATTCAAAATAAAAAGGACGAGCATTTACATCCACACGCTTTAACATTTCTTGCATGAATCGACGACTGGCACCAAAGGCACGAATTGTGGACACACCAACGATCGTTTCGGAAAAGTGACTGAAAAGTGGTGAACGGGATACTGAAACCATGCGATTCAGTTCCCGAGATGTATAAACAAACATGGTGCCTGCAGCAATACTAATGGCGACAATCAGTAACATAGGAATTAAGAATATAGGCACGACCGCAGAAACTACCATAATAATGGAGACAATCACAAGTAAAGTAATAGAAAAGTTCATAATATCGTTGGGAACACTTGAGTCGACTGTTTCGAAGTCCTTGGAAAATCGATTGAGAATACGACCCACAGGGGTGGTATCAAAGAATCGAAGAGGGGCACGGAATACGCGATGTAACAAATGTTCGTAAAGATTACGACTGGCTCGCAGGCCACCAAGATAAATAAAAAGAAAACGCAGAGTGCCAACAATGACGTCCAAGGATGTAATTAATACATAAACGGACAGATAGAATTTAACACTTCTTGTGTTGGATTCATTGTCAGAGCAATGAATATTGTCGTCTGTCGATGAGGGTATGTAGAATGACATTGAACTGAACGATTGACGTGTTTGTGTCGTGATGGCATTTACACTACTAGGATTAGCTGCTTGAGTCCATATCTTGACCCACCATAGCTCGACAATATCCAATGACCGAGAACCAATAACAACACTAAAGAGAAAGACCCAAAAGAGCCAACCACCAGCCATTCTAATATACATCTTGTACAATTTTGTTTTGACTTTACCAGTAAATCGAGCTATTATTTAGAACCAGGTTTTTCTCGTGTTAATTATATAGTTATACCTTTAAATACAAATCTTAGTATTATCCATAATATTGATCCCTTTAAAAAAAGCTTACTCTCTTCTTCAACCAACACACGAGGTTTTTTTTTATCAGTATCAGCTGCATTTGTAGATGAAATAATAGTGGCTTCAGTTTCTTCACTTTCACTAGAAGTAGAAGTTAAAGATTCTGGTGGAATTTCGTCTTCAATAGCCTCCTCTTGTGATTGTTCGTCTTCATCCATAATAGTTGCCAAATGGCCAGATTGTCGAAGCTCTGAAGGGCTACCAACGATATCTGTACGACCATCACTAATATGAACAATGTAGGTAGTGCCATTCAAACAAAGTTTAATATGGTGAGTAACAAGGATACGAGTACGGCCTTTCATAAGTGGACCTAAAAGACAGTTTTCATAAAGATGCTTGGCAGTATGGGCTAAAAAAAAATCATGTATAAATATAACGTTTGCCATACTTATAATTATACCAAATTGAAAAGAATTTTTACCATCGACAGCGCTGAGAACATCATCCATTAATACATTTTTTGCTCGTGAATATACAGCCCTAGCTAAAGCGACACGGGCCTTTTGACCACCAGAAAGCGTAATACCTTTTTCACCTATTTCAGTCATATCACCATCTTCCAGAATAGCCAAGTCCTTATCAAGAGCACAAGACCTAAGCGTTTCTTTATACCGTTTTTTAATATATGGTAAACCAAATAAAATATTATCACGAATAGATGCATTTTGAAGCCAAGCTATAATAATAATAAGAAAGAAAATGATAGTTAGCCTTCAAGGTATCGCCAAATATAAACATAATATTTATTGCAATTATTATCTCACCTGTTTGAGAAACATAAGCCAAGCTATGATCCAGAATCCAATCTTCTTCAGGAATAGACTTTGGAATCGAGAAATCAAAAGATACATCCTCAGTAACAGGAGCCCGAGGACATTCAAGACTTCCTTCAAGCACAACTGTTTCACCAAGTAAACTCAACAAAAGCAAAGATTTTCCTGCACCTGTAGCACCGCAAATCAAACTTAGCTTGTCATTAGGGAAATGGGCATTGATATCCTTAAGCATAAATACATCAGATTCTAGGCCGGTGTTATTACTAATGGAAGAAGCAGGACTATTCGTCGAAGAAGACGAGGGTTTGGATGACCAAGATAGTGTGGCATTATCAAAAGCAATGCGCACTTCCTTGTTAATATCTACCGGAGGAGCAGGATCAATTTCATCTTGTGCTAAATAATTTTGAATACGTCTTACACTGTTTAATCGTCGCAGACATGATTACAATGTTTAATTATTAGAATACTGGTTAAAATCACCCAAGAATCTTTTGACAGTCTAATAATTTTATTGCGATCCGAAAAAAAAAAGAGAAACTGACCTGATCAAGGCTTGTAAAAGTGCAATAAACGTTTCAGGAAGAGCATTCAATGCAAAACGAAGTTCGTTAAATACCACGATACTCTAGAGAAATTGGGGTTTTTGAAAGATGTTATTAGTTTTTTTTAGCATAAAACCTGTAATGATTGCTTTTCACTTACTGTGAAGGCAACTGCAGCAGTTAATTCTTTGCCTTCAAGCATAGTGTAAGACCAGAATGAAACAGTCATAACCAAAAGAGTCGATCTATTATATTTTGAATATATATTATTGACAATGGCTTGATGTGTGTTCAATAGTAATAACAAAGGAAAGAGCGAAATAAATAGTGATTTTACCCTTGCCAGATAAGTATGAGTAATGCTTCACAGTAATAACTGATACGCAAAAAACCCAGCTCTGTATTTCGCGATTGCAAAATTCTCTTTTGCCAATCTTTTTCAGAAGCAAAGAACTTGATTTGGCGAATACCTTGCAAAACTTCATTCATGAGCGAAACTCGTTTATCACGAGCATCCATAAGCTTATCTTGCGTTTTAGCGAAAAGTTTGGCATTGAAATGGTTGATAGGCAAGCAAATAATCATGACTGACAAACCCATAAAAGATGAAAGACCAAGGAGTCGATACACAAAGTAAATACCAATTGCTACTTCTGTTGGAGCAGTGAAAAGGGAAAACCAATAAGTACTGAATTCGGAAATACGATCGGAGTCAGTACTCATCAGGTTGACAATTTGACCTGTCGATGATACATCTTCTTCTTCATCACCATCTCCTTTCTTTTCTGCATCGTCTTTCTTTGATTTGCCATCATCTTCGTCATCTTTGGCTGCACCAGAAGCTACAGCTTGATCTCTACGTCTCAACGTCTTGTGATAAATTTCAATATTCAACATTGCCTTTATGCGTACTTGAACAAACGCTATAGCTAAAAAGATGTATAATATTGAGTTTTAAGTTAAGACTGTTTTGCATACAAATGATAATAATAGGTTGAAATATGTTATGCTGTTATTGAAAAGTCAAAGTAAAAATAAAAGTAAACAAATTACCCCAATACCAAAGCTGTCCGATAACAACACCCAAAGAAACTATACAGGTACCAAGTCCCAAAACCAGTAAGAAACCATCACGATAACCAGTTTCTTTATGTTTTCCAGCACCCATTTCTTGAATAAGATACAAAATCTGGCCAATAAAATATGCGGGAAGATAATACATAAATGATGCGACAAGCGCTGTAATTACTTGAATAATTATGGCAGTTTGATTCGCCTTGACGATACGATACAATAAACCACGTCCACGTGTTGAACCGAACAAATAAAAGAGATTATAACCACGAAAAATGGGTGGCAAAGTATCGAGGTCATCGTCTTCCAGTTGTTTTTTCTTGTATGCCACGTCGACAAGAGGTTGAACCCATGTAAAAAGGAAAAAGCTGAATACTGATGATACGTTTACTCGAGCAACGACGCGACCATTTTCATCCAAAAAGGGTGGACCACGTCTGGCAGTGGATGTAACATACAATAAATCTGTTGACAGAAGTAATTCGACAAGTTGTGGTACACCTTCGGACCATGTTACCCAATCATCGGTTCGTTGTGTCAATGCATAAAAATTATAAATAGAGGCGCACCAAGCTATGAAATAGATTGCGCATAAATGACAATTGAGGACAAACCCCCAGCCATCCGGCAATTTATGACGTTGTGATGTCAATGCAAGAGCCAAGGCATACAACCAGGTTGTTAGCGAAAGTGCAATTCCCACAACATTATATATTTGAGAAATGGTTCGATCATCGGAAAGTGAATGTACAGTTGAATATAATTGGTAAGTCGAAAGCAATAAAAGAACAGCGTTTTCAAGAGTTATTCGTCCAGTACGGTCGTTGTCTGCAAAAGGAACAGTAAGATCTCGTTTATCGTCGAAGTGAAGTGGCGAGGGTTCTGGTCCAACTTCTTCTTGGCGCTTTGTTTTATGATCATATGCACGTTGTAAAGATAATACGATAGCACTACCACAAGCCACACCAGCAAACGATACCGCTAGCCAGAAACTCCTTGGTATACTATCTTCCACCATTTTGAGATATATGTTTTTTGTGAAGAAGAATGCTAACTTACGAAAAAAAGAGAAAAAAAGGAGGTTTATATGGGAATAATTTTTTTGTACCACAAAAGACCACCTCAATCCGCAGCCGCAAAAAAAAAAAAAAAAAATCTAGAATAACTATCTGTGACCTAGTTACACTAAAAATATAATAACAGGTGTCGACGCGTGATGTTTATATATGTTGCGTAGTAAATCGAGCTTATGCACCCAATTTTCTTTTTATTTCTACAGCATATGCATAACCATCAATATTGTAAAACACAATACAGAGCTCTTTTTAAATTATGTCTGTTTCTATCTACAAAGGGGATAAGAATAAAAATAATATATGTTTATATTTGTTTTGGACTTCCAAACAAAAAAATGGTGGATTACACAAGAAGACAAAATGGGAAATAATATTTGTGTTTGGATTGCCTGCGCCATCATTTGTCTTAATTCTTAAAAAGAATATTTTTTATATATTAGCTAGTACTGTAATGCTTAATATCTTGGTGGTGACGTGCTATTGTTATTACCAGTCTTATGAACTCTATAGTAAGTTATGATTATCAAAGGAATAAAGATTTGATAAAAAACAAGAAACTTGAACAAAAAGGAAAACAAAAAGTGAAGTGGATCATCTTGACATTCCTATATTCGTCCGTGTTCTTGATATAAACATCAGATCCATGTTTTAAGAAAAAATAAATAATAAAATTATTAATTATAGATCAACCACATAATACATACAACCATTTTTTTCTTTGACACATGACCTGGATAATAATCAATGATGCATGGTGTCATTTGCCAAAAGACAAATAGTGAACAGCATAACTGCTCACCCGTGCCCGTCTCAACCACCCAACCGTTTCTTGACTTTTTCGCTTTCTCCTTTCATTGCTCTCTTTAACCACTGTGCAAAGATTTGATAAAAAACAAGATTTTTGAACAAAAAAGCAAAGCAAAAAGCGAAGTGGATCATATTGTCGTTTCTATAATCATTCATGTTCTTGATATCACATCAAATCCATGAATTAAAAAATAAATAATATCATTGTTAATAAAAGATCAACTACATAATACATGACAACCAGGTTTTTTTTTGATACATTACCTAGATGATAATCAATGACGTATAGTGTCATTTATCATATAATGAGCTACATAGGGCACATATTCAGGGCTACTCCTGTGGCAAGAACAATAATATCTTCTGGTTTTCAAGTGAGAATATTTTTTGGTCACCATATAGTGAATCTTGTTACTAGGGCATTTACTGCACTTATGCTGTCACAATGGAGAACAAGGTGGTGGCTAATTGCGTGGTAACAGTAACACCGTAACTAACCAAGATTTCAGGTTGAAGCTCTTGTAGATTGGGATCGATGTACAGAAAATATTGATCGACATACATATCAAGAGAACCAATTTCTTTAATTCATGCAGAAATAATTTCCACATAGGAATGAGGAAAGATGGTTCAGTTGTAGAAGAAGAAAAGTTTTCCTTTTAAAGTACCATGCTTTAAGCAATGACGCTATACTTCAATGATAACACAACAAAAGCATCGTTAATAGCATTAGTAGTCATAGAAGATGTATGATCATTTTGACGTTGAACATAAGCCGAAACTTTGGCAGCACTGGCATCTAAGTACGTTGCTGCGCAATGTTCATACAAAAGATCAATTTCATCAGCAAGCATAGCTGGCAATGCATTTGTGTGTGACACAGAGTCAAAATGACATTGGCATGAAAAAAAAAACTTTACCACTCAATATATCAGCCCAAGAGTGTAGTCCAAGGTTTACACCAAGAATTAATACTGGGCCAGTGTCATATATTATATGACTATAAAGAGATTCAAGCATTTCATACCCATATACTTTATAATAGCTAAAGTATTTAATAGGACACTTTTCTTCTTGTTTCTTGACCATAATAGGAGATTCACACATTACACGTCGCAACCGAGAAATCACCAGACGAAAACAACAAATGCAAAGTCAGGCCTTCAGGACAACGATGAAACGGAAAAGGAACCCAATGACAAACATTTTGCAACAGTAATTGTGCGCAATGAATGTAGCATGACGGAAAATAAATGAATGGGCCACAAGTGCAAGGCAAAACCACGGAAAATAGAAACAATAGAAGTAGCAAGCGGCGCCGAGAGCAAGGAATCCCAAAAAGAGGCAACAATAACTAAAACGAAAATGACCCAGAGAAGTTCTTGAAGTACCCAATGGATAAAGTAAAAAGCGGCGCTGGGGGTGAAGTAGAAAAGAAACGGCTTCGAGGGGTGAAGTAAAAATGCAGAAACGAGAAAAAAAAAAGAAGAAAAAGAAGAAAAAGGAAAGGATATTTATACAAAAGAAAAGATCGTGTGGTTTTTCTCTTGGGATTTTTTTTTCTTTTTGACCTATTTTTTCGCGTCATGCTACTATGAGCGTGTAAAAAGCGTTTATACTTTGAAAAAAATGAAAAGGTCGCTATGGCACCATTATCATGGAAATGGAATGGCACGACTTTATTTTTGTCTCCCACGCATTGTGCCCTTCCGGCAGAGTTTACACTCGTGGTTCTTTTTTTTACTATAAGAACTTGTGTTTTTTTAACTATGCAAGAATTTTCATGCAGTTATACTGTATTATATTGATCATATTTACATATATATACATGTTGAACTGTCAAAGATATCTTTTATTACTATTGGCTTTTTATTAATAGAAATATAATTTATCTATTGTACGTATACCTATTATATTATTATTTTTCCAGTGATATTAGAAAAAACCCCTACGTAGGAACAAAATTACTGTTGAAAAAACGAGCTGGGCATCTAAACACTATTATTTATATTGTTCTAACATAAAGATTAGAATTTGGTATTATCTTCAACAAGTCAATTCACTTATATCTTACATTGATAAATTAATATGTAACTTACAGTATATCTTTTTGATACTGTCTAAAAACAATAGCAGCATAAAATGTTGTTTAGTTATCATATATCCTTTTTCCTATTTCATACAGTAATGATTTTGCTACCGCATCACAAAACTCGTGCAGATACCGTAGATGGGACCACTGAAGCCAATCAGAGAAAAATTTAATAAAATTAATAGTTTAGGCCAATTTAATAAGGACTTGATTTAATAAAAAATCTCTTGCTATGCCTGGAGCCTATACATAGGATTAATTTTTTTTAGAGAGCGAAAAGGAAGTTGTGGGTGCCTGAATAATGTATTATAAAATAGCTTTTGTTCTAAGTGTTTCATCTTTCCCACCTCTACTTATTCAACGCCATTTAACTCCATTCAACAGTTTATTTGATACGTAGTGTAAAGACTAGTCTACTAAAATATGTAATATAAAAATGTATTGGTTGATAGTCCCAACGTGTTCGGATACTATAGACAAAAAAGAGGTAATAGTCTTGAATTACTTCATTTAAAACAGCTTTGTTGGTGCGATTTTCTTTTAAAAAATACAAGTGCTTATCCGTGTGATTCTTCTTCTGATAACTTATCATTTTCCATAGCTCTTATAGTGTAATGTTTCAAGACAAACTATTATCCATTTGTAATTACATTTTAATAAGAAAATTGTTGATATATTTGGGCAATGTAAAAAGTACTATGAAGGTAATATAAATATGAACGATAGGAAGAAAAAGAAAAGAAAGTTAAGTGGATAGGAATATGAAGTATATATATGTAATAATGATACTGATAATAAGAAGAGATAAATATATATATGAAAAAAGAAAATTTTAGTAAAAAGAAAAGATAAAGGGATGGAGGAATAGCAATCAAGTGGTGATTACCAAGTAAAGAATTGAATGATGTTATTCTTGTTAATTTTTTTGAATACATATTTTTGCCCCATACACGACTTTTCTTCATTTGTAATCGTGGATACTCCGAGAGTTTTTCATCCAGCTGCATCATGTCGAATTCATTCAGCTTTCCGTTTCGTAGAGCTTCTTTCATATCTTCACGAATTAATCGTGCACCAGTTTCTGAAATTAGAAGTTGTTGGATATATGACATAGATGTTGTGCAAGAATAATTGTGACACTTGCAAGATTCCCCACGACGCCAATACGTAAGAGGGCTTAAAGCAGTATTTGATTCATTGATTTCAAGAGTTTCTAGGTGTGTTGATCATGTCTTATGGATGATTGATAACTTGTAACATTCTATATTAAGGGTAGTCTTGTCTTGTTGGGAGAGTATGTATTGTGACGTTCGCGATACTCGGTTAGTAGAGATTTATGTCTTAGGTTGAGGTTGTCAAAGCGAGCACTGTATAAAAACAGGATCTATTAATAGTCATACTATCTATTTTTGAATGTGATTTATATTGTACGTACATCGCCAAACTTCATCTTATATGAGAAATTTATAGCAAATTGTATTTAATTGGGGAGCATTAAACATCACAACATTAATCAACAAAAATAGATAATATCGTACAATGATGTTTTCTGGGATAGCATAACTGCTTGTACAGTACTTCGAACTATATTTGGCTGAACATGGATTACGTACGTATATGGTGGGCATAAAGGTGGTCAGTCAATTCGGTAGGAGCTTCTATAGTTATATCGCTAGTACACTATGTCAATATCAAATAGTGTGAATTTTGATTGTTGATTCGAACATACAGAACGAACAGATTGTGAAAGAAATGAAGGTCGAAAAGTTTTGCTTTATTTTTAGTGAAACATTTTCCAGGAAATCTTGTTTTAAGATCGGATGAGCACTGTTCATTTGTCGATCAGAAAATTCGAAAACATTTTAAACAAGGTATAGTGTTAATAGATAATAATAGATATATTGTAGCCGGATCCCAATACTGTTTCTTATTTATTTTATTACAGAAATTAATCATTTATCTAGTCGCCCCAATGGATATCTCTTGTAATCTAACTAATACAGGGTGTTTTGATCATACGTACATATGTTCATTAACAGTATTTCAACTTAGAGCAATATCTTTCTAATTATGTTGTTACTTTATGTATCTCATACCTACAATGTTGATGAAACTGTTTTCTGAAGTACTTTAAAGAATGTTCAATACTATGAAGGTAATATTTCAATTGCTATATTGAAACCATGTTATTATCGTTGATAAAATCAAGAAAACAATATCAAAATATCAAATAAATTGATGCTTTGATTCTGTTAAGTTTTATTGTTATTAATAAGATAATTAACGAACCAGGGAGTTAGAGAAAAATTGCACCAAAATAAAGCTGTTCTAAATGGAATAATTCAAGACTTCTACCTCTTTTTTTGTGAATAATATTCGAACACGTTAATACAGATAACCAATACATTTTTATATTATACGTATATTTCAGTAGACTAGTTTTTACACTATCAAATAAACTGTTAGTAATGCCAACCAGAAGTGAAAAAAAAAACCGTACAGCTTCTTTTCATATTTTACGCTCAGACAAAAAAAAGTCGCACGGATAAGACTTGTAATTTTTTTTAAAAAATAAAAAATCGCACCACACTACCAATAAAGCCATTTTAATCAAATAATCCAAGAGTATTATCAATTTTTTGTGAATAATATCCGTGCAAGTTGATATCAATAATCAGTGATAAATCAATACATCTTTATATTATATATTTTAATAGACTAGTTTTTAAATTACGTATCAAATAAATTGTTACAATGCCATTCAGAAGTAAAAAAAAAATCGCATACGTATAATCCAAAAGTATAACCTCTTTTTTTGTGTTAATATTCGAGCAAATTGATATTAATGAGCAATAAAAATTGATATATTTTATATAATTCATTTTATTATAATGGTTTCAAGCGTGCAATATTAATTAAAGCGAATATCATTCATAAGGAGTTATTATAGAAAAAAAATTGTATAGAATTTTAATTAAGTATGTTTAGTAAGAGAAGTCGTACTTCTGTTAATATCACAAGAGGATTGGCTATGGCTGTTGGCGCTGTACCACTACAATTAAAAACCCGTGATAAAAAAAATCGCACAGGTAGCACTACCCTTTTAAAATAGACTTTACGTTGTAATATACAATAGTATTACTGATGCTCACTATAAAGATATTTAAACATCTGCTGTAGCTGAATACAGTAGGCCCCCGTTAATTTCATCCATATTTAATTTAAACTCCCATCCATTTACTTGCTTTTGCTAGGAATAGTTACAAAACATAGTGTCAACTTTCACATCCCCTTCACAATGATTTTGAGGCCTTGAAATTAACCGGCCTTTCAAAAAATGACTTGAGAAAGGGTTTTATTAGTTTTCTGTGATAAAGAAGTTATACAAAGTAGCTTGTTTAGAAGACAGCAACTGTCTCAATCTATTTTAAAAATCAAGGGAGCTATGATAGGTCTACTTCGGTACCAACATTGGTTGTATTTATGGTACTTATATACTTCTTCTTTCGTGATTACGTATATATCAAAAAATGTCAAAAAATATTAACTATATAATATTTTGCATATTACATGGCCACTAAAATATACATCTGTCTATTGATTATTATTTTCTGTTAAATTTTTACTAGTTTTTGCCTCCAACATAATGCCCCGATAATTTCCTTTCACTGTTAATTTCACAAAATAGCCAGGAATGAAGTACATGAAATTAACGCGTGCCTATTGTATGTAGTCGTTTAAAAGAAGTACTGAAGCGTTCAATGTGTGATTGAAGTACTTCGTATAAATGTATAAAATAAAGAAGAAATAATATACTATGTGATTGTATTTAAGTGATAGATTGTATGAAATATAATAGAAATATGGGTTGTGGGAGTTCTTATATTCAGGAATATTACGTCTGAATCCACAAAAGAGAAATCTTATAATGAGTTTAAGAGGCTTTATGCTCAAAGAAAACTATTGTCAGGTCAATTGTTTAATTGTTAAAAGACTAAAAGATTTAAAAGGTAAAGATAGAACTAAAGAAAAGATTTTATTTGAAATAATTTAGAGGTATTTATACTATTTAGTATTGCCCGAAATATGGCAGTGTTTTACCAGAAATGTGGCATTGCTTTACCAGAAATGTGGCATTGCTTTACCAGAAATGTGTCTTTGCTTTGCCAGAAAAGTGGCATTAGATAAGCCAATAAGATCACGTAATGAGGCTGTTTGTGACACTGTAATAATAATAATAATAATAATAATAATAATAATAATAATAATAATAATAATTATGATGATGATGATGATGATGATGATGATGAGACAGTAACGACAATAATATTGATACAAGTTATGTTTTTAAGATTCGGTACGTTACAGTACAAAGCACCATCTACCAAGTGGCCAATGTTATTCATATTAAACTCCCCCCCCCATTGTTTTTTTTTTGCGAGTAATATCATATACAATAAGCTCACTTGTATAACTTTCATTAATTGCAACATAGTTTCTACTAAACTTTCAGTTTTTCGCTTCTTCAAAATATGTTTGGTAGAAATCAAGTGGTGATTAGAACTAAGAGAGCGTATACACAAATCATTCTCTTCTTTCAATTGAGATTACATGTGATCACATATCTACGGTACAATGTTTATAAGTATATTACGTATTAAAAACAATTCTCTATCTATTATTATTAAAAGATACTACAGCAATTTTTTTTATAAAACATCTACAAGTTCATGTTTAGCTTTGGCAAGTGCAAGTAAACTATCAAATTCACCAGAATTTTTACACATTTTATAGAATACAGTTTCCGTGTTTCGGATCAACTCTAACGGACTAAAATAAAAATCATTATAAAAAAATATTTATAAGTAACTTATACGTCTTCAAAAAAAACAGAAAACAATAAAATTATTACCTATCAAATTCAACAATTTGACCTTGATCCAATACGATAATACGATCATATTCAATAACAGTGTGTAATCGATGAGCAATACATAGAATAGTACATCCAGCAAACTCAGTTGCAATAGTCTTTTGAATAGCTTTATCAGTTTGGAAATCCACACTAGCAGTAGCTTCATCCATCAGAACTAACTTGGAGCGACGAAGTAATGCTCGTCCTAAACATAACAACTGTCGTTGACCTTGCGAAAAGTTTTTGCCTCCTTCACTCACAGATGTTTCCAAATCATGAAAAACGTTAATATTGACCGCTTCCAATTCGTCATTTTCGAAATTATCTTCATCCGATGGTAATAAATGGACTCGTTTTAAAGCAGTAAAAATATCATCATCACTGAATTGCTCAAATGGATCCATATTAGAACGTAAAGTTCCTGAAAAGAGTGTTGGATCTGTAAAATACAAATACATGATTCAGTTGATAAAGCTATTTAGTTTATAAAACAAATTCAGAGTAGCTATTATTTATTCTTGTTTCTTACCTTGAGGAATGATAGTAAGATTACTACGCAAATCTTCAGTACCAATACACTTGATATCTATATCATCAATGACAATATTTCCACGTGTTGCCTCCACAAATCTGAAGAAGGATAAAGCAAGGGTTGATTTACCTATTTTTGTTTTTTTTAAAAAAAATACATTACCAAAAATATGATTCTGTCTCACGTCTAACGAAAAAAAAAGTATGTGATTTTGCATACCTGAACCAGTTCTTCCAACAACACCAATCTTTTCCCTGGGCTTAACAGAGAAAGTCAGTCCCTTCAATACAGGATCAAGATCAGCTGCATACCTAACTTCAAGATCAGTGACATCAATACGACCTTCAGATGGCCACTGTTAAATCGAAAATAGACAGGTTACACAATAAGTAGAATAATAGTATTAGCAACTCATATTAACTACATATAATTAAGCTTGTATATTTAAAAAAACACTTACCAAAGAAGGAGGTCTAACATCGGTAATCGCAGGAGCTTCTTGATCCATTTCCATGAATTCAACAACGCGTTCAACAGCATTAAAATTCATTTCTAATGAGGTGTAACGTCTGATACCCCAAAACATCTATACAGATTTTTGGTTTGTTAGACTAAAATGAAGTCCTCTTTTTTCCCTCTATTCTTGATCAATTATTGTTACTCAACTTACATAGTCCGAGAAAGTTAGAATAAAACTCAAGCAAAAACCTGCGCCAGAAGCGTCCAAGCGATCCAAACTGAGCAAAATCCCCATACCGACAACAACATTGACAACAGCACTAATGGCGGTGACTCGAGCGCTAATCCAACGATTTAATACCCAAACAAAGTAATAAGGACGAGCGTTCGTATCTACACGCTTTAACATTTCTTGCATAAATTGTCGACTGGCACCAAAGGCACGAATCGTGGACACGCCAACAATCGTTTCGGAAAAGTGACTGAAAAGTGGTGAACGGGATACTGAATCCATACGCTTAAGTTCTCGAGATGTAGAAACAAACATGTTGGCTACAGCAATACATGTGACGACAATCAGTAGCATAGGGATTACAAAGATGGGTACGACCGTACACACTACAATAACAATAGAGACTACTATAAGTATAGTGGTAAAAAAGTTCATGATATCGTTAGGAATGCTGGAATCAATCGTTTCAAAATCCTTGGAGAATCGATTGAGAATACGACCCACAGGGGTGGTATCAAAGAATCTAAGAGGGGCACGGAATACACGATGTAACAAACGTTCGTATAAATTACGACTAGCTCGAAGGCCACCAAGATAAATAAAAACAAAACGCAGGGTGCCGACAATAATATTCAAAGATGTAATCAATACATAAACGGACAGATAGAATTTAACACTTCTTGTGTTGGATTCGTTGTCGAAGGCATGAATATTGTCGCCTGTCGATGAGGGTATGTAGAATGACATTGAGCTGAACGATTGATGTGTTTGTGTGGTGATGGTATTTACACTACTAGGATTAGCTGCTTGAGTCCATATCTTGACCCACCATAGCTCGACAATATCCAATGACCGAGAACCAATAACAACACTAAAGAGAAAGACCCAAAAGAGCCAACCACCAGCCATTCTAATATACATCTTGTACAATTTTGTTTTGACTTTACCAGTAAATCGAGCTATTATTTAGAACCAGGTTTTTCTCGTGTTAATTATATAGTTATACCTTTAAATACAAATCTTAGTATTATCCATAATATTGATCCCTTTAAAAAAAGCTTACTCTCTTCTTCAACCAACACACGAGGTTTTTTTTTATCAGTATCAGCTGCATTTGTAGATGAAATAATAGTGGCTTCAGTTTCTTCACTTTCACTAGAAGTAGAAGTTAAAGATTCTGGTGGAATTTCGTCTTCAATAGCCTCCTCTTGTGATTGTTCGTCTTCATCCATAATAGTTGCCAAATGGCCAGATTGTCGAAGCTCTGAAGGGCTACCAACGATATCTGTACGACCATCACTAATATGAACAATGTAGGTAGTGCCATTCAAACAAAGTTTAATATGGTGAGTAACAAGGATACGAGTACGGCCTTTCATAAGTGGACCTAAAAGACAGTTTTCATAAAGATGCTTGGCAGTATGGGCTAAAAAAAAATCATGTATAAATATAACGTTTGCCATACTTATAATTATACCAAATTGAAAAGAATTTTTACCATCGACAGCGCTGAGAACATCATCCATTAATACATTTTTTGCTCGTGAATATACAGCCCTAGCTAAAGCGACACGGGCCTTTTGACCACCAGAAAGCGTAATACCTTTTTCACCTATTTCAGTCATATCACCATCTTCCAGAATAGCCAAGTCCTTATCAAGAGCACAAGACCTAAGCGTTTCTTTATACCGTTTTTTAATATATGGTAAACCAAATAAAATATTATCACGAATAGATGCATTTTGAAGCCAAGCTATAATAATAATAAGAAAGAAAATGATAGTTAGCCTTCAAGGTATCGCCAAATATAAACATAATATTTATTGCAATTATTATCTCACCTGTTTGAGAAACATAAGCCAAGCTATGATCCAGAATCCAATCTTCTTCAGGAATAGACTTTGGAATCGAGAAATCAAAAGATACATCCTCAGTAACAGGAGCCCGAGGACATTCAAGACTTCCTTCAAGCACAACTGTTTCACCAAGTAAACTCAACAAAAGCAAAGATTTTCCTGCACCTGTAGCACCGCAAATCAAACTTAGCTTGTCATTAGGGAAATGGGCATTGATATCCTTAAGCATAAATACATCAGATTCTAGGCCGGTGTTATTACTAATGGAAGAAGCAGGACTATTCGTCGAAGAAGACGAGGGTTTGGATGACCAAGATAGTGTGGCATTATCAAAAGCAATGCGCACTTCCTTGTTAATATCTACCGGAGGAGCAGGATCAATTTCATCTTGTGCTAAATAATTTTGAATACGTCTTACACTGTTTAATCGTCGCAGACATGATTACAATGTTTAATTATTAGAATACTGGTTAAAATCACCCAAGAATCTTTTGACAGTCTAATAATTTTATTCCGATCCAAAAAAAAAGAGAAACTGACCTGATCAAAGCTTGTAAAAATTCAATAAAAGTTTCAGGAAGAGCATTCAATGCAAAGCGAAGTTCGTTAAATACCACGATACTCTAGAGATATTGAGGTTTTTGAAAGGTGTTATTAGTTTTTTAGTATAATACCTATAATAATTGCTTTTCACTTACCGTGAAGGCAACTGCAGCGGTTAATTCTTTGCCTTCAAGCATAGTGTAGGACCAGAACGATACAATAATAACCAAAATAGGCGATCTACATTATATTTTCGATATATAAATTACTAATGATGGCCCTGTATTTTTTCTTGAATAGTAATAAAAAAATATATTTTACCCTTGCCAGATAAGCATGAAGAGTGCTTCACAGTAATAATTGGTACGCAAAAAACCCAGCTCTGTATTTCGCGATTGCAAAATTCTCTTTTGCCAATCTTTTTCAGAAGCAAAGAACTTGATTTGGCGAATACCTTGCAAAACTTCATTCATGAGCGAAACTCGTTTATCACGAGCATCCATAAGCTTATCTTGCGTTTTGGCGAAAAGTTTGGCATTAAAATGGTTGATAGGTAAGCAAATAATCATGACTGACAAACCCATAAAAGATGAAAGACCAAGAAGTCGATACACAAAGTAAATACCAATTGCTAATTCTGTTGGAGCAGCAAAAACGGTAAACCACCAAGTACTGAATTCAGAAATACGGTTAGAATCGGTACTCATCAGGTTGACAATTTGACCTGTCGATGATACATCTTCTTCTTCATCATCATCTCCTTTCTTTTCTCCATCGTCTTTCTTTGATTTGTCATTATCTTCGTCACCTTTGGCTGCACCAGAAGCTACAGCTTGATCTCTACGTCTCAAAGTCTTGCGATAGATTTCGATATTTAACATTGCCTTGATGCGTACTTGAACAGATGAAGCAGCTGAAAAAAAGTATAATATTAACAATTGTTTCGCATACGAATAAGAGCTATATTGGTAATTAAAAAAAAGTGAATGAACAACGTTACCCCAATACCAAAGCTGAGCAATAACAACACCTAAAACAATTATACAGGCACCAAGTCCCAAAACCAGTAAGAAACCATCACGATAGCCAGTTTCTTTATGTTTTCCAGCACCCATTTCTTGAATAAGCAACAAAATCTGTCCCGTAAAGTATGCGGGAAGATAATACATAAATGACGCGACAAACGCTGTAATTACTTGAATAATTATGGCAGTTTGGTTCGCCTTGACGATACGATACAATAAACCACGTCCACGTGTTGAACCAAACAAATAAAAGAGGTTATAGCCACGATAAATGGGAGGCAAAGCGTCGAGGTCATCGTCTTCCAGTTGCTTTTTCTTGTATGCCACGTCGACAAGAGGTTGAACCCATGTAAAAAATAAAAAACTGAATACTGATGATACGTTTACTCGAGCTACGACGCGACCATTTTCATCCAAAAAGGGTGGACCACGTCTGGCAGTTGATGTAACATATAATAAATCTGTTGACAGGAGTAACCCGACAAGTTGTGGTACACCTTCGGACCATGTTACCCAATCATCGGTTCGTTGTGTCAATGCATAAAAATTATAAATAGAGGCGCACCAAGCTATGAAATAGATTGCGCATAAATGACAATTGAGGACAAAACCCCAGTCATCCGGCAATTTATGACGTTGTGATGTCATTGCAAGAGCCAGGGCATACAACCAGGTTGCTAACGAAAGTGCAATGCCAACAACATTATATATTTGAGAAATGGTTCGATCATCGGAAAGTGAATGTACAGTTGAATATAAATGGTAAGTCGAAATCAATAAAAGAACAGCGTTTTCAATAGTTATTCGTCCAGTACGGTCGTTGTCTGCAAAAGGAACAGTAAGATCTCGTTTATCGTCGAAGTGAAGTGGTGAGGGTTCTGGTCCAGCTTCTTCTTGGCGCTTTGTTTTATGATCATATGCACGTTGTAAAGATAATACGATAGCGCTACCACAAGCCACACCAGCAAACGATATCGTTAGCCAGAAACTCCTTGGTATACTATCTTCCTCCATATATGAGCTATATGTTTTTTGTGAAAAAGAAGAAAAATCAGGTGGTGCTAACTTATGAAGAAAAAGAAGAAAAAAAAAATTCGGTTTCTAGGGAAGAACAAAAGGACTTAAAAAGTATAATTTTTTTGTACCACAAAAAAGTCCCTACAATCCGCAGCAATCTTCTAATAATAACGATGTTCTAAACTTTTTTGAAATCGCCTTGAAAATAGCAACTTATTACGGTTGATTTTTAGCCATAAACAGAAAAAATCACCTGCATAATCATTGATAATTTAAATTTAATGATTTGGAAACAAATGGATTTCGTCTAATCACATTAATCAAAGCTATTGAAAAGCACAATATATCATCTTAGATAAATCTATTTTATTTTGGCGGCCGGACTTATTTACCCGATTTCTGCTACCTTGGTTACACAATAATGTTAACAGCAGGTGTTCGATGCGTAATGTTTTATAATGTTGCGCAGTAAATACAACAACAACGTAAAACAAAAATGATATTTCGTCGTATGTATATTATTAACTATAAATAATACACAAAAAATACTGACCTCTTTCTCCCAACTTTGTATAAATTATACTACATAATCAATTAAATTGTGCATGTTTATATGTGCAATCGGGGGATAAGAATAAAAATAATGTAAAATGTTTACATTTGATTTGGTGTTGGCTTATTTCACAAAAATAGGGTTTTATGTGAATATGAATCATAATATACTTGTATATTAGTCAAGATGACAAATGAGGGTGTAATATTGCGTTTGCATTCGCTGTATCAACATCATCATCTTTTTAATTCTTTAAAAAGAATTTTTTTACATTTTGGGTTAAAGTGATATTTAACTTTTGACAGTAATGCGTACACAGGCATCACGAGCCTTATGAAAGTCACTTTAGTCCAGTCAAACGCAGATACATTTTTTTAGCGTAGATCGGCCAAGCATGGTTTTTTTGTACCACTTTAATATTTTTATTTTGTTATACATCCAACCCATATTCGCTAATTGTCAGCCTATCTGACTCCATGATGGAATCCAATTAGATTTATAGTATGTTCCGTACACACGATGTATGATACGATGTCGTTACTATTGCTCAAAATTTTGTATTTTAGACACTTTAGAAAGAAAAAAGACTATATAAACGGTACATTCTGTTATATATAGTCATTGCGTAAAAAGAAATACAAAGTACCAACTATACTTAGTGGCCAACATTCTTCAAATTGATTGCGTAATTGAAGCCAAAGAAAAAACCTTTGGTGTTTTTCTTGCAGCAGTAATATCATATACAGTAAGCTCAATTCTATAATTTTCATTTTACAAATCTTGATGAAACTAGAACAGCAGCCACATTTATGTTCTTGTTTACTTCGATCCAGATTCAAGGATATGCGCGCATTAAAATATATTGCGGTTTATATATATATTTTATTATATACGCGCTGTCAAAGTCATTCTTGCATATACTTATATCATAATTGATTACCATCCCTAATAGCAAAACAGAAAGTTTACGTATAATAATAAGATAAAGATATGAGAGACACACATAATATTTGTTTCACTATCCCTGATACACACCATAGTAGCAACTATGCTGGAATTGAATCCGTTTACAGAGAAATCATGTCAACCAAAGGTATGGATTAGGATACTGCTGCGTAACAAAACACATCTTTTTTTTTATGCATTCAGCTGACTTTATCAAAACGACAATTCTTTGTAGCTCCAAATTAAAAAAAAAATCATTACCTTGTAAATGTGTAAAATATCAAAGAAAAAAAAAACAGCTGTACCAGAATCAAAGTATTCTTCTTAGCTCTTACATGGACCAAGGATCACAGTCGGTCAAGCAGCAACGTAAAGGAATAGGAAAGGAGTAGCTATGAATATTGTCGTCGATCAAAAACCGCCAAAAGAGCCGCCCGTTTTGGTGTTAAATCATGAAAAAAACTTCAGTTTACTTTTTATGGCAGGTTTATCTTTTATCGTAAACTTTGTTCTTAAAAAAAAAAATTCTAATTTCGTCAAGGTTTAGGTAACTCACTCTAGTTTACTGTACGTAAAGAATAAAAATTAAAAAACTTTTTATGATTTTGCACCTAAAATCCAACAAAATGACTTTTGTGTTACCGATAAAATTCTCATTCTTGTAAGAAATTTTCTGTCAACAAACATATTTCATTCATCTGATATATATACAGTTAAATAAAGAGTTTCGAACGATATGTATATTATATATCTCATTTTTTCATATATGACAATGTAATAGTATATATATATATCCAGTAATGTTATAAGGATTCACATTTTTATTATATAAATAGGCTAGTTCAAAAGTGGTAAGGAAAGCAAATGGGGTCATTTTGACAAGTTTGATACAACACTTGAAATTCATGGTCACTAGCAGTCCATTGAACCAAATTAGTGCGATCAGCTCTTGTGCTATTCATAACTAAAAAACATCTCTTTCCTGTTTATTTTTTTTTTCAAAATGTCGATTGGAACTATTAACACACGCACAAATTAATACAAAATATATAGCCCATAGTAATAAATTAATTAAAAACTATCTCATTCAGGTGTGTTTTCTGATCCTATTTAGCATCTTCCACTTGAGTTATTTGAGCACTATCATCAGCGTTCTACTAAAGAAACTCTTCCTTAATAACTCGTGATTATTATTAATAAAATTTTCTACCGAACATTCAACTAAGTAGTAGACTATACTTTACTCTAATGATATAAACATACCTATCGAGCAACATTACATAGTTTTAATACTGGATCAAAGCAGCATAATATTCAGCGATACAATTTTGAATTTTCACTTATATCGACATGAAACAGCTTACGTATGAATATTTTTAAATCACTTTCGTTATAATGTTACTATAAAATATAGCATACTAAAACCTTGAACGGAACACCAATTGTTTAATAGAAAAAATGGCGAATAATATTATATATCAGTGATATATAGTCTCGAAGGACAGTTGATGAGACTTTTTGAGGAGTAAAATTGTGTGATATATATATATATATATAAAGACCATATACCAAGCTGTTGGCCTACAGTTTAATATATATCTCAATTACAGTATAAATAATACTACGTACCTACAAAAAAGTAAATCAATCATCCACATTTTTCTTTTATATATATTTCAAACGATAACAACTATATTACTTTTTGTTATTATCCCATGATACTATTTGTTGATGTACGTAATTATCCGACCGCTTGTTTTGAAAGAAAAAAAATTCCCATTCCATTTATGAGCACGAAATATCTCGCGTGACTCAAATCGGTGCGAATATTCTTAACATTAAAGTTAAATATATAATGTACATAGGCATATGCTGATGGTATTGGTGGAGTAAAAGAATAAAAGAAACCAAGGAACAGAAACAAATGATAATAACATGTGGTAAAGAGAAAAACGTGTTCACGTTGACTCCTTTTAATTTCTTCGTTTTGTTACATAAAACATGGACAAAGAACGACAGTTACAGGTTGAAAAAAAAGGTGTTAATAAAAAACGGTGACGTTATTTAATTCATTTAGCTGTTTTCGACAATAGCAATATAAATAATCTAAAAAATAAAAAACAATATAATCGGATCGACGACAAATAAGGTAAAGAATTTTGGTAGAAAAAAAAATATTGATGGACACTGTAGTGATTTTTTTCTTCTCTTTCTGATAATCTCCTTTCTCGTTTCATAATTGACAAACTTTCGTCATCATTGATACGTATTATGTAAATAATTTTTTTGTATCATGAATTGCATCCTTAGGTAATGTTGTATCCCATATATTCGAAAAATGAAATCATAATAGGTTATATTATATGCTGTTTAACATTCTTATTTCTATCAATGATTAAATATTATTATTGTTTTGATAATAAAACTACAATACTAATAGTGCTTTTTTATCTATGGTTACATCTAAAGTAACTATTGAAATAAAACAAAATATCACAATATTTAACTTCCGTAATATTTTTCAAGGTTAAAGGGAAAGATATTTATCACTGCTATCATCACGTAATAAAAAAATCATTATCATACATACGTAGTAACAGTAAACATATACAGTCATTACCTGCAGTATTTCATTATTTACTCTTCAGCCACGATCTTTCTAATATATTTAAAGTTAGATCCTCTACCAAGTTTCAGAAATCCTTATGTTTCATATGCTGAGAGACATCATCATCATCATCATCGAAAGAAAACAAATGATACGATATAAAGATATAATTACATGCTGGAGTAAATGGGTCTGTGCGTATTTAACTAGTGATATTTGATTCTTTGTACGCTATCATTATTGGACTTATTATATTAGGGGGCAAGAGTAAATATCTTACCACGTGAATAAAAAAAAGGGAACATACAGTATCATAATAATAATATGCTATATTGTGCATGGTGGTCATATTATTATTATGCCTATTAGGAGGAAGAGTTTTCATTTTCATTTTTTTTCTTACTTCAAACTACATATATATATATTTATTTTGGGAGGGGGGTAAAGAGTCAAAAAAGAAAGAACAATGTATATACTTATCGAATAAAGAAATGTATTTATTATTAGGTGGCTATCTGTCAGTCCTAATCAAAATGATTCTTTCTTTCTTTTGTAGCAGTACGTGCATTGTCACAATTTGTGTAAAACTGGCAATAGGCGACAGCGAAAGAAAAAGAAGGAAATTCAAAGACCCTGAATACGCCTTTTTTTTATTTTTTTGCTTTGTAAATGCTGACCAGCATAAAAAAAGGGATAAATAATAATGTATATATATATATATATACATATTATGCCAAGAAGTAAGGAGTATTTGTCTATAGGTACGTATATCCGGCTTGCATCCAATTATAATAAAAGTATAACTATTAAGAAAATTATTGAAATAACTAAAGAGATTATAATAACTCCTCCAGGCCAAAAAAAAAAAAAAGATATTATGTATCATATAATATTTACATAATAAAATTTTTGATGGGAGATAAAGAAACAAATAGATGATTGTTTATTATGATAACCAAGTTAGAGCT
The DNA here is from genome assembly GCA_016758965.1 of Circinella minor. Classification (NCBI taxonomy): domain Eukaryota; kingdom Fungi; phylum Mucoromycota; class Mucoromycetes; order Mucorales; family Lichtheimiaceae; genus Circinella; species Circinella minor. Next base: position 98,239 of record JAEPRB010000008.1, on the reverse strand, counting down.
AGTTGAGTACTGTTGTTTTCATTTTTGGATGTATTTATGAATAAAATCCGAAGAATAAAAGAAAAGAAAAAATAAATAAAGTTTCTTGCATCCAGCCCGTAACATGTAGTAAAGTCTGCGCCATGGTCCCCTGGTCCTGCAGTTTTTTTTTTTTTTTGCTCTTCAGTGAGGTAAACATATATGAAAGGCGGGTTGTAATTTTTGTATATGCAGATGAACATATTGGCTTAATATGGAATTCACATAATACACCAAAAATGGAGTCATAATTAAGGGGTGTAGGGAAGGAGCAAAAAAAAAAAAATTAGATTGGATAAAAGACAAAGTTTCAGATATCAATTTTTTTTTTTTGATGAATGAAATCAATACCATCTTTTATATTTCATCAGTATATAAGCCCTTTTTTCTTTAACTTATCAACTCTTCTTGTTGTGAATACTTCTTTTTTTTTTCTGTAAAAATAAAATAAAACAAGTTACTTGGGGGTTGCTGTGTTTCAAAAAAGATTCAGATTAAAGTTTTACTATTTCATCATCGAATTTACGGAATAGAATAAATTATTCCCGTGATCATTGATATCATAGTATCAGCATGTCAGTAGATATATAAAAAAAGTGTGTGTGTGTGTGTGTGTGTGTGTGTATGATAACTAACTAATCCGGAGAGATAATAATTTATTGTTGTTAGATTTTTCCTTTATTTAAAGAAACTTATTTTAGTTTTTTTTTTTTCTTTCTTCTCTTTTTTTTTTTTTCTTATTTTCTTTCTTCTCTTTTTTTTTTTTTTGGTTTTATTTCCGTGTGATTTATCTTATTTCTTTTGTTCTTAAGCAAACCAACTTCTTTTTTATATTTTATTTTGCATTTGTTTTTTGTTTATATAACTCTTTTTTTTATCCTTTTTTTTATATTTTAAAAACTATATATATTACTAATGACGAGCGAGCGGTCCTCGTTGCTAGAACGTAGACGACAATCAAATTATAATAGTCTTGGTGACTTCCCCGAATTACCATCCACTGGTGATATTCGTAGGATCAATAATAGTAATAATATTTCAGCACCTGCTACTCTCCTTAGCCCTGGATACCCTAGTACACCAAGTATACGAGATGACCGTCATGGGCGGTTTAAACTTTTCAATAAACGTCTGGGTTCATATGATGAAGACCGTCAAGGATTAATTAAAGAAAATACTGGTCTTCGAGTGTGGTACGAATCATATTCTACAATCGGTAAAAAATTCGCTCCAGGAACATCACATTCTACTTTTTTTACTATTATGCTTTTGTTTATTTGAGTCGGCGATTTAATCCTCAGTTTTTTTTTTCTATACTTCCTTTTTTTTTTACTTGTGGGTAATTATTAATATACAGATTGGATTCATGAAATAATCAAAGAAGGTGTCCGTACACGTAAATTAAGAGAAGCTCCCGGTTGGCGTGGTCGTTGGGAAAAGGCTATAGATGCTTCTCAAGCATGGATTCTCGTCATAATGACGGGTGTCGTTGTTGCATTGATTGCTTGGTTTATTGATGTTGTTCAGGAGTGGATGTCTGATCTAAAGTCAGGTTATTGTACTACAAATTGGAGGTACAATAGCAATTTCTGTTGCTGGGGAAAAGAGGGTTAGTACTTTTTTTTTTACTTTCTTATAGTTATTACACAATCATCATCCAAAAAAAAAATAACAATGTAATCACGCGGTTTCTTCAAATTATGACCTCATGCATATCTTTTAACTATTTTAGAACATGAATCTTGCCCAGAATGGAGAACATGGCCAGAAGTCTTTGATACCAAGACTGAAAGTGGTTCATACCATATTTCTATGTTAATGTATACCGTTCTCGGCGTAAGTTAATTCAATAAATAAATAAAAATCATAAATCGATAACGATTTCAAAACAAGCAAGGAGAGAGGAGAAAAAGAAAAACTCTTTAAACTAAAAAAACTTTGTTTATTATTTGTAGTTACTCATGTCATTAATTGCATCTCTTATGGTTGTATGGTCTGCAGAAAAAGTGGTTGCTCGTGCACCACCTAGTAAAACAATATCAAAGCCTTCAACTCCCGTTGTTTCTTCACGTAAATTAGAAGATCATAAACAACCTAAATTACAAACCAAGACTGCTTATTATAGTGCTGGTTCTGGTATTCCAGAAGTCAAAGTTATTCTTGCTGGTTTCGTTATTAAAGGTTTCCTTGGTATTAAAAATCTTTTTGTTAAAAGTATTGGCATGGTAAAATATCTTAAATTTAATAGCGATAGTAATAATAATCAGGAGGGTTTATTTGGTGGTGTATGGATGGAAAATAAAAAAGAATTTTTTTTTAATTTTTTTTTTTCACATTGTTTTAGATTTTTTCAACGTCTTCGGGTTTGAACTGTGGTAAAGAAGGGCCATTTGTTCATTTTGCTTGTTCTGTAGCTAATATTTTATGTCGTCTTTTTGATAAATATAATAAGAACGAGAGTAAGCTTTTAAGTTTATATTATTTATTTATTATTTGTTGTTATTATGATACATTTTGGCTAATAAAATTTTATTTTATAGGCAAAAGACGTGAGGTTCTCTCAGCATCTGCTGCTGCTGGCGTCGCTGTTGCATTCGGCGCTCCAATTGGTGGTGTTCTATTTAGTTTAGAAGAAGTCAGTTATTATTTTCCCATTAAAACTATGATTCGTAGTTATTGTTGTGCTATGATGGCAGCTGTTGTTCTCAAAATCATGGATCCTTTTGGCACTGGCAAGATAGTTTTATTTCAAGTTCGATATGACAAGGAATATCATTTATTTGAACTCTTACCATTTTTACTTACTGGGGTCTTTGCAGTAAGTAGCTTTTTTTGTTTTTTATGCTTCGTATTTTTTGACTATCAATTTGATTTGCATAAAGATTGATTTTATTATTATTTTAGGGATGTTTTGGTGCATTTACAAGTTATTACAATATCAAATATCAACATATTCGTAAAAATACATTTATTAAAAAGTATCCAGTTACAGAAGTACTTGCTATTATGATCGTTACAGCTGTTGTCAGTTATTGGAATCCATTCGCACGGTAATTTATTTCATTCTTTCTTAAACTCCTCTCTTTTTTCTATTCTCCCCAAATTTTGCGCTAAATCTTTTTCGTTGTACAGAATGGGCTTGAATGAATTTGTTGCAAACTTATTTTCAGAATGTTCTGAAAAAGATAATAATGGTGGTCTTTGTGCGTAAGTAACAATAATATATAATTTTTGTTTTTTTTTCCCTTCCCTCTAGGTCATATATATATTGACTTATTTTTTTTTGTGATACAATTATATAGTGATGATGTATCCGAAATTCCAAGACTTCTTTATTTACTTCTGACGACATTAGTTATCAAAATGTGTTTAACAATGGTTACTTTTGGATGCCGAGTTCCTGGTGGTATTTTCCTTCCTGGCCTTATCATTGGTGCATGTACTGGACGTGTTATTGGTTTAATCATGCAATATCTTACTGTAACTTATCCTACAGCGTGGCCATTTACAGCTTGCGCTGAAGATATAGCTGCTAGAGGTGAATGCGTTATTCCAGGTGTTTATGCCATGGTCGGAGCAGCAGCAAGTTTGACTGGTGTCACTCGTACAACAGGTGAGTAACACAAATGACGATGATTGTGGGAATTTATCCCCAAAATCATACAAAAAAGCTTGAAAATGGGAAAAAGACAAATGTTTTGAAAAACAGATCATTTCATCAACTCATTATCATTATCGTTTTTTCTATATTTTTCAATTAATTAGTATCTTTGGTCGTTATCATGTTTGAATTAACTTATTCATTAACATATGCTGTTCCAATTATGATTGCGGTGATGGTTGCCAAATGGGTATCTGATGCGATGTTTATTGAAGGCATCTATGATCTACTCATTGATCTTCAAACATACCCCTATCTTGATGCACGACGAGAATATGTCCATACTCTTACTATTCAAGATCTCACGGAACACAATCACGCCACTATTGATATCGATAAACTTAATACTGTTGGAAAACTCTGTGAGAAATTAGAAGATATTGCTGCAATGGGATATAGTGAAGATGGAGGATTCCCAATACTTAGTAATGAAGGAAAATATTTGGAGGGATATATTGCTTCTTCTGAACTATTACACGCATTGAATCTACTTTGTCGATACTTTGACAACAACCCGTACCCAATGACAGAACAAGAACGTAATAATGTGCCTTGCTACTTCCGACGTAGTGATCAAGATAATAGTTTGTTGTTAGAAACAGAAGAAAATCCTATATTATGCCTGATACCTTCAAATACTACGGCTGATACTGTGGATACGGAAAATCATTCACGTCCTCCATTGAATGACTTTTCAATTTATGTCGATCAGGTATTTACTAATCTTTTTTTATTACTTTGACATCATTTGGTATCATTATATGTAATCAATATTCATATTCTAACATACTACGTTTCTTTTATAGGCACCTTTAACTATCAATCTTAATGCTTCCATGGAACTACTCATGGAAATGTTTGTCAAACTCGGTGCACGTTATGTTTGTTTGACAAAGACAAATGGTCAATATCTTGGTATTATTCATAAACGAACTTTATTGGCTTATCTGAAGACTTTGGAAGAAGGAGCAGAGGAATAAGTTTCTTCTTTTTTACTATTACTAATATATTATTATTGTTATTATCATTCCCCCCTCCCTATCTTTGTTATATTATTATATTCTTCGAACTAGATTCTTCTCTCCTTCCTTCACTTTTTTTCTTCAGTACGTAAAATTACCCTTCCATTTACTTTTTTTTTGTTACCTGTAATATATTATCCTCATCCATATTTTATTTCTTTTGTTCCTCGTCTTTTGCTTTATATATACATATCGTTTTGGGTTCTTCTTTGACTAGCTTAAAATAAAATAAAGTCTCCATTATTATTATTATTATTATTATTGTTGCTACTATTTATCATTGAGTAACCGAATAGCTAATCCTATATTAAGCTGAGAACAAAAGTAGATCAATGTTACTAGTTATCAAAAATAAAATAGAGTAACTTTTTCATTACTATTATTGCTATTAAACTTATATTTAAACAACAAAATGTACGATTTTATGGAATATTGCTTACGGCGTTATTATCGTCAATCGGGTTGGAACGAAGAAAATCAATATTCCAATCTTTGTTCATGGTCCCGGGCATTACTTGATTTCTATACTCCACAAGGTCTTTCATTATACCTATCCAAACTACCAACGCCACAATTTAAACCTTCTTATACCATGAATGCATTACCATCATTGAATGGAAGTATTGGTTATTTATATACGTCACGTTCACTTGATATTGGTACTAGTGCTACAGTTGATTTCCAAGACATGGTAGATCGGTTTCGAATCGTGAGTCCCGAATATACAGAAACACAGAAACGTACGTTTATGCGTATATATATATATATATATATATATAGAATTCGCCTGACTTTTTTTCTTATTATATAAATTATATATAGTGGGCTCTGTAAATCACTATCTATTATATGGTCGTATGTTTTTCCCAGGTGCACGATTAGAAGCTATGTACGCTCGAAGGATTTCAGATAAAACGCAATGTTTAGTAACAGCAGTAAATAACCCTCGTGTATCTGGATTGCCTGAGGTAATTAATTAAAAAAAGGCTTGGGAGAGGAAGAAAAAATTGACTCTAATAATCAAAAAAAAAAAAAGAGAAAAAAGAAGAAAACGAAGCAGTGGATGATACTAATGGTCGTCAACAACAAATAAAAATGAATAAATGAAAGGTTGCTATGCAATTGCAATATGACGTAGGAAAATGGTGTTCAGAGTGCTCCTATACTACAGATGATGGATTACTTGGATTACGAGCTTTATATAATTTTGACCAACCAGAAAGTGCTATTCCAACAGGTCAATGGGCGCTCGGTACAGAAATATATTATGGAATGTTAGATAAAAGTGCTGGATGTAAGTAAAAAGAACTACCTATAATTGAGGTACAATAATAACCGTATAGGAAATATATTAACCAGGAAGCTATCATATTAGTATCTACCGGATTACGATATCGTACACTACCTTCTTCTGGTTCACCGCCTATTTGTTTTACATATACACTAAACCCTGTGGTGGGGCATATGTCTACAGCTTATGTAGCGCAGATTTCAGAAGACTTGGCAATGTGTTCACGATATGACTTTAGTATCTATTCATATGAAAGTGATCTTACTTTTGGGTTTGAATATCGTACAAAAAACAGACAAGATAACAATTCACCAGTAATTCAAGTGAATGGTAATAATAGTAAGGATACAGAGAAGTTACAAGGATTAATTAAAGCACGGATAGGTTTTACAGAGGTATGACAGTAGCAATAAAAAAAACAGGAGATGTATACTTTTGATCCATCTGATTGATTTTATTTTTATTTATTTTGCTAGGGATTGGCACTTATGTGGGAAGGCCGTTTTAAAAATACATTATTTAGTATTGGATTAACAGCTGACCTTTCAAACCGATCAAGTCCTATTCGAACTATCGGAATAGAAATGCAGTATTTTGGATAGAATTATTATTAAATTTAAATCACTTTATTACTCTTTCTCCTTCTTACTACACATTAGGATGAAAGATATCATGGCTCTTCTCGAGTCTCATATACATAAATAATATATATATATATAGATATATATACCAATGACAATGTTCATTTTATCCTTACCATGTACTTTATAATACATATTTTTTTATTTGTTTTATTTATTTGAGTCAACAAGATATGTTAATTGTTACTTATAGTTACTAGTTCCATATATCTTGCAAATATTACATATTGGCTAACCGTTTGGTTAATTGATCCATGATAATTTATAGCAAAATGAAATTTCAAAGAAATGAAACGGATAATTAAATATCAAAAGATATAAGTATTCCTTACGTGGAACTTATCTGTTAATGGATAGGTATGATATTTGCATATTAAGTATTACACACATTGGTGTTGTTTAATTTTTTACGCCGCCTAGCACCTAACTGAGTTTTTTTTTTTCAGTGTTTTTAAAACTTTACCTGATTAAGATTTAGGTTTAATGATGCACGCAGCAGTGTGTGGCTTTTAACAGAAATTTTGTAAAGCAGGAGAGAATCCTGGAAAAGAGCTACTACTTTCTCTTTTTATACACCCTTCCCCATCCACTTACTACTTCTATATACACATTTGTCATCATGTCTGCTCCTACTGACGGCCAAACTGACCACAATGTCGAAATGTGGAAGATGAAGAAGCTCATCAAGAGCTTGGAAGCAGCAAGAGGGTAAATAAATCAATAATTAATCTTTCTTTCTTGAAAGCTAAAAGGATTAAAACTAAACTCAAAAAAATAAATTATTATGACATCTTAATAGCAATGGCACTTCCATGATTTCCCTTATTATTCGTATGTATATATTATATTAACTAAAATAGATCAAATGAGGAAGGAAGGGAGAAAAGAGAGATGTTTGGATACCTTGTGTATAAATACATGGGTCACTTACAATAGTTTATATGCATTATAACTATGATAATATTATAGCCCCAAAGGATCAAATTTCTCGTGTTGGTAAAATGTTAGCAGACGAATACGGTACAGCATCCAACATTAAGTCCCGTGTCAACCGTCTTTCCGTTTTATCCGCTATTACATCCACCCAACAAAGATTGAAATTGTACAACAGAGGTTAGATTCGTGTATTTCTCTTTCAACGATTCCATCGATGCATCTTCAACATAATATATCCAACCATGACTACTGACACATAAGTTTTATATTATATAAAAATAATAATATATAGTACCACCAAATGGTTTGGTTGTATACTGTGGTACCATTGTTACGGATGAAGGCAAGGAAAAGAAGGTCAATATTGATTTCGAACCACACAAGCCAATCAACACCAGTTTGTACCTTTGTGATAACAAGTTCCACACTGAAGCTTTATCCGAATTACTTGAAGATGATGCCAAGTTTGGTTTTATTATTATGGATGGTAATGGATCGTTGTTCGGTACCTTGTCTGGTAACACACGTGATGTAATCCACAAACTCCAGGTCGAATTACCCAAGAAGCACGGTCGTGGTGGTCAGTCTGCCCTCCGTTTCTCTCGTTTGCGTGAAGAAAAGCGTCACAATTACGTTCGTAAGATTGCTGAATTGGCAGTGTCCTTCTTCATTGCTGGTGATAAGGTCAATGTAGCTGGTCTTGTCTTGGCCGGTTCTGCCGATTTTAAAAACGAACTGTCACAATCCGATATGTTTGATCCCCGTCTTCAAGCCAAGATCGTTAAAATTGTTGATGTTTCGTATGGTGGTGAAAACGGTTTCAACCAAGCTATCGAATTGTCTGCTGAATCCCTTTCTAACGTCAAGTTTGTCCAAGAAAAGAAAATGATTCAATCTTACTTCGATGAAATTTCTCAAGATAGCGGCAAGTACTGTTTTGGTGTTGAGGATACACTTAAGGCTTTGGAATTAGGTGCTGTAGAAAATTTGATCGTTTGGGAAAATTTGGAATTGAACCGATATGTACTTCGTAATGCTGCTGGCCAGGAAATCATTTATCATCCTACTAAACAAGAAGAAAAGGAACGATTGTTTATTAAGGATACTAGCGCAGAAGCTGCACCAAACAGTGAAATGGACGTTATTGAGGTTAAGCCCCTTCTTGAATGGTTTGCTGAAAGCTATAAAGATTTCGGTGCTAATCTTGAATTTGTCACTAACCGTTCCCAAGAAGGTGCTCAATTCGTTAAGGGCTTTGGTGGTATCGGTGGTATTCTTAGGTAAAAACACTAATATTTTTCATATATATGCATCTATATAAGTCCGTATGGGGAATAATTTACTAATTTTGGGTTATTATTATTATAGATACCGTGTCAACTTTGAACAGCTTAACTATGATTCTGATGAATTTATCTCTGACGACGATTTTATCTAAATGAAATAATTTGTAGTGTGCAAGTATATACATATATACTCATATACTATCCCACATACTTGCATCATACATACTCTCTCTATCCATTATCACACTCACTCACAGATCTCACATACACAAACTCCTTCCATACTTCATTATTCACATTTCCTTAAAAGAAAACACCACCTCCTTATTCTTCTTTCTTTCTTTGTATACTTTTTTTTGCAAATAAACTTTTTATATTAACAGGCTTCTAGAAAGATACATTACTACTAGTAAAAATACCGGTATTTTAACTGCTTCTATTGGTTTTTTTTGTTTGAATATTTTTAATTACTATGGACGTTAATTGATATACGAATATAACACAACTATCATTGAAGCTCATACTTACCATATTGCTATGTTGTTTTTCTTCATCGTAAATTGAAGGTATTTCTTGTTGTTGTTCCATGCAACTGTTTAGTCGACGTAGCATTAAGCCCATCATAACTGCAAGTATAGCAGTTATGGTAGAAACAATCAAGTTAAATGCATTACCAAAAACTACAGTTGGTTGTTACTAGTATCAATATAGGACATCATACGTATAGAACGAAACAAAATCTACATTATATCTAAGTATCATACCATGATTTGTATCTCCTGAAACAGTATAAAGAAATGAAGCTATTACATTTCCAAGATTTCCCATCATACTAATTATTGCGATACCTACAGCTCTTACTGTCAAATCATGATAATTGATAGTCGGCCAGCTTAAACCGATTGGTACTTGTGTTCCAATACCGCCTGCAACAATAAAAATAGCTGTGTAGCATCCTATATAATATATAATGTAATTCCCCAGTTGTTAACATAAAAAAATATATATAGGTACAATGCGCTTGGCGTAACACAATTTGTATCTGAGATAATATACTAATATCATTACCCCAAGGGTTGTCAATTGTTAATAGCATCACGAAACCTAGGGCAATTACAATAGATCCTGATGTAGCTATGATAGCACGTTTGTTTCCTTTATCCGCCAAAACTCCACATATGATAATCATTACACCAGCAACAATAAAAGGTGGTGCTGTCAATAGCTGTGTAGTAAGAGTTGAGAACCCAAACCCTGTATTATATATTAATTATACGGTATATCCGTGTGTGTTATTATTAAAAGACGAAAGTGAAGAAATTAAAAACAGTAACTGACTCTCCCGCTTTGAATTTTTAATTCACCTTTTATAATGACTGGTGAAAAAACACCTATACTTGTCATATTGATTGATGAAAGCATAGCTATAACACCAAAAATCCATGTCTTTATGTCAAAAAGCACAGTTCGCATGGTCTTCATGATTATTGGTTCCCGTCCAACGTTCTTAATATGTACTGACATCCTAGCCTCTTGGGAATCTTTTTGTTTCTCTGTGAGCCATCCAACTTCGGTGATATCATCAAATAATAAACAGAATGAAAGTAGTGCCAAGATAACTGTAGGTGCACCTTCAATCAAAAAGATGTATTGCCACCCGTGTAACCCTAGTTTACCTTCAAAACTTGTAGCCGCATAAGCAATTGGACCTGAAACGATGCCTGATAATGCTCCCATGCATAAGAAAACTGCAATGCGAAAACCAAGTTCTTGCGGCTTGTATATCCGAGACAGTTGGTATAAAATCCCTGGAACGAAACCACTCTCTGCGGCGCTATAGATGTTATGGAATAAAAGTATGCCCCATTTAATAAAATTGAGACAATGATGTAGAGAAGGGTAATATACTAAACCATGGTAGGGGGAGAATTTATAGGTGTATATTGATCCATTCTCATATAATCTGTTAGCTTCATTATCTTTAATAAAGACACTTACCCTAAAAGTAGCCGTGTAATTAATAAACCTGTAAAATTTTTGACAAATGCCATGGAAACTGTAATTATACCCCATACCAACATAATAAATGATAACCACCATCGTGCACCAATTCGTTTCAAAACCATATTGGAAGGTATTTGAAATATAATCTGTTTTTATTTAAGATAGTAATAATTTTTTATCACCGTTGAATAAATTTTATAAAACCAGAGCTGTTTTTTTTTCTTTTCCACTGTTTAATCAATATATCGAAACACCCTTAAAAAAGAAACTTACAAAGGTAATAAAAAATGCAGATACTGCTACACTGAGTTCAGGGCCCGTCATCTTTTTTAAATATATAGTTTTACCAAAATTTTAATTTTATCATGTTTCTTTTATCCCTGGTGTCAAACAATACGTATGGAAAGAAGAAAAAAAACTTATACCTTGAGATCAGTTTGAAGACCTGCTATACTATTACATTCGTTGAATAAAATACGTATACAAAATAAAAAAAAAAGATACTCAGTACGTATATATATATATATGTAAAAGAATTTAGAAGGGTATTAGCAAGTAAGCAATAAAAAAAACTTACGTAGCATTTCCAATATTTGATCTATCTAAAAAATCAACAAAATAAAATGTACAGAATAATGGGATGACGTGTAAATCAATTTTTCGCACTAGTTGTTGCTCTTGTTGTTGCTCTTTATCTTTATTTAACAACTCTAAAGGGACACTTGGAGTAGTAATCTGATCACCACCAGCGGCATTATTGCTATTAGGTTTACTGTTGCTAATGCTAATAATTACTTTATTTGCACTCCTATTAACATATTTTTTGTGCATTTCACAATTATCATTATTTGCCACTACTGTACTATTAGTTGAGGCATTGTCGTCAGAATGGTTACAATGATAGTTGTGTAATTCACTGTTGAGAATCTGATCATTGTTTCCAGTCAAAAATGTTGTGCTATCTGAACTCCTTATTATTCCTGGACTGTTAATAGATGTTTTCATTTTTCAATTGTTACTATACATGAAGAATTCAGAAAATAAAAAAAGGAAGACTATTTATATGCATTATGGAGTGATAGATACAGATTATAATTATCCAGTGAAAAAAAAAGAGAGCCCCTATTAAAAACCCCCATACGTATGTATAATGAAATAGATCACTTTTCCCAGGGAGTTCGCGGCTACTAGCAGATTGCTGACACTAGGTGTGTAAACAAAGCAGCTATAATTAAGGAGAAAGAGGGGGAAAGAGATATCCGGACCATAAGTTTTATCATCTCATTAAACTCCATTTGATATGTCTATCGTAATGGTAGTACATAATCTGGTTCGTATGTTAATAAATTCAAGGAGTATATTATTATAAAAATGTAAATTACTGTTGCATTTCTATTACGTACGTACGTAGTCAAAGAAAAAAGAAAAGTCCTTTACGTATTTACCTTGATAGTGATACTTTCATATTTAGATCGAAATAAAATCTGTAAATCTAAACTACATACAGTAGTTGGACAAGATAATACCTACGTCGCATGAATAAAGCTTTATTTGGTTTTTTCTTGACAATAACAAGCAAATGTATCTTATAATTTGACCCTTTTTCTTGTTCTCTGTATACAAACGCAGAATACACGGACGGGAAGAAGCGTGAGGTGATGAAACTTAAATAGCACTGTACATACATATTTATCAAGTATAAATAAGTACCGTTCATTGCTCCAAGGAAAAAGACCACGTCTATTTTTTCCCGTTCTTATTATACAGGGGTGCATTAAGAAATATTCTAAATCTAAATCTAGTAAAGCTTTTACGGCCTGATATCAAAGGTCAAGAAAAATATTGAAAATTAATTACATCACTATCTTTTATAACGATAACAATATATGTACTTATTCTTTATATGAACTTGTTGTATAATAGTCATTATCCTATTTTATACGTATCTATAAAATGCAATTTTTAAAGATAGAAGTCATTAATATGACATAGTGTCTTTGTGGGTTAAAGTTACTTTGCGATTTCTCAGTACTTTGCCCATGAAAAAAGAATAGGAAAAAAGATCACACAAAATCTTTGATCAACCATTGAATACTTGTTCGATATGAACGTGTTTTTTTTATTACGTATTAAATGTACTTTTAAAAATTTCTTTACTTAACGTTTTTTTTATATACCTATGGTAGAGTTCATACAGTTTCTTCATATAAAAAGTATGAACTATTAAACATGTCCAAAACAGTACAGTTATTTTAATGTACTTATATTCTTTAAGTACGATCATGATACGTCTCAAAAGATTAATTTATAGCACACTACTTTTATTTAAGATAAGCTTTTTTATATCACATGTCGAAATTTATTTCGACAGACCATACACAGCTTCATTGAATGGAGTGATAGTAGCTCGAAGCCTGTAATATATGAAGTCTTCAGCCGCGTACTTATAAAGAGGCCAAAACCAGTCATAATTACTAATAATAAATTCAGAATAAAGTAAACTTTTAAATAACAAATCCTATCAAACATGCTCTTGTATCATGATAGCTCCTGTACCACTGTGCACTATTTCATCCTTGAATTCAAGGATCAACCACCAGAACAGGTTATAAATATTTGAAACAGCGATTGAAAAAACAACTTGGGAGTTTGAAGGATTAAAGGATCAGATTCAAGGATGTCTCCTTTGAAAGTAGTACGTGACGTTTCTCAATCAGATCGACGTTCCAAAGAGTTTCTATTCATGGATTTATTCCTTAAAAAATACTTAGCATTATATGCATATAATTACTACTTAACATAGTGAATTTTTAAAAAAATAAAAATAAAATACAGTAGTAAGAAAACTGTAAAAAAAGTAAAGTAAAAAGGATATTGAAAAATTATATGGTTCTATCTTCATTTATTTATGATAGTTTAGCATGCTTTATTATTTTGTTATTTAATAACATTGTTGTATGATTTTTAAAGCCACTAGAATAAGTTTTTGGATATATTCTCTAGATCTGGTTCAAAGACACAGATTATGAATACTAAGCTAGCATACTCTGGTGTTGAATTATTTTTCGAATGTTATTGCCAAACCATATTCTTTGAAATTGAAGTAATTCTTACGTACCGCTTGATATTACTATATATTAAGCCAAAGTGAATATGTCTCTTGCTAAGATAAATATCTTTCTTACATATATGATACAAGAAGAAAGAGTAAGGGAAAACGTGAAGGTGATTAATTTACTTATCTAATCTACAATACTTGGAATCTATATAATCTACATAAGTAATAAAGTAGAAATATTTATGTATAGAAAATGATCTTTAACTTTAAGATGTATGATTTCTCATAACAACTCGTGGAGAAATACATCTTTATAATATATGCATGGCTAATACATTAGTTATAGACTTGTGCTTTTTCTTCTTCTTCTAAAACTGCAAGTATCTATTCGAAATTTATAATGAAAATAAACAATGGAAAATCAACTTTTCTAGCTATTATTTGGTGATGATGGTGGCAGAATTCAAACTATGACTTTAAATTTTGGTAAAAAAAAAAAAAGACGCATCAATTTTGATCTGTCTTGGACGCTCCCATGATAATAATTTTCATTATAATAAGCTCAGCCAAGCGAATTACAGAGAAACTCTTTGTTCTTTTGGTTCTTTTTCGTACCAAAAAAGCCCCTTCTTTTTTCCAGTACATAAATGCAGCAAACAGATTCTCGTTCGTCGTCAGGTTCTTCCTCTGCACCTACTCCTACAAATCAACCAGATTCATCACAAAATAATACAAATACATCAAAAGTTGCTCGTCGAGCACTTGAAGAACAACTTAATGAACTGATACAAGTATTATTTGAATTAAGTGTTATGGTGTATGATTTTCAACCTGATGGAAATCAGCTTGTTTGGAATAAAATGTTTGTGCATTTTTTGTCTTTCTTTTATGTTGATTTGAATCAGTTTTGAATATTTACGTGTACTCATTATGGTTTTTATGTTCTGTATAATTTAATCAGTAATTCCATTCTTGAACATTATCAAACTATTGATGGGCTTAAAGATAATATTGATACACATATTCCTGAAGAAGTGATCAAGTACGAATGAGTGTATCGGGGAAGGATGATAAAGGGATATATGTATGAGAGAGAGAAAGAAAGAGAGAGAGAGAGGTATATATGCACATATCAACAATAATAACTACAGGAAGGGATAACACCTACATAAAAACAATAGCTTCGTTGAACAAGGACGAAATCCAGACATATTCACTCAAGGATTTGTTGAAAGGACAGCAAGTGAGAATCAGTTTACTAACGGAAAGATAAAGGCGGTTGATGTAAGTTTTCTCTCTCTCTCTCTCTCTCTCTCTCTCTTTATATGCTTGTAATAATTAACTTTATGCTTTACTATAACAAAAACACATATGAACAATATCATCATACATAGGAATTTAGAAGTATTCTTTCAGATGAATTCAAAAAACATTATCCAGATTTATATGACAACAACAATGATTTAGAACAAACGGATTGAACAGTTTCCTTTATTTTAGTCCAATGGTTTGTAATCTTTGTAATGTCGGGATTTGTAGTACACAATAAAAAAAATATACACATAATACATATATAAAAAGAGAGCCTGAGTGCATATTTTTACTTTCTATTTTCCCGTAACAACCACTTTGTATAAATAATAAAATGGCTTCTCGATTACTTTCAAGGACAACAAAAGCTTGCTTTTCTAAACCATTAGTATGATTTCTTTTATTTATTTTTTTAAATATTAATAATAATTGACAACAAATGAAATAAAAATAAAGCTAGACTGACCTTTTTCTTTATTTTCTGGGGGGTAATTAAAATAGTATAATCGGGGACTCGCAACTGCAACAAATCTTTTACCTACTTTCCGTACTACAATTCTTCCTAATGGATTCACTGTTGCCACAGAAGAGAATCCTGCATCGCAAACTGCTACTGTGGGTGTTTGGATCGATGCAGGCTCACGTGCTGAAAATGTGAAAAACAACGGCTCAGCTCACTTTCTTGAACATATGGCATTCAAGGTACATTATTTATATTATTATCACTTCTTTTATTTGGTAACCTTATTATAAATTTAACAATACTGTTTTTCCTTTTCTTTTTTGCAATATTTAGGGAACGAATCGTCGTACGCAACGTGATCTTGAATTACAAATTGAAAACATGGGTGGTCATTTAAACGCATATACCTCAAGAGAACAAACAGTATATTACGCTAAAGCATTCAAACACGACGTACCACAAGCAGTTGACATTTTATCCGACATTTTACAAAACTCACGGCTCGACCCAGCTGCTATTGAACGTGAACGTGATGTTATTTTACGGGAACAAGAAGAAGTTGAAAAACAAATGGAAGAAGTCGTATTCGATCATTTACATTCGGCTGCTTTCCAAAACGAACCTCTTGGATTAACTATCTTGGGTCCCAAAGAAAACATTCAATCTTTGACGCGTAACGATTTATCATCTTATATCAAGACCAATTATACAGGTGAACGTATGATTTTGGTTGGTACGGGTGGTATTGACCATGATGCTCTTGTCAATTTAGCTCAAAATCATTTCGGTGGTTTGCCTAACATTGCCAGCGCACAAACCAGCAAGAGTGCAATCAAGAAACCCATTTTTACAGGCTCTGAACTTCGAATTAATGATCCCAGTTCATCACAAGCCCATATTGCCATTGCTGTTGAAGGTGCCAGCTGGACTTCGCCGGATTATTTCCCATTGCTTGTCATGCAATCTATTATTGGCTCATGGGATCGCTCTTTGGGTGCTATGGGTCACATCGCTTCTCGTTTATCGTCCGTGGTTCATAAGCATCAACTTGCCAACTCATTCATGTCGTTTAACACTTCATATAAGGATACTGGTCTCTGGGGTATTTATTTGGTGACTGAAAACAAGGATAGAATCGATGATTTAATTCATTGTACACGTAATGAATGGACTCGATTGGCATCCAATGTGACAGCAGATGAAATTGAACGTGCTAAACAACAACTCAAGGCAGGATTATTACTAGGTTTAGATGGTTCTACTGCAATTGCTGAAGATATTGGTCGTCAACTTTTGACATCAGGTGCACGTATGTCACCCAAACAAGTAGAAGAAACCGTTGCCAAGGTGAATGTGGATGACGTTCGTCGGGTTGCTAAGGAATATTTAGATCGTAAAGCAGCTGTTGTTGCAATTGGACCTGTTAATGAGATGTCTTCATACAATTAATAATGACCGGCTTCAAAAATAATAAAAAAGGTAAATATCCGTGTAAGGTTTGATGGATGAAAGAGTTATCGGAGAAAGAAAGGGGTTTGGTGGTAAGATTACATAAAACTAAACATTTTTCTTTGTTGTATTATTATTAATAATAGAAACTCTTTAATTTGTATTGTAATAAGATAATTAGAAATAAATAAATAAATAAAAAAAAAGATAGACAAGTTATCATGGATCAGATCTTATGTATAATATTTTATTTATTTATAATCAAGTTTGATAATGAATTTCTTTTAGACAGGCACATCATGAGTAAGCAGCTGAGAGGAATCCAGGTGGAAACTCTGATTGGATGTGTTGAAGATGCTGTTGCCCTGCAGCGTGAGTTTTAGGTGACACCAGGTTACCTTAAAAGCACTCACACACACACTCCTTGGTGTGAATGTGCAAGGCACTGTTGCTCACCCTTTTTCTTTCTCTTCTCTCGCCCCTTTTTTTTCTCACTTTATAAAAAAACCTTCTCTCGGGCACACCCCACTCCATTTCATCTTAATAACGATATATACAACCCATCCGATTGCATGTCTTTTATAAAAGAATAGCAAAGCAAAAAATATACTATTCGAACGTTCCTTTCTTTTTTTCTCTCTTTATTATATTATTGTGAATACTGTCTTTGATATTATTATTATTCTCTCTTAACTTTACCCCTTTGAACCAGAGAAAGAAAGACCACAAGATTTTAACTATATTTTATATACTACAACATCATGACTGACCATTCGTTAGCATCCAACTTTGTTGAAAATTTCGATCGTTTAAGTATGAATCAACTATCCAAGAGTTCACCATCTCGGTTGCCACCTTTTCAACTTAAAAGATCTCGTAGTCAGCAAGCTCCTGTGCCGCCGTTAGCTACAACGACACATATCAATGATTCGATATATAATGCTCCGGCGACTACAACTTCACCTCCCCTTCCTACATCAAAATTTACGACCCAAGCCAATCATCATAATAGTAATAATAGCAATAAACGTAAGATATATTTAGTTAATTATGTGTGTTCCTGCTGCTCAGTATAAATATAGAGAGCAATTGTGAGAGAAAGAGAGAAAGAGAGAAAGTGCGGTAGTGTGTATGTGCGGGAGATCAATTATAATAAAGTGAATAATGTGTGGGAGATGGATAATAATATCTAAATATTCTGTATAGCATCCAATTTATCTCATGTTCCATGCAAGTTTTTCAAACAAGGCACATGTACCGCTGGGGCAAATTGTATATTCTCACATAATCCTGATCCAACATGCGAGTCATCTGTGTGCAAGTACTTTCTGAAGGGAAACTGCAAGTTTGGTTCCAAGTGTGCACTTTTACATACAATGTCACCGTATACAACCGACGGACGAAAACTATTGGCTACTCAACATCATCATCATCGTGATCGAAATCTGGGTACCAACAACTCCCCCTCTACTAGTTCAATGGCTTCTGCTATGGCTGTCGCTGCCGCTGCTGCCGCAATGACGAATGGTAATAACGATGGGGGACTAGCGCTGTCTCTGGGTTCTTCTTCCGGTTTGCAAAACCTTCGGTCACCCCCAATTGGGAGCCCACTAGATTTTGGTTCTCATATGTATTCTCCCGCACGTGGGAGTTTCTTCGATCAACCATTGTCAGCCAGT
This sequence comes from Circinella minor, assembly GCA_016758965.1. Taxonomy (NCBI): domain Eukaryota; kingdom Fungi; phylum Mucoromycota; class Mucoromycetes; order Mucorales; family Lichtheimiaceae; genus Circinella; species Circinella minor. Next base: position 79,420 of record JAEPRB010000008.1, on the reverse strand, counting down.
GCAGATGCTCGATCTTATAGTCATCTTACAGCGGCCATTCACCGTCAACAGGATTCTTCTCTTCACGACCCACGTCGAAAATTATCCACTACTTCAAGCAATGGCTACGATTCTCTTTCATATACAAATAAGAATACAAATGGTAGTGGTAGAGCAGCTTCATCCCCAGGTGCAGATCTTAGTTCATCACCTTTTGGACAACGATCACTATTTCTTCATCCAAATAATACGCCGTCTTCTGCTATTAGCATGCCACCACCTTCTTCATCATTATCACGTCATGCTCAAGCGCTACATAGCATCCCCGAATCATCAGCACACTTTTTGGATGTACCACAGCATCAACGTAATAATAATTTTGGCCAGGATTATTTTGGTGATGATGATCATAATGACTTGAATGATGCTATGTTGCCTTCATCCTTGAATGAACTGCTTACACCAAACGAATTGCAATTACGAAAAGCAAGAGAACATCAGCATCAACAATCGGCAATGAGTCAGCGCAATTATCCAACAACTACTGGTGCTGGATTGGAACGCTCATCTTCTGAATCAATGCGATATAAAGTATCATCCCCATTGGCAGCCAAATCTCTTGATATGGCTTATGCAGCAGCATACGATCCATCATCATGGCAACAGGTATTTGCCAATAGCAATAATAAAAATGACGATTTTTATGATGACCAACTCTTACAACAAGGCGCTTCGGTTGGTAATACGAATGCTATCAATATTCCTGGCGGAAGTAAACCAGCTAAACCTGTATCAACAGCAAATCTTATTAATCATAACCAACATCAAGACGAATATCGTACCAACAAGTCATCAGATAATGACTTATTTTCACCATTTACAGAAGCGGATGATGAAGGCCCATTTTATATGGAAGATGCTGGGCCTATGGTTAACGGTGGTACTGCGGGAACCATTAGTGGAGAAAATGGAAGACAAGTTAATGTATCTACATCCACAACAGCAACAACAGATGATCGCCACCGTCTATTAACTCCGTTTGAATTTCCATCTTTGAAGTCTTGATGGTTGTGATGATTTACTATTCTATATAACTTATATAACCTATATTATTTTATCCTCCCATTATACATTAACGACACTTCTATCTGAAACAAAAAAAAAGCTTATCATAATTTTTTCGTTACCCTTTCCTCTCTTCCCAACATTCATCTACGCATAAAACAAAACTATGACGCAAAAAAACTGTACAAAAACATTCTATTATTCAAAAACGTAAATGCTTGATTGCGTTTACATAAAAAACACACACACAAAAGTTCTTTGAATTTCTTTTACTTACCTTTCAAAAAATCAAAATACCTTTCTTTTTTTCTTCTTTTCTCTTTCCCTCATCTTGAACCGAAAAAAAAATACCAATTTTCTTATCCGAAAAAAAAAAAAGATATATCTTCACCTTTCCTGCTTGAGAAAAAGCTTATTTTCATTATTAATGAGTTTATATCTCTATTTTTTGTACGTTTTTCTATAATCAGCTTCGTTTATATATTAAAAAAACCGAACCATCTTTGTAATCTTCAACTTTTCACTTGAACAAAAAAAATAAACAAATTAAAACGACTACAAAATAAAAAAAATTCCAGATTTTTATAAAACGATTGTGATATTATCGAAACAAAAAAAAGGCAGAACAAAACAAAAAAAGTGCTATGCTATAGTAAATATGCGTACGTATAAGTGTGTGAGTTGCTGTAATTGTGATGGGATGAAGTGTGAGTATATGTTTATGTTATATAGAATATATGATACAAAATAAAATAATGAGAAGGTAAAAAGGGACATGTAATTCTAAGGAGCTTGAGGTAAGGATGGAAAATAATTAACTACAAATCCAAGAACACTAGGGGAATCCATAACATTATAGAACTTAAAATAGGAATTACTAAGTTATCGTCCAATCCAGCACTATCACCAAGCGCTTCTGATAAACCAGCCACCAGACCACCATAAAGTGACATTGCATAAAGTGGAATTCGACTCGAGTCAGGGTCATACGACTCAGTCAGGAACTCTGAAAAGAAATAATTGGTCACAAGCGAACCAATTGCCATGGCACCAAGAGTTCCTGCCAATGATTTGTTACCGTACTTAAATGTGTATTTACCCCACAGACGACCACAAATACTTGCTGTTGGATCAGCCCATGATAGATAGATAATAGATAGCGATGCAATATCTTTAGGAAATACATACAATGCCACCAAGACTCCCATTAAATAATATGCCGTACCATTGAGACGTGAATGAATTTCGCTCTTACGCATTAATGAACCCATTACTTTACAATAAAGAACATTAAAGCTATCCCACGAGAACCGTAAAACTTCGGTCGATAATACAAGGCTCAGAAATGCTACCAGGGCAGGGTATGTATCTTCTGAATTGAAATCATGTTTGAATAAATACAAGACAAGAAATCCTATTATAAGATTATAGATAAGTATATCATAAGTTATTATTTCTTTTCTTTTCTTGCTAATTGATCGTTCGATTGACAAAACATAAATCACGTATTTTTTTACGAACCGATTGAATAATGGAATGTCTTTCGTGGAATCTCCCAACTTCCTTGAGGTTGTATATGGCCAAAACGATCTAGTTGTTTTTGCTGTTGTCGTGTTCGTCGTGATGGTGGTTTTATTGCCTTTTTATGGGGTTGATTATGCTGTAATCGGACTGTCATTGAAAGAGAAAGAAATATATAAATGAAAGCAGAGAAGGAAGGAGAAAAGGGAAAAGAAAGGCAGTTTTATTGAAAGGTAGAAGAGTAAGTGCACGGTGTTTCCCTGTCATTCGGTCGGAGCCAGCAAAACATTTGACCAATTAATAAAGATGGAACGGGTTCCGACGATGCATGCTTGTTTATCGTATTTAGATTTCTCATTACCCCATTATCTGTTGTTGCTTAATACTAATAAATTGATTATTACACTAGCAACACATGATAAACAAAAATTACATAGGAAGAGAGTCTATTGCAAAGTGTTACCGCAGCAAACTCGATTCTCTTACAATATCTGAATTTGATTCCAGAGGCCCACTGTTATAATTACATTCTAAACAGAGGAAGTGGAGTATATGTTACCTAAAAACGTTATAACAACGTAGCCCTGATTGATAATCATTCTTTAAGATTTATGCTGAAGTCCGACATTTGTTTTTCGCCTTTATATATATTAACTGCACTTTTGATGGACAAGAAAATATGAAGCATTGTTTTTATCAGCCTGTTACGTACCATAACGACAAGAAGAAGAAAAGCAACCCATAAAACTAATGCTACAGTTACGTAACCAACTATATTATTATGGAAAACCTCTCTTGTATATATTGTACACAACGAATTATAAGCTATCATATAAACTTAATATATACAAAGAGTACGTAGGAGGAAAATCCAGTATATTTTGAAACTGTGAATGCTTGAAAATAGAATAAGATACAGTGTAGTTACGCGCTTATTGTATAGATTATTTATGACTAGTATATATGGTGAGCTTTGTATCTTAAATGTTCGATGGCACGTTCATTAGGTAGCTACATATATATATATATATTCTGTATCGTGACAAGCCAGGTAGTACGCTGATTTCAAAATTCTATTCTACCTCACTTTAGTTTGGAAATTCAGTTTTTTTATATTACGTAGTATATTGTACGACATCACCTATCATGCTGTTGGAATGCTTAGAAAAACTTATAAATACGTATATATATACGTATTATACGCGTAACATAGCACTTGCTAAAAAAAGCTACTGCACTTATAATAGAAAATTGATTATATAGTAAAGACAATATGTATACTAGTGGTATAAACTACTCTTAAGAGCGATGGAAAAATATATGTAGTTACTAATACTACGAGCACGAGCCCACTCAAATACTTCTTTTTATTCAATATTTTATGTGGAATTGTAGTTTTTTATTATTTCTTCTTGTAATACTATAGTGAGAATTTAAATATGATGATACATGGATAATGTACGATTCAGTATTCAAATAAAGTTACGTAGCATGTCAATTAAGAATCATTTATGGACTCATCTGTAAAGGCTCTTTAACCCTCTGGGTATAAATGCATCAGCCAGTTTCTAAAGAGTCGATCGAGCAGAGTGATATTAACAATACTATTCCTTAATAGTCGATTATGGTACTGAAAGATGATGGTAAGTGTTTCCGTATTCATAATGGGTACGTAATATATTAAATAGTAATACTATTTACATTGTTAACTTGTATCTTCCGTCTTTACAAGCAATATGATGATCAATGTTATCTTTAAATATTAAAAATTAAAATAGGATAAAGGTTGCTGACAAAGAAAAACCGAATTATATATATTGGAGAACTTTACCAAGTTGGTTGGCGCTCGACAAGCTTAAAAAAAGAAAATGTTTGTTTGTGCGTTGAGATGATACTTAATTCAGATCAATTTGTCGTTCGCAACCTTTTTTATATATCCCTCTTACCCGCCATTTTGTGTACGCGTTGAAATCGTTTAAGATTTGACGCATAATATATGTAATAATATCTTCGTTTTATTTGTACTTGATGTTCCTGTGACCGTACACATTTCACATATCTTTATATATATGATTATTAAAATCAGCGAAACGCTATATATTCCCATACTTCCTTTTTGAACTGATTATTATACAGTAAAAAGTGACACCATATACAATGACTATCTTCTTACAGTCACGCAGCCCACCAAAAAAATAGTATAGTTAATATCGAATGATTACATAAAAGCAGACGCTTTGATAATACTTTTTGTTTTGCAATATAAATATGTTGCAGACAGATAATAAAATTCATTAAATAACACAAGAATATTAATCAATACCCCTATTATAAATATGTTATGTACATAATGCAGTACTTATCACGTATTAAATGTTATATTTGAGATTTTCTCTATAGATATCAATATATACAAAAGTAAATAAACTCAATGAAGATAAATATATCTATTTACCAACATCCCATGCTCTGATAGGTTTCCGAAGTGGTGGTGGAGATTCTACTCGAACATAGTCACTGTCATCATCATCACTATCCGTTTCTTCTTTCTCTTTTTTTGATTTCTTCTTTTTACTCTTTTTCTTTCTATCTTTTTTATCCTTCTTTCTCTTCTTTTTCGTTTTCAAATCATCGCCGCCATCAATATACTGGGTATAAACCATTTCATTCAAGTCTGGTTCGACATCTAATAATGGGTCATAGTTCTTTGAAAAGTATTTATCCATGTTACTACTGCTGCCTTGAGTTGCTTGACCGCGTCCACGTACGACTACAGGTAAACTTGTAGATTTTTCTGAAGCCCCATTTGTCGTTGTTAAAGTGCTGAAACTTTTACCACTACAGTTATTTCGTGACGGGCTGGTGTTTCTATGATGTGTATTATGTCTTCTTTCCTTTGAATATCGTCGTCCATAATTTGATTTATCATCGTCGCACTGAGACGATGACGATTCGTGCTGTCTTTGCTGCTCATCGTTATCATATTGCTTTTCCCCCCTCCTTCGAAATGATTGATCATTGTCATCGTTAGCCGATTTTCGATAGTTACTGTTGTTTTGGGTGCTATCATAATGATGCCGTCGTTTCTTTTGATACTCATCACTTGAATACTCATCTTCTTTGCGTTGTCTTTTTCTTTGTTTAAGATCTTGCTCTTGTTTTTTGGCAATCTCTTCTTGTTCTTTAAGTGATTGATTATAACTGTCAGTTGCTTTGATCATATTGAGAAAAAATCTTTTATTCGGTTTCGGTAAATTGTTAGGTTGATGTCTATGATATGCAGAAGTATATAGATTAAGTTATACATTAAAGTCTCCTAAGGAATGTCAATATTTAAAAAAACTTACGCTCCAAAATCTGGTTGATAAGCTCGTACCCCGTCGTTATCGTATTTCTTTCGCTTTGCTTCGGCTTCTTTAAGAATCAAATCAGCAACATACTTGTCAATATCGTCATCTGCTACATTGTTAGTGTCGCCACCTACAGCAGCTCGTATAAGATCATTCACGACATTAGATACAGCAGATTTTTTGTTTGATTTTGAAGGACTTTCACCACTCATGAGAGAATCTCTTCTAATTTTTTTCGGGGAAGAGTAATAATAGTAATTCAGGCGAACGAAAAAAAAAAATATGCAATTCTATTTTAGGAAACTTGCTTTTATATAAGCCTATACTTTTTCATTATCGTCTTTTTTCTTATGAAACATCTGTTCTCTTTTATTACAATTATTAGAAAGATTTATTGTTTGTCTTCAAATGAAAAGCACACGTAGGGGACATCGTCTCTATACGTCCTCTTTATTTCTTCTTATCTTCCTTACAGCTGTATGCATTGCACTATCCGCTGCCGATGTTATTGTCCAAGCTTTATTCGATAGAACAGAATCAGGTCACTTCGATCTAAGAAATCTTCTTGTTGTTGCTGCAAGTTATGTTGTTTTGGTAATATGAAGAACATATATAATACATACTCATTTAGTTATTGGGTAATTAATATTGTCATGGGGAATCTAGGCTATTGCGTCGTTGGCTTTCTCCTGTAGTCGATTCTTTACAGTAAGAACCTCTTTACAAGATATACCCAAGATATATATACCTATTAAAAAAGATGATCTACCCAAGGTATGGAATAATTTTATTTACATCTATATCCTTATACAACCGATTCAATGTTACAATTTGTTCTACGCTCATTTATGACAATGTCGACAACCTTTTAATAATAGAAAGTGTATTCACATATTCAAGGGCAGTTTGACGATGTAAGGCACGTGCGAAAACTTGCGGAACCTCGACCCGAAGATATTGCACATGTTGGATGGGGCAAACCAGGTAATACATACACACATCTATATTACTTACCCATGGATTTTGGGAAACCGGCTGCAAAATAAAAATAAAAAAAAAAAAAAAAAAACTAAGATCTGATGATTAAAAAATACTCAAGGGGATGTACAGTTCGAGGGGGTCGATTTTAAAAGGGTTATTGCAAGAACTCCTATGTTTATTGGTAAAAAAGAGCATACACATTTCTGTGCCAAGTTTTCTTTTTTTATTGTAAAGCATAATTGGTACCTTACCAAAATTATACATATGTTTCCTTTTCATTAGAACAAGCTGCTATGAAAATCAGTTTGGATTTTGCACGACCTGCACACGTTCCTACACGACAATATATTGAGTATTTGATTCAACGGAATTTAGTGGATGCACAAATTGGTCGAGTCTATGTGGAAGGTTATGAACAAGCCAGATTTAGTCGTGTTCCTGTCAATCAAGAAGCGTTCAAGAATATTATGACTCATTTGGCTGTTGTATTAAGACAAATGGGTTATGCGCCTCAAAATCTATCCACTAAACAAGGAGAAAGTTCGTCAGTATCAACTCGAAGTGGTTCTACGTCACATCATCTACATCAGTCAGGTGTATTTCGACGAAAATCATCTTTAGGAGCTGGAGATAACGCTGATCCATCGTCGTCAATACAAATGGGTGGTGGGTCTGCACGTGATGATGATGTTGTATCATTGGCTCAATCAATTGCCACATGGACATCTCGATCAACCTCCAATACTATATCACGATATGCTCGATCTAATTCACAGAGATCAACTTCACGAGCTGGTAGTGGTGTTTTAGATGAATCTGTTAGTGGTGGTTATAACGACGGTATTAATGACAGTGATGATTATGATGACGACGATGAAAATCGTGATGACTATGATCAACACATCCGTCAAGTTATATATTCACGGCTGATGATGAATTGATGATGGTGTATTCACAAGTATAACAATTTCCTTTTCTTTTTTTCGATCTTTTTTTCTTGTAAATAATATATACCGAACGAAAATTTCCCCAGCAATATTCATTACATTTGCGCATTTTGCATTTAAGAATTTGTTTACATGTAACCGTAATTAGAATCTATGTAGTACACAATTAAATATAACATAATAGTTCTGTCTATTAACAGTCTATCAGTTGGTGTGGAATCTGAGAAAAAAGAAAAGATATAAGGAAAAAGCTATTACTGGGTGTGTCGCGCATAGAAAAGATCTTTTGGGGAGGGAAAAATAAAAATAAAATGTAGTATTATATGTAAACAAAACTGTCCTTTATGTCTAATTTTTGAATGTATTTTCATCAACGTAGTTGAATGCTTCGCATGTTTTATCTTCCCCATCACTGGGGGGTAATTCCATATTGTTACTTTGTAACTTTTGTTGTTGCTCTTTCTTGTTACTTTCGGATAGTGTGTTCACCACGGGATAAACGAGTGGAAATGAAATAAATACCAGCACCCAGCAGATTAGACATTCCCACCGTAATGGAATATCAGCTGCATCAATTCCAAATGAAACAGCTGCACCTGCTGACTGCATAGCTTTGTAAAACCCTGCATAACGTGCAAGTAATGCAGGGTCATTCGACATGGCACCCATCAACCAATAAATATACGTTTGATAAAGTGAATCCGCAAATCCATAAAGCATATATAATACAAATGGTCCAGGAAATTTAAGCGATGTCCAATGAATCGGGTCTGCATAATGATTGTCAAACGAAAGTTGAAATACAAAACCACCAGTCCATACTGCCATAAGCACCACAAATAAAACTCCCAATCCAATCAGTCCTCGTGATCGCCTAGTCATTTCTCGGTAGTCGAGCAATGCACCAATCAATATAGCCCCAAATATCTGTAAGCACCAATACATACAGTCATTTAATGCCCGGGTTGATGGATTAAAGTACACTGCATTTACTCGAAACTGATATGCATAAAACCAATTAGAGGCTAAAAATGCGGGAATCAATGCAAGGATTCGCCATTCTTTCCAAACTACGAGAACTGCCTTAAGCTCCGTTGTCCAACGTGGTGAGTGGGCCATGGCAACCGGTGTTCCGTCGTCGCGGAATACACGTGAAGGTGGCAATAATGTCAAAGACAAGAAAACACCAATAAGCATGATAATAACAAATACAGTATATGTACCTGTCGATACGCCACCAGAGGTTTGGTTTTCGAGATTCAAGACAAGAGCAATAATAGAACCTGCGATACCACCAAGATTGAAAAGAGCCCAGAAGATGGCAACATACTTGCCTTTGTTATGTTCTTCTGGATACGACATCATAATAGCACCTTGAGCCGACCAAAAAATTCCAGCACAACATCCGAGAATTGCACCCGATGCAATGACAAAGCCATCGATTTGTAGTCTGTCATATACCCAGAAAGCACTTGCATATAATGCATATCCTATCGATCCAATCTATCGTTGATGCAAATAAAAATACATACATAATTATATGGATAGAATGTTGTAAAACATATAGTCATGAGCAATATATTTTTTCTGTTCTATCTGTTCTATCTCTTTTTTCTACTACTATCTTCATTTACAGTTAATGTGATCTTGACTCCCACAGTATTGGTTAAAGAACCCGCAAAAAAACCGACTAAGGCAAAACATCCATATAATGCACTATTGGCTGCGTCTGTTAGACCAATATTTGAGCTCATAGAACCACCAGCACCTAAACCTGCCAACGCGTTCCACATGCCTGGACAACACAGACATACAAATCCTAGTAGAGTTACTTGAATCAATGGCCTACTAAATAATGGATGATGATGGAGCATCTGCAAAAAAGAAAGAATTTAAAAAAGGAGCTCAGGAATGCTCACTTGGACCAAATCTTGTTCCTATACAATCATGAACCCCCTTTTTTCATTTTGTCTTCAACCACCGAAGAATTTATTGATATGTTCCTAGATGTTAGTTACGTTCAATCATTTGATGTAAAACTATCTTTTTTAAAAAAAAAATTAAAAGAAAGGAAGAGTAATTTAATGATAATAAATATAAAAAAAAATGGTAAAAAAATGCTTAGTAAGATATGTACAACAATGTCCTTTTCATCTGGTTTTTTCTAATGTATGATTAATGTAGCAAAAATAGAAAGAAAGAAAGAAAATAGCAAAAAAAAAAAGTAAAATGATAAATAAATATAAATAAACAATTACAAATGATCCGAATCGATCTGGAGCATCAACTTATCCAATTCCCAATCTTCCATTAAAGGTACTCGACCATCCGCCATTGGTAATTGGGAGGCGCTGCGATGATCAGCCATTTGAGCCACTCGAGACAGTTGATCAAAGTCAAAATCTGAGAAACGGCCATACAGATTGAGACGGCGCCAAACGTTTTGTACACGAGATTGTTGTGTTTCTTGTTCGTCCACAAGTTTTTCAGTTCCGTCTTGTTTTTGTGGAAGGATTCTTGTTGGAGCTGTAGCATTTGTAGTGGTTGTAGAAGTGGTAATGGGAGATTGTGACAGTTGTAGCAGCTGATCTTGATGAGATTGAGGAGGAGATCTGGTACCATGACTACCACTACTGCTGCTACTACTGCTACTGCTGTTATGGTGATTGCTAACATTGGTGCTTGCAGATGATGTGTTGCTAAATAACATCATATCATTACTACTATCATGGCCAAATAAGTTATTTGTAACATCAGGTGACAAGTAAGGATCAGTGGTAGAAGAGTTGTGGTTGTTACGATGCACATTATTATTGGTATTACTATGAATGTTAAAACTGCCTTGAGGCTTTTCCTCTGGACTGAATTGGACATATAGGGCGGGTTGTGAGCTTGCATTGAATGACGATGAAGACGAAGAGTACACTTGACTAGGGTTGTTATTAATATTTGGCGTGTAAGTTTGGGATTGTTGGTGTATAAGATTTCTGCTGGGTTGAGTTTCTTGATTGATTGACTTTTTGACTTCTTGTTTTTGTGGAAGTATAGCAACGGGGCGTCGTTTGGCTGCAGCAATTGAACGTTTCGCGTTACTTACTACTGGAGAGGGAGGTGTACCAGCTGGAGCAATTGCTACTGGTCGTGATCGAGATATGGTATGCGTAAGTGCGTGAGAACCCATGGTCAAAAAAGGTGCCAAATCACCATTGCTGGATGATGCTGATAATGAAGAACCTCCAGTTACTCCACGCGTTTGTTGTTGCTGCCAGCTCAGCAAAGTTGGGATGTCGTCTGCATAGCTATCCATTGGTAATCCTTTAATTGCGCAGACTTCTGCTTTCAAACGATGAATCACGGAACGAAGATATTGATTTTCTTGAGTAAGCTGAGCAGTGGTATGAAGGTGGTTGGTTTGGATTTGGCGTATTTTAATTTCTAAGTCACGTACATAACGTTCCTTTCTTTCTCTGAATGCTCGCTGTGCAGCACGATTTTGAACTTTTCGTTTCGCTTTGGGATCTTCATCGTCATCCTATCAATAAAAAAAATTGTTATAAAAGCAAGAGATCAGGTTACCATTTTTCAATATTGAAGAATGACTTCGAATAATCTTTTATTCTTGATACTTACGTCAAAAACATTTTCCGCCAATGGTTTGCGACCTGGCTTTCGTAAAGCATCTAAAGATAATGATCCATCAGGCATTATATCTGGGTGCTGATCACCTAAACATTAAAAAAAACAGTGTGAGTTGTATAATATTTCTCAAGATAGGGCCAAAGAGAAAATCGTTAATTCTACCGTTATTATCAGGATCATTTGAGAACCCCGAAAGTAAGGTTTGGGTATCTCCGGTGGCAGTTGCAGCTGATCGTTCAAAAACAAGTTCGAAATGATAATTCGTTGAGTAAATGAAAAAAAAAATCAATTTTTTTCTTATAATCACTTACGTTGTGATGAAGGTAAAGGTTTTTCTGCAACTTCTACTGAATCAAACGATCCATTTCGTTTGCGTTTATTTTGTTCGACTTCGTTGCTATTCCAACTGGGTTGTGGGTCCTGAAAATCTGGGGTGGAGAGATTTTTTGTATCAAAAATAAAATTGGTGTTTTTAGGAGAGACGGCAGCAGTAGCAGTAGCAGTATTAACAGAGTTAACACTAGACCTGCTACTGCTTTGGCCGGTATTATGGATCATTACTTTGTGAAAATAAGAATAAAAAAAGAGAGTAAAAGAATTGGGAGACGTAAAAAAAGAAAAAAAGTATACAACAAAAAGAAGCAAATTTATACACGCCGCGGTCGCGCTCTTGAAAAAAGCATGTAGACCTTGATTTGGAAGTTTTTTATAGCAGGCGGGACATTCTTTTCATTCGCAACTACAAAATAGAAAAAGCTAACCCCAGGTTTTTTCGATTGGCGTAGTATCATTCACTTCTCACGGTAACCGAATAATAGCTACAGAAAAAGTATTATCGGTTTAATGCATGAGTAAAGCATTTTTTACACTTATGAAGTCAACTTGCTTTTTGTACTCACACAGCACACATATTGTTCTAGATAAAGATGTACATATTTGTTATAACTTTCTTTTTGAGATCGGTTCAAGCTACCCTTCGTTGTGATTGGATCCCTGGCTGATAAGCGCGTTTTGTATAATCGGAGAGAATTTGAAATTGTTCTGTTCCCACGCCATCATACACAAAAAAAACTTGAAGCTAGTGTAGTATAATAATAAAAAAACTTTTTGCTGTCATGGTAACAATTCATTCTAACATATTTCCTTGATAATTATATACTCTACTCTACAATTATGCTTACCCCTATCAGTTGATAAGGTCACCATCCCTTCTAGTCGCATCAACTTTAGTGGATTATCACCAACAATAAAATAGATGATAATTGTCTTTATTATTTTTTTCTTCCGCTTGATTTTAAACTGTGTAAAATATAGCCTGGTCTGTGTTTTACGATTTGCTGAGCGTACATCTGCTACATGATTTGAATTGCACCTATGGAATGAATTTAATCCTCGCTACTTAAAGAAACCTTAAAAAGAGAAAAAAAAAAAGATAAGCAAGCGGGAAAAGACATTTTGACCTCTCATGTTTTGATCGTCAAACCATATCATCTTTTGTAACGGACTTTGATTACTTGTACGACGTCGACTAACCTTCCCAAAAAAGTACATTTAAGTAGATGCTGATTTTTTTTCAGTATTGTCGCAATGAGCAATTATTACATTGACTGATGGGCATTTTTTTGCGTGCCACAATATTTCTTTCGTAGCGACACATGGATTATAACTTGATGATTTACTATCGAAATCTTTCAACATTGACAAAGATATAGATATGTATGACAGCTACCGGATCCTCTCTTTAAATATATATCCTCTAAACACTAGTCATAAACTCGAGCGCAGATAAGAATAAGGAATTAGAAATTTTGGTTTGGCCAAGAGGTTGCTTGTTGAACCAGTTTTTAATTTTGTCAAAATCTTCTACATGGCTGAAAGGGGGAGGGTGTACAACAGCTAGACCCATTTTATTGACAGCCTTATAAATTTGATTGATGCGTTAAGTTTTTGCGAATTACTCTGAAATATGTATTGTTCTGCTCCCTAATGGCCATCACTGTCCGAATATTTGCAGAAGTTTTGGCCGTTGTAGCGACTCTTCACTACCATACGTTCCTTCTCACCTTTGTTTCTTTTGTTTGCCCCGGAATACTGTTCGTGGTTCTTGTAATAAAAGGTTTACAATGTCTTCAAATTCAACAACATCCGTGAGTGTACCTGATGCTCGTCGGATGAAAATGAAAAAAAAGGCAATATTTTCGTCAGGTCTTGCTATTTCTTTCTTCGCGCATGTTCGTTATACGGATTATTGGTATCTTCATTTTTATTTATTTATTTTTGATATTCTAACTGAGAAAACCATTCCCATCGTGATCAATGCGTTTATTTGTGGTATTTAGAGTGATACCTTATACATATAATATGCTTATAATTCAAAATAAATATAGGGCCCCAATAAGAAGGTTTATAATATAATCAAAACTTTTTTTTAGCATTGTTCGAGGTTGCTGTTTTGATACGTATGATGAAATATTATATTAATTGTCATATTAAATATTTATATATACGCAATTTATTTATAAGCAATTAAGAGCTACAATACAGTATATACCAGTATAGGTTCTTGAGGGGATATATTAATGTTTATGCCGCTACTGCTTCAAAAACTAAAATTGTGTGACATGTAACCAGATAATAAAACTATTGACACGCCATCGCAAACTTTAATTTTTTCCTGCTACAAGCAAAGTGATATTTAAGTATTTTTTCAAGCCCATTGAAAATTTCCGTCAATTTAATTGTGCCATTGCGCAATTCAAAAATAGAATGGGTGTAGTTGCAGCTACATGTACATCTATGGGCTACATGTACTATTATTGATTATTGTCGTAGTGTGTCTAGAGTCATGCTAGAATGATGTTGATAGCTTCAGGTAAGAGAATAAAAACAAAGAAGTATGTCATAAGCTCTCCACTCCAACTACGTATTGCTAGTATTGCATTATACATGTGGAGCATCTGCTGAACAATATATCATAATTCCTAGTAGCTGTTAAAAACGATTATAGGATAAAAACAACTCCAAAGTAACAAAGAGTACGTGAAATTAATGATATCGTCGATGGCGACGTGAAGCAGATTGTTCACTACCTATGACATTTACTCGATTGTCAGTTGGTGCCACTGTTTACAGGAAAAAAAACAAAGAATACTTACAGCACTAAAACGCGGAAGGGATATCAAGCAGCATATGGAAGTTATTTTTGTTGGATAATAATTACGTGAGCAAAAAGTGTATGTCTTTGGAAAGCAGTACATTGAGCTAAAAAAAACAAAGTTAAGCAGTAACATAGCAGCTTAACAATGAAAAGGTGGTTCTCATTTGTCAGATACGTGATATAATTTGTCATTTACTTTCTTAGGTTAATTTTGCTACTATTTATGGTGCTCCGTGATAATTAAAAGCCATGTTTTATTTGTGTATGTTTGTTCTTAGATGCACAATATTATTGCATCTCTCCCTTACGTATGACGTTTTATAAAATAATACGTATTATGTATGTACTACTTAATCTTAGCCATGAAGTTATTCCCCAAAGATGGGTAATTATATACGTAATAATGCAAGAAAACGTATAATTTGTTGAAAAATAAATTTCAGCATGTGACGTTATATATAACTTATTGTTTTATCAGTTACAACATTTTGTTATGTTTACTCGGCCTACCAAAGGCAACACATAATACGAACATAAACTCTTCGGTAGAGGAGTGTTACTGGATGTTAAAAAAGATTTACATTACGTACTCTCTAAATTTTCATCGTCAACGAGCATCTGTTTTTTTTGTTCCCTTTTTAAACATGCTTTTCCAGACCTTTCAAAATACTACGTATACATGTACAAGTAACAAACTTCTAGTATTAAAAGAATTACAGTGCAGGAATAATGTGCTGCCAATCAACCCTGTGGTAAAATAGATACGGCATGATATCCTAACAAAACACAATTATCATTATAATCATAGCATTGTACTGTGCCACGAATCTTTATCGACATGATAATGTTGTGATACGCTGCAAACTTCATAAAATTCATGTACTCACAATGTTTGATCAACACTTATATCAATTTCTCGACTTCATACCTGCAGGATATAAATTTAGAAAATAACAGCTCATATACAAGTTTATGTTTTCAGTGTGTAGGTAAATTAATAGATTAGAATTAGTAAGTATATATTATACGTAGCATAAAATAAGCACATTATTTGTACTGATATAGAAAGACGTTCATTCCGTGTTGTATAGTCATCTGTTCCAATTTTATAGTAGTTAAAATTTTATAAAAGCAGTGCTATAAGATTATAATTTTCAAAAAGCTATCAACAGACATACTAGGAACTGAATAAGATAGCAGAAACATAATTTTGTAATTAAATCACATGTATATCGTGTCATTGATTCTTCCAGAAAGCTGGGTCAAGATTACTAGGACTGAGTGACCAGAAAGTGCAGCATTCTATTAGTAATGAACAAATATGTATTCTCATTAAAGGGGTTTCTCAGTACCAAGTGTTGAACATAATCATTCACTTTTATTGATACCATTGAATATATTTTTATCAGTTTTAACGAAACATCTTCACTTAATAAATCAGAAGCAAAAATTATAAAGTAACTAAAATATATCTTTTAATGTTCGAAAATGTCGCCGGAATCTGCCCTGTATTACAACTTTCGTTAAGAATATACCTCCTTGTGCGTCAAAATGGCTCAGCTATTATTCTTGCTTTTTAAAGCTGGTAGGTCACTCGTTCTCCTTCTTTCCGCGAGATCTCCTTCTTTCCACGAGATAGAAGATTAAAAGAACATAATAAATATTTATACATATAATTTCTATAGCTTATTTATTTTTTGGTGAATTGAAAAGCTTTAAAGACAGTATCGGAAAGTCATAATTTATATACTATTGTATATCGTAACTCATTCGCGATGTACCAAAGATTCCTAAGCGCCATGTGAATAAAAATAAATAAAAATTTTGTTTCTCTTTTTACATTTGAACCTGTCTTTTGAAGATAGGTTATTGAAATATATAATATATTGTTTTTTATCATCTTGAAAAAAATTGTGTCGAGTGATGACAATAGTACGTACTAACCCATGAAGAGAAAATATTCATTCACTTTACCCGTTTCTTCCTTTGTTACATTATTAGTTATAGCATGTTCTGTAAATAGATTTTTTAAATTATGACTTAATTGATAATTACTTTGAGAAGTAAGAAAGGGTTCGCAAAATTGTATTATGTGTTACATATTAGTTTGGAAGTTTAGGATAAATATATCAGTTGTTTGTGATACAAAAGTATTTCATAAATTTTCCTTCCCCATTTTAAAACATTATGTATAGAATTATCACATAATCAAAAAATATGAATATATTACTATAATGCACTATATTATGAGTATATACGGTATAGAATTTTTTTGGGGGGTGAAGAGAGAAGAAAAACAGAAAAGAAAACAGTGATTTAGTCACGCGTTTTTTTCCAAATAGAAATAAAGAACAAGTGGGTATTCATTTTTCTTATTGGATAATATACTAAAATAAGATAAAGGGTGCACGAGCAATGGTAAGTAGGCCTATTAGGGAACGAACAGTTGACCAAACTGCCAAACTAAAATTAAAAGTGTTGGGTGCAATGGGAAATACTTTTTAATTATTATGTCATCGATAGTAAAAAATACTTGTCTTATGTCATTATGTTATTATTAATGGTATTAATTCATTTTCGATTGCAGAGCATGCGCACAAAAAAAAAGAAAAAAAGAGTGGCTATAAGGAAAGATAAAAGGAGAAAAAAAAACGAATATATATTTTAGCATAATAATATAGCATAATTTGATTTTTTTATTAGATCGTTCTACGATAATTATTTTTACAGTATTCATAACTTGTGTAATTTCAACTTGTCCCTCAATACCAAGGTGCAACATACTTTCTATATACTTGAAGAGGCAAAGCTGGATATAATAGGGAGCGTATATTTGTTAATATTTATCGAATTACAATAGTCATTACATTGGGTTATTTTTTCTTATTTATCATCATAATGGTGTATGTCTATTGCTAGTATGCAACACGCGTTAATTGATTTAATTTCCTTTATTTATTAATTTGAATAATAAGAATATTGGGAGGCATTTGATTATGAAGCAATGGGTAATGCATAAGTATACATGTGAAGATTAAATTTACATGCTAAAAACCTTCTTTTAAACTTCTTGTTTGCTATATTCTTTTTATCAATACTTGGTTTATGCTTATTTTTAAAAATGAAGAATTAAAATTAGAAAAATTGATATACATTAGTAAATAATAATAATAAAAAGAAATTGAGATACTACGTTCTACAAAATGTATGTTGGCACAATTCGTCCCTTATTTTATTTTTTATTTTTTTGCTCGGGGAAAATCTGCTAAAAAAATGGGGGCACCATTAGACGGGCTAAAACCAAATTTCCTTTTATCGATCCATCATGAGAAATTTTGCGATTGGCAATTTTTTTTAAAACCAATAGTGCTAATGTCAAGGAAATAATGTAATACAAACCCGTTTGAAAGGTTGTTCGTATATGTTTACTATTAATTTTATTAAAAAAGTTCATTATGTTGAGTTTTTTCTTCTTTTTTTCTCTAAAATTATATTTAATTGATTATAATACAGATTGTACTCGGCTGATAATAAGATAGTAAAGGCGTACGACACTTATTAATACATACCAAAAATGTAAAGGCATATTATGAGATATAAATATGATTTATATATATCGAATTCAACCATATGTGTATACACCAACAAGATTAAATTGATCCTCTCTCTCTCTTTTTCTCTCACTCTTCCATTTTTTTTCATTGTACGTAAGCAAAATGATAATTCTTTTGATGCTTATGTAGTCAGGAATAATGAAAACGCCCATAACTTACACATGGATGTTAGTTTCAATTATATAAAATAATAATGTGGAACAAGATTGACATGATTGTGTTCTTCTCTATTTTTAACATTATCCATCTTTTTTATTAGGCGTCGTGGGAACTTTTGTTATGTCTGTGGACTCATCACCAAGTCGAAGAGCAAACGTATACAATAGTAACAACTTTGGTGACAGTACTAACAGTAGTATTAGTTAATAAAATAGCTCACGAGAAAAACATGAGATTAAAAACTTATATTCGGTTGTTCTAATGAATACTAAATAACAAAAGAGACGCTGACATTAATCCATAATAATTGAAGACGCAAAAAAATAGATTATGTAAAACAGATGAGAATTTTTATCAAAATTATAATATACTGTTTGTTTATTTGACATATTCTGTTTACAAACATACAACGTATTACGTTATGCAAAAAAATATTACCATGGTTAAGTAATGATGATAATAGATAGATGCAGTACCCAAAAACCGGAGATTGGTTTTTTTTGTGTACAAAAGTATGTAAGAAAAAAGCTTTTCATTTAATTATATTCTCATAAATTTATTTGTGCATCTCTTTATCTAGTTTAAATGACCTTTTGTTGATTAAATCACTATATGGAAATTAGTGGAAGTAGAATCAGTTGCCTCAGCACAGCAATAAGCTTAAATTTATCGCATAAAGACTGATGGTTTAAAAACCACCACTTTGCTTATGACGGGCAAGCAAGGTTACAGAAAGAGAAATCGTTATACTATACAAGGATATTCTCATGTTTAATTACACAATTATATGGCGGGTTGCTGATGGTATACATGCTGAAACGATGAGATCATATGGATGCACGTGCATAGTAACAGTTTTTGTACGAGGACCTTTTTTTTAGATGCACAGAAAACGATCGGCCAAGGAAACCTGACTATTATCGGAGATTTGGATCAAAGCTTATTATACCAACCTTGAGTGGCAAATTTGTCATAATCCGCGTGAAGAAAGTGGATTCGGTGTAAAGAAAAAAAGGTATATTTATACAGGAAATACAATTTCTTCTTTCATAGCTTATACATTTGTTTTTCATCGAGTAAAAAAAAAACTCAAAGGAATAAACTTCTTCTAGATCAAACCTTTCCAAAACAAAAATAAGAGAGTAAACAGAAAGTAAGCAATTTATAAGTGACAATTTAGGATCTACCAATAAAGTATGCTTTTAATGTGTCTTATACGTGCTGTTGAAGATTTAATTACTAATTCATATACTTGGAGTGGCTTTTGAGAAAATATCAATCGAGAAACTTCGTCCGTACAATTCCGAATTGGATTGACCAGGAAAGGTTATTTCTAACCTACTAAGCAAAAACTACTACTTTTTTCATTGACCCCAAGTAAATAAAAAAAATAACGTTTCTTTGAAGTAACTGTCAGCATGTTTAGGTACGACAATTATAAATCATAAACTCACACACCTTCACATTGAAATAAACAGCACATGTCGCGCTCTCCTATATCAAGGAAAAAAAAACCTCGAAAAATCGGAGAATGGGACGGTAAAGATGGAGCACGGGCCAGGAAATTTGGGATGTGTAATGTACGTTTCAGCACGCAAGTGGTTGAAGCTTTTTTAAAGCTTTTATTGTATTATTGTTAATATTTTTTGAAAAATAAGAAAAAACCGAAGAATAAGATGCAAAAGAAAAAATGTGCGGGGCTCAATAACATTCACAAAGTAAAATAAGGGTTGGGAAAAAGAGCTATATCGGAAATCAACTAAAATGGTTATAACATGCAACCAATTCTTGGGAAATAGGTATGACCCTGAAGTAACAAAAAATATATCGGCGAAATTGGCCTGATATGGTCATGTTGTGTTAAATATAGCAAATTCCGTTTTGTTACAATCTTAATTTGTATTCATTTTTTTAATAACTAAAATGCATAAAACATTAGCTTTAGTATCAAGAAAGTGATGGGGAGCAAATAATAAAAAAATTGCGTACTTTGACTAAAGAAAAATAAGTGAAGTTATTTTCCATTTAGACCCGATACAAACAAAAGCGATCGTCAAAAGGTAAAAGAAATATAAAACGGAGAGTTTACGTAATAAATCTGACGAAAAGTATCATATCCCTTGATTATTAGGTTGTCCTGTAATAATATAATTATAAACATTTCTTTTCTCATATACAAGTAGACCTCACTTCGCTCCAAAAAAAAAACACCAGCCCCCTCTCTCACTCTCATTTACGCTTATTTTGTGCATACCTCCCCCAAAAGAAAGCGATAAAAAAAATATCAGTTAGGATAATTGAAAATAAAGGATTGGATTTTGCCATTAATGAAGAAAAAAGTTCTTTAACTGTGGTAGCATCTACGTATACCATTTTTTTTTATTAGAATTGATGATCTATTAGGTATGTACAAGATACATTATGATAAGAGCTTTTTCTATATTACCTGTGTATTCTTATAAAATTAACAACCTTCTGAAACTGAATGGGGGCCATGAAGAGTTGCACTCAATTGGGGGGAGATGAGAAGAAATATAAAAAGGGGGGTGGGGTTGGTAGGGATAAAGGGCGATGCGTGGTAGCATGTCGTACAATCTAAAATGCACAAAACAAGATCTCGATATACTTTTATATTTTTTCAACTTGATTGAAACCCCCCCCCCCCAAAATATAATTTTTTTTTTTCAGTTGATAAATAAATAAATTGAGTTCATCTTACATGTTTTTATTTATGGGTCTGAGTGATCTTAAAAATATGTTTGTTTGTATGACCCAGATAGAGTTTCAAGCTTTTGGGCCTTTTGGAAAAGATTTCTTATTTTGGCTGACATATACAAATGTATATACATAAGTACATAGAGAAAATCAGCCAGAAAGGAGGGAAACTATGGGACAAGAAGGGAGTAAAAATAAACAGTCAGATCGAAATTATACACTATACAAGAGATTTTGTGATGGGAAAAGCTGTAGATTGCTGAACATTCTTGTTTCCACGTGGTTCCTGTCTTGGTCAAGTCAGTGACACGATGAATAAACTGAAGAAACTGACGAGCTTTTTTTTCTTTGTCTGCTTGTCAATATGACTTCCTTTCAAAAAAAGAAAAAGAGCCAAGGGTTATAAAGTTTATTACATTTGTTATACATGCCCATCAATGCCATGTTACACCGGAAGAAATGGGCGTTACATGTGAAGGTCGGTGCGGGATGCCTTGTTGAAGTTTTTTTAAAGTCGCCCCCCCCACTATTAATCTGCAAAATAAAGAAAGAGTGATTATAAGAACAAAGAGAATGAGAATGAGGGTGGGTGAGGGAGTGTAATAAAAAGATAGTCAGCCAGAACAAGAAAAGACCATTTGTAATGTCGTTGATTTTGTCACACGCCAAATCACACATCTGCTCCCCTTCGTTTACCGGATAAGATTCCCGGAAAAAAATATAATAAACATCGCTTCTTCTTTCTTTTTTTTTTTTGCTCTTTCCACCTTTCTCTTCTCCCTCTTTTTCATTTTTATTTTAAATTTTTTCATCCTGTCGTCAAATATTATGTGTCCAGCATCACAGAGGTAACATATTATAAAAGAAATAAAAATTAATGAAAAAAATTCTGGATCATCGTATTCATAATCTCAAAATAAAAATGTAGCTAGAAAAGAAAAACGACGTTTATTACAGTATAAATTATACTTTTTTTTTTGTATTAAAAATTTCATCTATAATTATTGTTACTGTAGTGAAGAAGGCTTGCATCTTCCTCCTATATCTGTGATCGATGATTTTTTGCCAACACGTTCTTGGCAACCGCAACCACAACTACCACAGCCATCACGACCATCATCACAAGCATCGCCATGGTTACCATTATCTCATAATTCACCATTTCAACCTGTCATCACACCTTCTTCTTCCAGCATTCGTTCGTCGCCACCATTAGCAACAACATCGTCGTCTACACCTGTTGCTCGTTCAAGTTATAGTCCTCCTGTCCATCATGACATTGACCAAGTATGTATATGTATATTAATGCGCTGCACGCGAGCTGACAAAAAAAAAGCGTTTCTCTCTCTCTAATTCCCTTAGCGAATGTTTATTTTGTATTTTTTAAAACTCAATGGTCCATTTTTTTTTGTATATGTGTAAACAGATCATCGACCATTGCCAATATTTGTGTGAAAGTATTGTTCAACGTAGAAATCAATGGACCGATGACTATGATCCAAAGCCGTGGTTAGATGATATGATAGGCAGAGCTAATGACGTACTAAATGCCTTACTGCGACTAAGGAAGCAACAAGGGATACCACATAGCAATATAGACCCCATTCGGGTAAAAATAAGCTTTTTGTTTTATTTCGTTTTGTATAGCTTTCTCATATACATATTATATCATGATGTACATATTTTTAATCCTTTATATTCATTATCAAAAGTCTGATAGGCCAACTACAACTGTATCATCGCCCCCTACAAGTACAGCAGCATGGCATACAGGAACTTTATCATTAACCAAATTGAGACAACGACGACGCGGTGTAAGTATAAATATACATTGCTAAAAGTATATAACACAGATAGGTTAATAAATTACTTATCGATTTATTATATAAACAACGGAAAACAAATAGAAAAGCGCAACATTTCAAGGACGATGCCATTCGTGTAATATTTCAGAAACACCAGAATGGCGACGAGGACCAGATGGTGCACGCACACTTTGTAATGCTTGTGGCCTTCATTACGCAAAACTAACAAGAAAAAAAGCGCAACAACAGCAACAGCAACAACAGCAGCAAGAACAACAACGCCAACAACAGCAGCATCAACAACAACAACAACAACAGCAACAGCAGCAGCAGCAGCAGCAACAGTTTCAACATCATAACAATATATCACCTTCTTACCGATGAATTTTATAAAAACTAACAGGGCTTGATGCTTTTTTTTTTTTTCATTTTCTCATTTGTTCTTCCTCCTATTGGACTCAATCAATTTTACTTACATTTAAAACAAACATTGTCACATTGACGCAACATACACACAGCCAGCAACGCCAAATACCAAGAAAAACAATATTAGTAGTTTTTACATTTCTTTTTCCAAATTCTTTGTAACATCACGCGTAAAACTACGCACAACACACACAAACTTTTATTATTATTACAGTATAGTCAGGGGATTATAATGCATCATCTGATCTGGAATTAGAACATGATCCTCGTGATAAAAAACCAAGTTAATACAAGAATAAAAAAAACCGATTGACAGCTTGTATTATAGCTATGCACTATACAATTATATGCATGATTAAAAAAATTAAATTTTATGCTATCCTGCCATAATGATAAATTATCTACATATATTAAAGATCTGATCATGATGAAACAAGATTTTGCGTTTATCGTTTTTCATCTTTTATTTATTATTATTTTTTTTCGTCTTTTTAATATTATTGATAATATTATTCAGCTACACTCTTTCGTCGATCTTTTGCTACAGTAGAAGCTTTTCGAGTATGTGTAACAGTTGTAGAAGAATTACTATCTGCAGTCTTGAAGAGCTTTAATTGCTCATTTACATCTTCAAGCATTTCTAATGCCATTTGATATATTTCTGTGCCTTCCTTGTTGTACATTAATGAGTTAGTAAGCATAAGTACAATGTCTCGCTCAAATTCAATAGTCGTTTTGATCACCTATAAATAAACCCCAATATTGTTAATACGAGCTATTAACTACTGTTATTATTATTATCATCATTATCCTCATGGTTCTTCAGTACTGTTATTCACGTTACCCCATCTCTGATTCTGTTTTTAATAGTCTTGAGATCCACAGGGTGCTTGACTACATCGTAGTACAAAGGTGCAGTTGCTTCTTTAATTGGATTCATAAACATTGCCCCATTCTTGTGATTCGCTATTTCGCGCCATAGCAAATTAATATTCTTTTGCCAAGACTTTTGTTGTCGTTGTTCGTCTTTGTTTTTTCGTTTATCAGAAGTCGACGTGGGAGTAGGTGCATTGCTTTCGCTGCCTGTAACGCTTTCTGTTCCTTCAGCGTCTGCTCCAACTCCTCCACTTGTCATCGACAGGGGTAATTCAGGTGATTTTGGGTTGATCGCCTCAGGAGATTTAGGTTCTAAAAAATATATTTTTTTATTAAATTATCAAATTAGGATTTATCTTCATTTTTTAATTAATTAGATTATCCCTCTCAAACAACCCAGACTTGTTAATGACCCTCTCCCTCAAGTATTGGAAATTTCAACCAACCTGACAATCGTTCTGTTTGCGCACGTTCTTCTCCATCTTCTTCTTCTTCTTCTTCTCCCATTACTGTAACTTGTTCATCATCATCATTGTGTTCTGTTTTTATTTCTAATCATAATATTTATAATAAAATTTTCTCTGCCTGAGTTTCCCACGAATTATCTCCCTCATCAATATTTCTTTTATTTTTAGTTATCTAAGTTATCTTATTGTTACCTTTGTCTGGTTCCTCAAGTCGCTGACGTTTATATATCTGATCATCTTGGTCTGGTTTAATCATATTAATATCTTCGTATTTACGTTTTTCACCTTCTGTAGGTTGTTGCTGCTGTTGTGATTCATCAAGTAACGATAGTGATGATTGTTCAGTAGATATTTCTGGTGTTGACAATGTAGGTACATTAGGTATAGTTGATTCCAGAGCAGATTGATAACTTGTATCAGATTGAGGTGATCCTGGAATTGTTGGCGTTGACGATAGTTTTGGAAGATCTTTTGCTATCATGGAATCTGATACTGTTGGTTGTGTCGTAACATGAGGCTCCTGTTGAAGCGCTTGTGTTGGTGTCATAGTTTCATCTACTACTGAAGGTACCATTGTAGCATCAGGTTCTCGTGCATTATTATTATTATTATTATTATTATTATTATTATTATTATTATTGTTGTTGTTGTTGTTGTTACTAATGGAGTCGACTTCCATCGGTTCGACTGACTTATTCGACAGTACTGGTGTTAAATCTTTCTCTTCATCCGATATTAATGGTGATGTTCCCAAAGGAGTTGCTGATGTTTCTGTTGTTGTTAATGCAGAAGCAACATCGCTTTTTGGTCGCAAAGTTTCCGGTGTTTGTGTAGATATCGGTGTCTCTTCAGTAATAGTTTCAGAGTTTCGTGTCTCTTCAGGATTCATTTGGGTATCTTGTTGCTGTACATCAGTTACGATAGCTGTATTAGTAGGAGAAGAAGGAAGTGTCGTGGTGGTCGTCGATGTAGAAGCTTCTTGTGATGATTTTTCTCGTATTTTTTCAGGTTGCTTTTCGTTCGCCAACTGTTCTTGTTCTTGTTTTCTTTGTTCCGTGGTAGACGTAGGTGTAGTAGAATCATTTTCTTCAATAGAAGCAGTTTTGATTTGTTCTGCTAATTTTGAATCCCATTTACCAGCACGGATTTCGTCGATTTCAGCAATCAGTTTTAAAAATTTCTCATCGTCTACTTTAATCGCTTGCTTTAATTCATCGATCCGTTGAATATAAAGTTGTTTCGCCAATTTCACTACAGGTGGCATGTCCTGTGCACTGGCATTTGCCTTTGCTTGTCTCCTAAAATATTTTTAAAAATAATTACAAATGAAACAGTGTCAATATAAAAAATGCATCAACTTAATGAATAAAACAACTTTTTGTTCTTACTTTTCAGTTTCAAGACTTTCAATCAACAAGTAGTACTGTAATGAACAATTCTAAATACAGGTGTTAAAAAAACAGAATGCTATTGTTAATTGTCTTGTGTAAGTAAGCAATGTACTTGGTTTGATTTATTACTTTTTGATTAAAGAAGTCAGGTTGACGATCCAGCATGCTATGTTGTTTAAGGTTACGTGCGATTTGAAACCAATTATCCTCGCCAAACTTGTAAACAGCTTGAGCTAAGAGTAATTTCTCTAACACAGTCCATTCAGCTGTAGTTGTTGACATTATTTTATGGTATTAAGAAAAGAAGTTGGAAGGTGAAGTACTACAGCGGAGTGAAGTGAAAGCGCGTTTTTGAATGGGAAGGAATATCAAGAAAGAAGAGAGGATATAATCCACAGAATATTTTAACAGCTTTTATTTGTAAACTTATAACTGATATATCATACATGTATACATGAAAAATGAAAATATTCTTTTTTTATTATTATATGGTTTCTTCAAAAACATATTGTTTCAACTTATAAATGTTGTCAAGTTTTATGTTGTTGTTATACTTTGTTATGAATCAGAAGAGAAAACTTTATCAAATATCATGAACATCAAGTACATATTTTAATTATAAGTAACTCATCATATTGACAAAAAAAAGTTTCTGTTTAATAAGTTTGTTAACTGTATAATGAATACAATTATCATGATAATTTAAGACTAAATAGGTGGATGAAAAAGCATGGCGGCGGCGGAGACTTGTGGAGTTGCGGAGGCACGTTTTTTTTTAAAATAGTAGTAAAGTGCCACAGGTTTCCAATTTTTTCGTTTAACCTTACTTTCTTTTTGACGCGTGTCTTAATCTCATAAAATCAATCATGAGTCTTAAAATACCTAGAGGTACTCTTCCTCAACTTTTCAAGGAAGGTTACAAGGTAAATAAGCTAGATTGATGTAACCATCTATAAAGAACCATATGTAGCATGATTTTATTTTTTGATTTTGTTACTAATGAAATCTTTTTATTTTTATTTTGACAGTTCCAACAAGGTGTCGATGAAGCAGTCTTGCGCAACATTGAAGCCACTCATGAACTTGCCGAAACAGTACGCACATCTATGGGACCTAACGGTAATATAACATTTTTTATTCTATACTCTGCTCTTTTTGATCTTTAAAACCGAAAAAAGGTCCCTTTCAAAACATTGGTCATCTGATGAAAACCTATATAATCTGACAGGTCGTAACAAAATGATCATCAATCATCTCGAAAAACTTTTTGTTACCAACGATGCTGCTACCATCATTCGTGAGTTGGAAGTAGTACATCCTGCTGCAAAATTGCTTGTCATGGCATCTCAACAACAAGAGTCTGAGTTAGGCGATAATACCAATCTTGTCATTGTCTTGGCTGGCGAATTGTTGAAGAAGGCAGAAAACTTGTTACGTCTTGGTCTTCATCCATCTGAAATCATTCAAGGTTATGAACTTGCAAGAGATCGAGCTCTTGAAATTCTTCAAGGTAGGGTGATATTTTTGATAATAATAATAATAATAAAAAGGGAACAAGGAAAAATGAGGGGAGAAAGGCAGTACCTCTTTAAAATACATTACAAGGGGGAGTAGGAAAAAAATTACTAAACTTCTGCTTTAAAACTTTTCTTTAGATTTGTCTGTCGCTAAGGTAGATGATCTTAAGTCTGCTGATGAGTTGAGAAAGAATGTCAAGGCAGCTATTGGATCAAAGCAATATGGTCATGAAGATTTGCTGAGTGACCTTGTTGTTCAAGCAGCACAAAATATTATGCCTAAGAATCCTACTGATTTCAATGTGGATAATATTCGAGTTGTAAAGGTGATGGGTTCTAGTATTTATGAATCATCAGTAGTTCGAGGCATGGTTTTCGGCCGTGAACCTGAAGGTAATTTCTAAATTATTTTATTGTCGTGAAGAAAGATAATATCCAAGGAAGAAACTTTATATTTGTGGATAAGAGACTAAATGGTTTCAATCACAATAATAAATAGGTCCTGTCCACAGCGCTACTAAGGCTAAGGTTGCTGTATTCACTTGTCCTTTGGATATCGCACAAACTGAAACAAAGGGTACCGTTTTGATTCATAATGCACAAGAAATGCTTAACTTTAGCAAAGACGAAGAAAAGCATATGGAAAAGGTATATCACAAAAACATGCGAAGAAAAAATGGGTGTTGTTGTAATTAAATATGGGCACATACACTAACTTTTCCTCTTATTTTTTTACAGATCTTCCAAGAATTGGCCGATGCTGGCGTTAAGGTTGTCGTCACTGGCGCAGGTGTTGGTGAATTAGCACAGCATTACTTGAATCGATTTGGTATGTTGACCGTCAAGGTTCTCTCCAAGTTTGATATTCGAAGATTGTGCCGTGTTGTTGGTGCTACTGCATTAGCACGTTTAGGTGCTCCAATGGCAGAAGAAATGGGTTACTGTGACGTTGTTGAAACCGTTGAAATCGGTAGTGACCGTGTTACTGTATTCCGTCAGGAAGAACAAGACCGATCGCGAACCACCACTGTTATTATTCGTGGTGCAACACAAAATCATATGGATGATATTGAACGTGCCATCGATGATGGTGTTAATGTCATCAAGGCTGCCACACGTGATCCTCGTTTGTTGCCAGGAGCTGGAGCAGTCGAAATGGAATTAAACAAGCGATTGCAAATCGTCGCATCCAAGACTCCTGGTTTAAACCAACATTCTATTAAGAAATTTGCTGAAGCAATGGAAGTTATCCCTCGTACTTTGTGTGAAAATGCTGGTATGGACGCTACTGCTGTCTTGTCACGTTTGTATGCTGCACATTACCAAGAAGGTGACTCTGGTATTTCTACTGGTGTTGATGTTGAAGTAAGTTTTGAAGAACGATATAATAGGAGAAAACAAACTTAATGCATGAATGTTTGTTAAATGGTAAATCGATTATGGAGTATCCAAACTGATCCTTTTTTTTTTGTTTGCATAGGAAAACACTGACGGTACTTTGGATGCTACCAAGGCTGGTATCTTTGATTCCTTCCCTGCTAAGCAGCTTGCAATTAAACTTGCTGCTGATACAGCAATAACCATTTTGCGAGTAGATCAAATTATTATGTCCAAACCAGCAGGCGGACCTAAACCACCCAAGCAACAAGGTCATTGGGATCAAGATTAAATATAATGCTGGATTTTTTTCTCTCTTTCACACACACAAAAGCTTTTCCATCAAAATATTACACATTTCGCATAATGTCCATTTTATATATACATATACACCGTTTCTTTTTCATCAAAGGAGGAAAAAAAAGTTATCAACAATATGAGAAAAAAAAATTAGGGTTTCGATTTTTTTTTTTTTTTTTTTTGTCTTTTCTTTCGCTTTTGTTTTTCTATGTCATGATTTAAATTAATGCCTTGTTTTGTTTTATTTGGTAATACAAAATGTTTGCAATTGTAAAGAAATGTTATTATATGTGTATATATACAAAAGAGATAGCAGTGAATATGAGTTTTATGTGGGTGTACGTGCATGAGTGAATGAACGGGTGAATGAGTGCGTGGATGTATATGTGCTTCAGTGCATTTAATCTTCTTCCATATCATCGTCATTATCACTAGCTTCTTCTGCATTCTTTTGTTCTTCCCAATCAGCTAAAGCAGCCTTGGCTTTTTTCCTTACAACCTTATTAACAGAATCAGTAGCAAGTACTCGAATGGGTTCTTCAATCAATTCCATATCTAAATTGATTTCTTCTCCTTGTTCCTTTTGTAATTCAAGTACTTTGTCGAGTTCTTCGAAATAAACTTCAAAAATATGGTATCGGATAGAATCAGGCTTCTTTGGATCGGTGGGGCTAATATTATTACAAAATTAGCAAAATAATCTGTTTATAATCTTTATCTACTAAAAAAATAAGAGAAAGAGAGAGAGAAAAAAAGGCTTACTGTAATGGTCCATTTAAGAGCATTGTTGTGTATTCTTTTACTCTTACATCATTCCAATCATGATTTGCCAAGAATAAAAACGAATAAAAGATAACACGTCGTAACAGCATATAATACTTGTCCAATCTAAAAAGATAGTTAATTACTGTCTTTAGTCTTCATCTTTATAAATTATCTATTGAATATATAAATTTACCTTATCCTATCCAAACCATGCCATTCGGAACAATGGATCTCCCAAAATGCATCAAGAAAAGGAACAGCATTATCAGCGGGCATATCTAATACAAGTGAACCCAATTTTTCGGAAAGATCTTGTTGAATTAAAGGCTTATCAGACATCCAGAAACCTTTATAAAATTATAGATACAGATATAGCGTGTCAGCAAAAAGAATAATTATTTTCATATATATAGAGTAAACAGCCAACTTACAATAAAATAAACCTTTCCATAATTTTAAAAGATCTAAACGGGATAATTCAGGACCATTTGAAATGTATCTTCTTAATGAGCTGACTGCTTTGTCACGAGTCTTCTTTTCTAGTAAGTAGTATTATAGGTATGCTGAAAATTAGTATAAAAATCTTTTTTCACTTGTGGAAGAATAGTCTCCCGAGGAATAGAGTCAGCGTTGTAATAAGAGTGTTTATATATTACCATTAGCAGCCAAATGCTTTCCAAATGGCAATGATGTTTCTGATGTGATCGTGTCACTCATATTTTTTTTTTGCGATACAAAGAAGGTTTTTGCAGGAAAAATGATGAAAATGTAATAACCGAAAGCTGTCTCTAAAAAAATGAATTCCATATAAGCCACCAATATTGGCCTAGGAAATTGAATAATGCTTGGAAGGGGAGGGGGAATTGTTGTCGGCCTCATACTTTTTGTACATATTATAAATAATGTTTGGCGCATTCCGTCAGTCATTGGTAGCCCAAGGTGGTCTTTTATGGTATATAATCATTCCTGTTTTTTTATTTGTAATTATTTAATGTTTAATGATAATATATTAATTGACAAGAACTTTTTTTTATCAATAGGAAGAACCCCTTTCGCATGTCTGGTACTCGTAAAGCCAATGTCCGTAAGAGACTTAAGGCTGTCGATGAAGTTATTGCTACTGTAGCAGAATCTGGCGTTCGTTGTAAAGCATTGGATAAAGCATTAGCACTTCCAAAAGAATCGGAAATGCAGGCTCGCGATAAATATACAGTATTTAGTCGATATGCACGAGGTCATCGTAAATCACTTCACAAGGTCCCAAAGTTTACCAAGAAGACCGACCGAACAAGTCCACCTGGTTTCTAAACAGCACCATACAATTATTATATATTATTACGATGTACAGAAATCATACAAACACACAAACACATATATACACAAATAATATACGTATCATAAACGCCATATGCACCCTCTCTATCTTCCCATCAACAAGTATATATTCTTTACATAATATATTCCAACTTTCAAAAAAGAATAAATAAAAACATTATTATACATCATCCATCATGACAACAGTTTCATTCCTATCCGTTCTGTATCAAGTATTAGCATAATATTATGATTTTGATAGCCATGTTCTGCTTGTATGTTATATACTTCAACTATAATTATTTTCAAGTGATGTATATTATTATACAAACAGCCAAATTGACTGAGTGCTGATAAGGCGAGCAGTGTGTGTGTGTAAACGCAGCTATATAACTTAATAGGGATATTGACAAGGTTGTAAGCATATGCTATAACATTACAATTTTTCATCGTTATCTAGATCTGCCATAAAACGCATGGTCACGACATGACTCCAAACATATATTGTTACTTAGCAACTTTAACAAATAACTATGAAAACCAAGTGTCAAATGACAAGATGATATGATTTACTGATATTGTTTTTTTGCTGTTGCTGTGAGTGGTCTATTTTTATGCATAGATCGACATAGTAGTACACGAAAATAAAAAAAAAGCAGTTTATTTAGCAACTGACCTCAATTTATTGCCACCCTCGAACTTTCTTTAATAATAACTCCTCCAACTTATAACGCGCTTTTTCACGCATATATACAGGCCTACTTGTACTTTATAATGTCGAAACGGAAACAATATTTTGAAGAAAGTAATATAGGGTCAGCACCTAAACGTTTTCATCGTGATGATGGGCAACATGCTTTTCGTGTATTATCAACTGATCGATATACCGGCAGTTATCCTGAATATCGACAACCGATTGAGATCAATTCATATAGCATCGATGCTGATCGTCGTGTTTGGTTTGACAATCGACAGCTGGTAAAAATCTCGATTATAAAATTGGAGAAACAGTAGATTAAACAAGCGGAAGATTTTGGTTTATCAATTTTTTTTTTCGATACTATATTTGTTTTTATAATAGAAATACTATGCCAAACCTCAATTGACATCAACAACTCCTTCGCTTTCATATAACTATGAGCGATTTATCCAACGTGATGATACTATACCCGAACATATTGATACACTTTTAGATGCGTTAACTGATGCAAGATCAAAAAATGTAGATAATAACGGCAATACTCAAGCAGATATTGTAAGTTATTAGTAAAGTATATATAATGATAATTTATAAAAGATGATATGTGTCTATTTACTTTTTTTACTCATTGTATGTTCTATTGAAAAAAAAAAGGTAACATGGCGTGGTATTATGACCAAATTATTTGCTACACCATTTTCACGTAAAGAACCATGGGAACTAAGAGCGACTCGACACAAAGGAACAATTTATATTGAAGAACAACAAACAGAAGAAAAGCGTATGCAGGAAGCAAACAAAAGTGAAAGACAGAAAAAAATGAGTTATTGGGGATATCAATTTGAAGCAATGTGTACTACCACTGAACCGAATGGTCCAGCTCCTAAGGTCGATGAAACACTGGAACCGCCTAATACTAATGAGCAGTATTGTGTACTGGTTCGAACTAGACTTGGTCATAGTTCCATTGTTATGGGTGCTGAAGTGGACTGTATTGAAGGTATAAAAAAGAAAAAAAATTTTCAACTTTTTACTTGTCAACATCAAAGCTAAACATACAATTTCTCTACTTTTAGGGCTGAAACCAAACAAAAAAGAAAAAAGTCCATTGAAACAATATATTGAACTTAAAACATCAAGACGTATAGATGTCGAACGACAAAATATAACTTTTGAAAAGTATGTATGATAAAAAAAAAGAAAAAAAAAACGATGCTTTAACTCCAATTTTAATTTTATAACAGAAACTTATATCGAGCTCAACAACAATTATTATTTTATATTAGATTTAAATTACTCAAGTTTTGGGCACAATCGTTTCTTGTTGGAGTACCCCGAGTAATATGTGGATTTCGTGATGATGATGGTGTATTGAGTCATGTTGAAACAATTAATACACTTGAAATTCCACGTCGAGTGAGAGGAAAACCAAATATGTGGGTACGTTATATAGTATGATTTTTTGTTTATTTATTTTTTATGCATACAAAAAAAGATAAAGCTCTTATTAAAAATAATATATTAGGAACCCTCTGCCTGTATGAATTTTACAGATCAGTTTCTACAATGGCTAAAAACTGTGGTAACCATCGATGACTCTGAAGTAACCTATTCTATTGTATGGGATGAACCGTGGCGAGAGATCCTGGTTTCATGTAATGGGAGAAAAGATACATTTTTAACACAACGCTATATGGATGGAAAAATAAGCAACGAAATAGGAGGACCCAGGGCATTGTCATCATCATCACAATAATAAATTTTTTCTTCATCTTTCAAAGATAAAAAAATTACATGTATATTCTCTATATGGTCGTTTTAGTTTTTGTGTTATATCACTTTTCTGATATATTGTGACTTTTTCAATAGAAATATACAGCTAAGTTGATCGTTTTCCGTGTTTGATAATAATATAATTGAATTCGTACCGCGTTTTTTGTTTTTCCTTTGTTTATTGTGTGTGGAGTGACAACATTTTTTTTGTGAGGCATGTCAGAGAATCAGGAATTACAAGAAGAAGAGTATATGGCTCTGGAAGCCATTTATGGTCCGGAAGCTATAAAAAAGGAAAAAGGACAACATGAAGGCGATTCTGATTCTTATGTTGTTACCATTAACTTGGACGACGACCAAGACGAACAAGACGTGCGGTCACCAAGAATACTTGTTTTGCGTTTCTTTTTCCCGCCCACTTACCCTAGTCAAGATCCTCCTGTCTATGAGGTCTCTTCAGTATACTGTGGAACGCATCGTGTTGATGATACCATACTCAAAAAAATTGATAATGAATTTCAAGCCTTGTTTCAACCAGGTGAAGTCATTTTATTCGAATGGATTAATTGGTTACGAGAATTCTTGGAATCCGAGATTGAGAAACCGGATGACAACGATGCGTTGGTCAAGCAATTTGAGCTTCAGACATTTGAAGAAAGAGAACCCAAGAACAAGGTAATGATTATTTCCAGTTTAATTGGCGTGCAAGAGAGAGAGAGAAAGCTGCGAAAACTACACTTCGGGTGTGTGAGTGGTACCAATTTTTTTTTCTTTCTTTTAAACGGTTCAGGTAGAAGAAGAAGAGGAAGAAGATTATAACGTAAAAAAGGAGAATAGGACAAACGATGTATCTGTTGCTGCTCCACCAATCTACACAAGTCCAGAGCCGATCGTGGATCGAAAATCGGTATTTAAGGCACATGTTGCTGAAGTACATGAACCAGAACAAGTGAGAGCAGTTGTTTTGAAGTTACTTGAAGATAAAAAGGTTGCCAAGGCAACGCATAATATTATGGCGTATAGAATTGTAAACGCAAATGGTGGCATCATTCAAGATAATGATGATGATGGCGAATCGGCTGCTGGTGGTAAGGAATAGGATATGTATTTGGTGCGTGTAAGTGAATAAAGGCTTTGCTCGATATAATAATGGTCCTTATATACAATATAGGTCGATTGGGACATATGTTGCAACTTGCAGATGTGAAAAATGCTGTGGTAGTTGTAAGTCGCTGGTATGGAGGTAATGTATAACAACAACCTGGTCACTTTATACAGGGGAAAACAAAAAAAAAACTGGGATGTTAAAATCAAAGTATGTTTTATTATTATTACTAGGTATCCAACTTGGTGCAGATCGTTTTAAACATATTAACAATTGTGCAAGAAATGCATTGGAGGATTGTGGATTTATTAAACAAAATAACAATAAATCAAATACCAAGGGCAAGCGTAGTAAGAAATAATTACTAGTGCTTTATTATATAATCAAGTGATTCAAAGAAAAATACGTTGATCTGGAAATGTTATTGTTATTATTGTATATTATTTTGATGATGATGATGATATTAAGCATAGGTGAAAAAAGAAAGAAAGAAATATATTTACATGCTGTCAGCGGGAAAATTTAAAGGTGGCGAGAGGAAGTTTATGCAAAAATAGGTCGTGCAGAAGAAGATGCTTGAGATTTTCGTGAATAAGGATGTATTGAGTAAAGTACGGGCTCGCTGATTGGAATGGAGACAACATCATTGGATTGTTGGGTAGAATGGGTGATAGAGGTAGATTCAGCATTAGGGTATTTCATGATATATCCATCCAATCCTGCTAAATCGGGCTCAAAGGATCTTACTATTCGTAAAGTGATATTACAAGGTTCTATATTTATACATTGATATGTTTAGCTTTTCTAGATATACTGTCAAGATAAAAAAAAGTCTTTTATTTATACATTTATTTACCTGTCCAACCGCGATAACGTAGTTCAATTTTAGCTTTCAGTTTGTAGCATAAAGGTGTAGTGGGTACAAAATCATTCGATACAGGCCAATATACTTGAATAGTTCGATCTGGATTGGTGATCTGTTTTACAAAGTTTTAAATTGGTATCGGTCAGTACTGGTATAAATAATCACACCATTTTCGCTAAGTTTGATTTTTTGGGCCAATAATATAAGTATAAATCCTTACTTCAATTGCAATATCGTAAATGTCACTTGAATTATAGATATTTGCTTCAATATCCAAATTGACACGAATATTAGATTTGAATTTAAGTGGTTTGTCGATATTAGGTTGGGGGCTAACAATTTCTGCACTTGTATGGCGTACAGCATTTTCTAGATCTAATTCCAGTGGGAGAAATCCCTTATTAAGAAGAGTTAAATGTTAGTTGGCTACTAATAACATTAAAAAGGCCAACAGAAAAAAAATACGTACTGTCAAGAATGAATGTAATCCAATCCATTTGGCAGCAGTAGGATCGGTGCTTATTTTCACAAGAATACTCCGTAAATCACCAATAGATAGTTTTTGATAGGTTTCCTTATCCAGGTATCTATAACGTTTTTTATCAGTTAATAAGCGAATAATTCTCATTTTTTTTGTGGATGTTTATAGTACTACACCTTACCTAGTCATTTGATCAATACGGTTAACAAATGAAATAAAAATACTTTGAATTTTAAATAAAGAACTAGTACTATAATATATAGATATTTGAGTAGCATTAATTAGTCATGAATAAGTTATAAACTCAAATATAAACAAGCAGTAGTTAATGCAAGATACATACACAGGCATATTTTTTATAACACCAAAGGTCCATATAATACCAACAAGTATACGAAAATAAATAGTAACTTGTGTATTCAGTGATGATAGACCGATGAAACTATACTGCATAATGTAGGATGCTTGTAATAGATTGGCAGCAGCAAATTGAGCTGTGGATGCAAATGATGGAGTACCAAAATTTTGCTTTATCTAATTGATATATGTGTATAGATTAATATAAATGTCCTTCGTAAGAAAAAAATTTCGATTCTTACCCTTAACACCAATTCATAACATTCTAAGTATGTAATTGCCAGAGAAATGTTTCCGGATGGTTTTAATGTGCAAATATATTTATAGTTTCTAAAATTGAAATATATAAAAGAAATCAGATAGTAAGTTTATCATTCACCAAATTATTTTAAACAGAAATTATTCACTCCATAAAATGGGAAAAACGTTTCTTTAACTTACTTGATTGCATCTTGAATTGTAGCTAAAGCTGCAGAATATTCCCATCGTTCTGCTTGTCGTTTTATAATTTGAAGTAAATGTGAAGTATTTGTTGTATATTCAGTAATATCTCGAAGACTCATCTTTGCTACTGTATATATTGAAAAAAAAATAGGTTTCATTTCTTTTCAGACAAACAAAAATCAATTCTCTTCATAACATCTTTTTTCAAATTTTCTTTACCTGTTTCTGATACAAATCCATCTATACTTGCATATTCTGGACTTTTCATCAATCCGTTTTCATGAAGTGCCTAGAAGTATTATATATTACTGTTATTACTGAATTTGACGGATTTCAAAAGGTATTAATCGTGGCCATTATTGATTATTTGTTTGCATTATATTTCTTACCCGTAAATCTTGAACGCAATCTGGATATTTTCTACGATAATATGCAAAATGTTGAAACATATAAGCCGGAAGATTGCTAGCCAATGACGGTTGTGATACAACAGCATTGACGAGTAGTAATACGTGAGCAGTATCTAATTTATATTCCAGTGTCAGTTGACGCGGAAAAGAATACAGAAATGGGTGTAAGTAAATGGAAAGATTAGATATTCAACTTAATTATACTTACACGCTGGACTTTCTGTGTTTGGTTCTTTAGTCATATAACGATTATCAATATCAAACAAACTTTTTCGGCATTTTGCTATAAATGTCCAAAGAAAAAAGTTAATTAGTAAGATTCTATGCATACTATATTGATCATGGATAATAATAATAGTAATGAACTTACAAACTAGTTCAGGGTGTCTCTTTCCAATTTCTTTGATACATCGATAAATTGATATTAAATCTTGAGGATATCTTGTGATGTTATCCATTAATTCAGCCATTAATAGTTTCAATGAATCTTCATTTTCTATTTCAACAACACTAGTTGATAAATAGTTGCTATTAGTACCTTATTACGTTTTCCTTTGAACGTAAACCACATTTTTCTTTTCAAAAGATAACTTACGCAAGCAGATCATGTGTTGTAAATCGTGTTGTTTGATCAAAATCATCCAAAGTACCAGTAGCAATCTCCAATTGTTCTAAATTGAACTTCAGTGGCCAGCGTGTACCAATTTTACGTAAACTATTGATTGCATTGATACGAACTTGAGGAATTTCATCATTAAACATATCTAATAAAACAAAAAGAATATTTAGGTATTTGCGAGAACAACGTATAAAGACTCTAAATAATAAAATAATTCCTCTTACCAACAAGAGCATCCACAGCTTTGTTGACAAGATGACCGTGATACATGCAAAGTTCACAAATAGAGTCTAATAAAAATAAATATTATATTAATATGAATAGAAAAGAAAAAATTTTGAGTACTTGATAATAAAACATATAACAATATCAACAAACCAATAGATGCATTTCGAACTTCTTGGAACTCGTCTTCTAGACCATGAACGAATGCACCACAAGCACCAGAATCCATAATACGGAATTCTTCTGACTCCATATCTTGGTCACCTGCTGGTACAGGAATGATCTGTATGTATATCCAGGGTTATGAATTAGCAAAATAGAATATGTAATTTGGCATCAAACAACAAATCATATATTAAATTCATTACCTCATGTTTTCGTTGTTGTTTTTTACGATGATGATCCGGTCTACGTCGCTTTAATCGAGACATAATTTGCTTACTAAACGTTTGTGATAATACATCCGCATTTACATGTTGATATGAAGACATAATAACACAGGCCTTTGTTCTGATAACGACGGAAACATCATTAACAAGATCACAAATTTTGGTGAAGGCATCGTCGATCAAACGGACTTTTTCAATAGGACCATCTTTAGGAAGTTGTAAAAGGATTTGAGGATTCAGTGAACTTACTGCCCTGTATTTATGTTCAAAATATATATAATTAATAATGCTTTTTTTTCAACGAGTAAGCAAAGGAAATGTATATTTTCATATATTTTCATACCATATAAGGTTAAGACCACCTAATCGCACTTCTTCAAAATCATCGCGTAATGAAATAACCGCCAAGGAATAAAGTTCATCATAAAGGGGTGATCCACGTAAATGCATATCAACTAGAGAATCAAGTGCACTCTAATAAGTGTATCAGATGGACCATCTCTTAGTTAAACTCAATTCATTGATCGAACTACGCAGATTAATAAATAGATGGAATATATATATATATAAAGAGAAAGACTATAAACTTACTTTTCGAACTCGGGGGTCGTTATCCCTGACAAATCGACTGATAAGCTTTTGAGCCTTCATTTCACTCAAATTTTCGGGGATTACTACTTGAGAAGCATCATATGCTTTAAAAACAAATGGCAATAAAGAATAAAGTCGAATACATGCTGCTCGTACACGATAATCGGAATCCTCAAATTCTAAAACAACTTTTTCATATAGGCTTTTGAGCAATTCATAATTTTTAACAGTGTTAAATAGCTGCCGCGTCTAATTAATACACAATTTAATAAAATTAGCTTGATTCCATGGTTTTAATAGACTTTCTACTTCAATTATTAGGTTACCTTGAAAAAATCGTAAACATTATTATATAACAAAGTTCGTACTGCAGCTGAATTCGAGGATAACTACAATAGTTAATATTACTAGTTCATTAATAGTGCATTAAATATATCTATAAATTGAATGCGTTTAAAGAGTGACATATTTACCAGATAAATCAAATCTGCAAACAAAAGTGGACCATTGACTTGAGGTATGACCATAAATTTCTGTATCAACGATATAACAATAGCCTATAATAATATAAATGAGAGTAATTAAATGATCATATCTTTATATTACAACTTGTCAAAATATGTACCTTGATTTCTTCATTAGTTGTCGCGTGAAATATCTGTAAAAGAGATCTTAATACTGCTTGTTGTTGATCATGTAATAATATAGGAATAGCTGTACTAATTCTTCGAAGACACTAATATAGAATAATTCAATAATTTATTAAAGTAACTCATATCCATACTTAAATGCGAGTATATTTTACCTGCATCTGTACTTGGATATTAGGTGACTCGAGATCTTTTAAGTGTAACTATTTTTTGTATGTTATTTGCAGGAATATAAGTCAGTTTTTATGGTTATTATTGATAATAACAATAAATTGTATATTTTATTGTACCTCAACCCCAATTGCTTGCATATAATCCATGTCGTATATGTCATTGGAACCTCTACTGAAATTCACCCAAAAAAAAATGTTTATGACTTATTTAGATCAAAGAACAATCGGATATACCCAACATTTCTTTGTTTTCATTTTAACAGACGAGAATTACTAATGAACACGTACTGCTCCTTTGAATCGTCTAAAGACGTATCAGATTCACTTGTAGGACGTTTCATGGAGAGAAAGCCGGGATGGAGTTGATCGGTTGGTTTTTAGACCAGCAAAAAGCAAAAAGAGTGGTTTTCGCGGTCGGTGTGTCCAACAAGAGAAGTTAAAAGTAAACCTCCACAAAAATTCCTTGTTGCTGAGACTTATAACGCGCACCTTTTTTTTTTTTTTTTTTGTTTCTCTCTTTTTTATTATTATTATAATTATTTAAACAAAAAAAAAATGTCTTCCATTCCTTTGCAACCTAGTGGGTCATATACACCTTCTGGTATGCCTCATCCTCAACAGCAACAACAACAACAACAACAACAACCTTTACAATATTTTCAACAGCCTTTCCTTCAAATGCAACACATGCAGCAACCACCAGGAGGATTTCCACCTCAACATTACCCCATGCCTCCTCCACAACATCAAACACAATCTTATCCACCGCCAGGCATGCAAGGAAATCGTGTACCATACCCACATCAGCAACAAATGTTCCCACAAATGATCAATAAAGGAATTTCTCAAAATTTACAAGGCGTTTATTCGACATACCCAGCACGATTAAAGCAATCTGAAGAAAACGCGTTGCTATTACCAACAAGTTACTTGACAAACAAAAAGCCACGCTTTGCTCAAGAATCAGACGATGACTTTGAAGAATATGCAGAAGATTCAGACGATGGAACGCCATCATCGGGCATGAGAACACGATCAGCTGTTGCTGCTGCTCAAGCGGCTGCTAATGCCAACACAGCAAGTGGTTTGATACGATCAACACCTGGAAGTGGAAGTGTTAATAATGGACAAGCAGCAGAGCAATTACGTAAAATAGTTCGTAAAAAGAATCATATTTATCCACCTGAAAGAGAATTGGAAAGGGCGTCTAAAATGGAAGAAGTGTTGGTACCCATTCGATTAGATATTGATTTGGAAGATATAAAGCTACGAGACGCGTTTTTGTGGAATATGAATGGTAAAATAGTACCTTTTTTTATATAAGAGAGAGAGAATGTGTGGGTGTATGTACTCATCTAGTCATTATGATTATTAGAGCAATTCCTTACACCTGAAAAGTTTGCAGAGATACTATGTGAAGATCTTGAACTACCACCGGCCAGATTTATACAACTTATTGCGGAATCAATACGAAATCAAGTGATAGATTTTGAAGCAGTACATGAAGTTGAATTGCCTTCAGAAAGTATTCGGGTCATAATCAATGTGAGTTTATTTTATTTTTATTTGCTTTATTATTTATCTATATATACGAGTGGTAATAACAATACACTCTTCTATAAATTATACATTTCTTTAGCTTGATTTACAAATCGGTAAAATTAATTTACGAGATCGTTTTGAGTGGGATTTAAACAATACATCAAATAATGCACCTGAAATATTCAGTAAGCAATTAGCAGCTGAAGCTGGATTAGGAGGAGAATATGTTTCTATAATTTCACATGCTATTCGAGAACAACTTTACAGACATAAAAGACAATGGGTAGATGAGGTAACGTTATATATATATAAAAGGAGAAAGAAAGAAACGGATGTATATCAATCCATGTTAATAATTTACTTTTATACGTTTATTACACAAAACAGTCTCTGGGTGGTGAAGAATTAGCTGAGCCGTTAGTAAATGGGTTCAGAAATATAGAAGATGCAGAAAGTTGGGCGCCACAGATGGAAGTATTATCTAATGAAGAATTAGAGAAACTGTTGATTGCACAAGAACGTAATATGAGGTAATTTTTTTCTTATTTTTTAATTGTGCGTTGATCTTAATATCTTACAAAAGCGCCTTTGGCTAATTCATTTTTCAATAATAAATAACAGACGTTTACGTCGTGAAACACGATTTAAGCGCTCCCGACGACGTCAATCAGCAACACCTTCTCGACGTCCTCATGGAACACCTTAAAACAATAATGATAATATAATAACAATATTAATAACAATAGTACATTTTTTCGATTTTCCCTATTATTTTTACTCTGTACATACGCGACAAGCAACAACATTTTGAAGAAAATATATTTAGAATAATTAGATGATTGAGTCACACAAGTTTCTCTTTGTTTTGCATAATTTTGCTGCCAAGCAATTCTTCAAAGAAAAAAAACGATTCTCAATAACCTAAAAAAAAATCTTGGCCCTTTCCAGCACTCCTTTGTTTTTGGGTTTTTACTTTGAAAACTATTATCATATTTGGATGATACCACTATCTACTCTATTTTTTGCTTTTATTCTTTCCTATCGAGGGGTAATTTTTCTTTCTCTTTCTTTCTTTCTTTTATGGTTATGTAAAGATTATCCAATATGGCGAAGGAATCAGATCAACAGTATTCAATTTCAATCCGGTCATCATTCAAAAAACTTAACTTCTCAACAACAACAACAACTTAATAATGACACGACCAACAAAAAAGAATTTATGAAAGAAAATAATGACAACAATGATAACGTCGATGAGAACGGCGATGAGAAAGAAAGCAAACAAGAGCAACGACAACGACAAAATAATAAGAAAGACGACTTATCTTTTCTTCATTATATATTAGCCATGCCATTAGCAACTATCTATATTGTCATTCGTGCTATGTTAGATTGCATTCGAAACGTCATATTTTGGACTCTTTGGTTTCTCGAAAAATCAGCACCTGTTATAGACGCCTGGCTCTTTGACAAAGTGACCGTTTGGTTACCAAAAAAATATGAGCAATGTGAGACGTGGTGGTCAACACGCGGAGTCCATGTCTGGCGGAGCACTCAAGACTATGCAGTTCATACGGCCATTCCAACCACTGTTTATTGTATTGATCAGTCGTTTATTGGGATTGCTCACATATACCGACGGGTTCATAAGATTTCTATTCAATTCGGTGGTGCGTGGCAACGGTTTGCCAAACAACATGATTGGAAACAGTTGATGCACGATATGGCAGATGTTTGGTTCGCTATTGTTTGGCAACCGGCAGTATGGACCATTACACGTATCTATCGACTTGTATCCATGATTTATTATGGTGGTAGAAACGTGTTACGATCTATTAAGCAAGACCTTCAATGGCTTTTTACACTAGCTATCCCGACCTTATGGCAGGTTATTACAAATACTCAAGTTTATCATTGGATCAGTCGCGGCATTTCTTGGTTCTCTATCCATTTTAAAAGGATTATTGCCAAAGTCTTACAGCAATTTGTATTACCTCTATTGAAAAATATACGCTGTAATGTTATTATATCTATTGATTTTATTGCATCTATAGTTGAATCCCATGGCTTCCAAACGAGGTTACAAAAAATCCGGACGTTCATTTTATCGAATATGATTTGGTGGATAGAGGAACAAGTAGTGTTTTTCACTGACAATATAGACTTTTTGTTACGCGTCGCAATACCCTGTGTCACTTATTTTACAAATGAACTTTTACCAGCATTGACAGAAGCCTATAAACATTTGGCAACTGCATTCTGGAATTGCTACATATATTACGTTCGCCCGGTAATCATTGAAACATATTATTTTATTCAACCTAGCGTGATTGTTGTTTATAAATATGTATCTGGTATTTTATTCCTTCCTTTTATTTCTTTCTGGAAATTGATACAATTAGTTGGATCAACTGTGTGGGACACTATTCAACATTATGGTCAACATACAGTAATGGCATCGCTTCTTTTTATCCAACAATCTGCAACCCACACTTGGTTACTCAGCAAAAAATGTTATGCATCTCTTACATTATGGTTTGAAAAACAAGCACCCTATATTATGAATACCTTCAGTAAATCATGGGAGCTTGCTGTTACGAATGGATTGGCATTGTCACAGGTTGATACGATTGGTATGAGGGATTGGATTGTCAAAGTTTCCGAAATGACTTTTGAATCTTTGGAAAGAACTCTTTCTGAATGGATTAAAGAACAGTCTCAACCCACAAATAGTACTACTAATAATAGTTATGATGATCATAATGAAAAGAAAACAAA
This sequence comes from Circinella minor, assembly GCA_016758965.1. Classification (NCBI taxonomy): domain Eukaryota; kingdom Fungi; phylum Mucoromycota; class Mucoromycetes; order Mucorales; family Lichtheimiaceae; genus Circinella; species Circinella minor. The sequence goes on along the minus strand of JAEPRB010000008.1, from coordinate 34,953 downwards.
ATAGCCATTCCAGTCTTTCTCTCTCTTTTCCATATAACCTTTTAAACATTTATATTTAATGTATCTATACCCCGTCTTCTTTATATATTTATATTGTTATATATTATTGTAATTATCCTTCTCTTTCCGATTCGCGTACAAAAAAATCCATCCGTTCTTCTTTCTTTCTCTCTCCATCTCTCTCTCTTTCATGTTATCATTCATCGTTTGTAATAATCACAACATAGCAAAAAGCTGATATTTGTTTTTTCGTTCATTTGGTCGCGTAAAAACAATAAATTGAAACAAATTTGTGCATCAAGCAAATATATTTATGATATAACAAAAAAAAAAGTAATATTATTTCGGGCTGATAGGTGTGTGTATGTGTTGTTGTTTTTGTTGTCATTGTTATAGTAGACTATATATCCCGTCGAAAAGGTCGTTTTCCTCATTTTATGTATATCGACCACAATAATGTTTTCGTCGTTTTTTCCTCTTTAATGGTGCTCTTCACCATGATCATCGCCATGGTGATGATCCCAAGGATGTTGCAAACCCTATAAAAATATTTTTGTTTATTGAATAATTTAAGAATTCATTTTGATAATGAGGTAAGCCTTAACCAAGCTTCTTTTTTGTTCTTTAAAAAAAAGAAATAATTACCAACAAAACGGGACCGTCTTGCTTTGCACGATACATCATCCAGAACCACATGCTTGCGCCAAGGGCCTTTCCAGTGAAACGGTGCCAGAATCCGGCGAAGTGAGGATGGAATCCAAAAGAGCCAGCCATTTTAAATTATATAAAGAGAGAGTGGGGAGTCGTTTTGAATAATAAAAAGAAGAGTGTGTTTACACGCTGAATGAGAATTCGAATTTTCGGACGCCTCAATGACGTCGACAAATTCCTTCGGGACTTGGAATGAATGACAGGTTGTATAGTAGAAGTTCGCATGCTTAGAGTTCAGTTGATTTATCCTCACTCAAAATCATCGTACGGAAAGATATTTCATAAAAAAAAGTTACCATTATACATACGTTATAAAGCATATGCTGAAAATTTCACACAAAACCGTTGGCGCAAAAAAAAAAAAAAGTTCGTTAAAAAAAAGAGGTGTCTTAAAATAAATGCAATCGACATATAGAAAGAAAGAACACAAAAAAAAAAATAACATAATGCTTTCAAAAAACACAGAAATATACGTGACAATAAAAATAAGAAGAAGAAAACAATAAAGCAAAATAAACTTCTCGGCTTTCTTGCAGCCAAATATGATAATAGCAAAAAACCCCTGTGGTCTAATGAAATTTTGACTAAAAACTGATACGTAAACGGTGTGGAGAAGTACGGAAATTATATGACACTGAGAATAATATAAGATGCTCTAGTAGAGCGATATTACTGTGAGAAGTCTTTGTTAACGGTAGAATATATTGAATAGATTGTTTTTTGCTCTTAATGTTCTTCATCTGGTTGAGCAAAAAATGACAAATTCATTTTTGATATTCCTTTCTGAATATACGGTAAGTCACCCAATGTTACAGGTTCCATAAATATTTTTTCATAAAAAACACCATCATGATCTGATGCTCTCGTTGCGCTTAAATATTCGGAACACGGACCGACAATGTGTTCTCGTATAAATCGACTACGTACCATTATTGATATATACTTGCAGATGTAGTTGATTATTATTCCATTGATAAGAATAGTGATCACCGTTATTTTACAGAACTAGTAATTGATTTTTGCTGCATAGTAACTACTGCTGTTGATGGATATGTTAGTCTTTGTTGGTAAAATGAAATGGGCCATATAAAATAAAGTGGAGTCAAAGTTATAAACAAAATATTTTATGTTTTCTGAATAAACTATGAGAAAATGAAGAGTGAAGAATGGAAGACCGAGAAAAGTACTAGAAGAAAGGTTTTAATAAACATAATAAATGGGACGAACGAAAAAAGCTTAAAGTCTTCCACGTACTTATCGACTAATAATTCTGAAGTATCCGACTTTTTGGGGGTTTCTTTAAAATACGTTCTCTCCTTGACAACAATATGTTTCTGTACGTAGCAAATAAAGACAAAGATAAAAAGCCCCGCATTTTTTAGCCTTCCTGTAGAATGTTATATATGTAAAAGAGAAAAAATATAAAGCTCTGATGGAGACGCAAAAAACCATGTTATTTTTTTTAAAATTGTAGATATAGCAATCTTCAATACACAAAGCACATGATAATAATGCATCGACGACAATGGAGCAAGACAACAACAATTTACATAAACATACAAAATCAAAAAATAAAGTGTGTTGTACAAAATAGTAATATGTTCGGTAATATAACCATATTTGTGGATTATACTACAGATACAATCGTAATCTTAGGATACCTGCGTAGGATAGGTCGTCTAATTTACATTTTTATTGATTATTGGTTTTCTTTTATTTCTTTATTTTTTTTGCAAACGAAAGTTCATTGACCCCCTTATCTTTTTGTGCGTCCACTCTCCTCTTCTCTTTTTCACAACCCCTTCTTTTCAAACAAAAAAAAAGTAATCTCTTGGGAAGTGTTCAATTTTTATGTGTGTATTTCCATGCGAAAACGCAAATTGGTATGATTTATCTCTTGATTTTTATGCATAGTGGAAAAGTAACACGTGTATATGCTTCTTTTCCAAAAGGCAGATAGACAAAATATATTGCAAGGCAAGGGAAGATAACAGTTGAATAGATGTTATTCGGGCTACTTACGCAAGATACATTAACTAATGTACTTCAGCATACTACACTAACAAAATTGTTAGATTGCAACAACGAAACAATCAATCACATACGTACTGAAAAAGTCATTACATTATATATGTCGCTATTGCCATGTTATCTAGTAACATATGATACTATGTTCAGAGCTTATTTTACTTCACTCGATTTACAGGATAGGTAAGATTGCTCAATAACAGTAAGTAGATCTAAAATAACGAACTATGATAAATATTAATCCATTAAATCCACATGTATAGGGAGAAAAGGTAGTTTTTTTTTTTTGGTTCGCTTCGTTTTGCATCACAAATTATAATCCGGCGATTTTTGTCGATTTAACAACTCGACTCTGTATTAACGTAATGGTGCAGTATCCCAATAGTAGATTACATGTAAGATTCCAATAAAAATAAAATATGCATATACAAAATAATAATAATGAAGTTATATATAAAATAATAATATGTACATAAGAGTTTGTTCGAACTACTCTCAAAGAAGACCTCTTCTAACCATGAAATTCATGTAATACGTCCTGCAAATATAATAAAAAAAGTTAAACAATCTGACAATAGCATACTTATTGATATGCAATTAACATTTACCTTAGCAACCTTCATAATGTCATCGTTAGAAACTTTGGTTCGCTTGTTTTCTTTAGCAACCTTACTGGCTTCTTCTGCTAATCGTTCCAGAAACATCATATAATCCATATACATCTGTTGTAATTATGTATTGTTTTTATTAAATAAATAGTTGATAAGCAATTGTATTCTTATTTTAGTCTGAATTAAATGAATTAATATAAAAAGACGGACCAAATGCTCAATATGTGGATCCATATCCATATTGGATGGTAATCGTTTTTGTATACTTTTACGTAAAGCTCTTGAATCGTCTTTCATAACCAGATGCGCTGAAAAGTAAAGCCAAGGTACAAAGTAGTAAGTGTATTGGAGGAGTATAAATATATAGAACGCGAAACATTTAAAGAGAGCGACAGACGCGTACTAAGAATATTTTTTTTTTGTCAATTGTAACCAAGCTTAAATTGCTAATGATTCCCTCTAATAATTGACCCTGGTGGTACAATGCTTACAAACAATACATATATATCTTTCCTATTACTGATATGTTAATATGGCTATTATAATTATGTCATGTGAATTCTTTTTATTATGATATATATATCCTAGTAGACTATTTTATAAATTATACTCTTTTTCAGAGTTTGATCTGTTATACAACAAAATAAAAATTGTCACATACTTATTTAATATATATATAGTTAACAAAGTGAGCTTGTTTTTGTTACCTATTTATATTCAAAGTTATACACATATAGAAATGATGTGTACAGGATTTTGACTAATGGTTGGCGCATCATGATTTTTAATTTGAGATATCTTATTTTTCCGCTTGGCATAGAGTAAATTGTGAAAAATCAACAGCGCCAAGTTAAAAAACCACCTTTGCCAAGTTGAAAAGCAAGGTCTGTCAAACTTTCGTGGAAATCTTGTATATATGCGTGTGTATTTCCATAGTCAGGTGGACGCAACTTATATAACTGGTAACCAGTACAATAAATAAAACACTGATAATAACAGTATTAAGGAGAATTCATAATATTACAATAAAAGAAAACGGTTAATACAGTATTAAATAATAACATTTTCAATTTCTAAATAAATCATTTACTAAATAATAATAAATATATATTAAGTATATATCAGGGAGTGAAAAAAAAAACAATATTTATAAAGAAGAAAAGGAGTATTATCAACAGTCAATAATGCAACTAAAGGCTATTGCAAAAGAAAAGCGGAGATGCATCTTAATACACAGCATGCCTTCCGATAGGTTTATCGATGTGAACTGTCGTTCTTAAATTTTCAGCTGGAAATGTTCACATAAACCTTGTTAGTTGGACTCACTGGGTTTATCCTTACCAACTATCTACATATAAACTAAAGAAGCGAATCACATAGGAACGCATAAAAAAAATATAAATTATATATTAAATAAATAAATAAAAAATACGCCCTCTTAAAAGAGACTGCTAGAATGGGATCATCATACCAAATTTGGAGCAGTCACGACACACCATTACTTGAAAAAAAGGTTCCATATATACCATTGCCCTCTACTTTTTCGAGTTGAGGTCCTCTCTTTTTTTCTTCTTTTTCTTTTTCCACGAGTTCTGGTTGGTGTTCATCTTTTAACCTAATACTGTACATCTATTTTTTTTTTTGTGTTGACCCTGGGGACTTCACAGACATTTCTTACATAAAAAAGAAAGAAAAAACGGATAGAAAAACGAATGCTCATATTCTTCTTCGACACCTCTCTCCAATAAGAATTCGGAAAACGCACTTACTCAACTACCTCATTCACCTCTCTCTTTCTTTCTCACTCTTATTCACTCACTACTTTTTTTTTGCTATATCTACTACTACTTTGATAACGTAGTTTCCAACCAATTATAATGGCTGGTAATTGTTAAAAAAAAAAGAGTTTCTCTTTATTATTCGTTTTTTTTTAAAAAAAATATGTACCTATAATATGTACCCAGCAATGCCATCGTTTTTGCAATTCGAAACGCATTGAGCAATAGAAGTTGGAAAAACTTTTTTTTTCATTTATTAAAAATATCTGAAACAATGGGAAACGTATAACAATAATAATGACGAATTCTATTCTATTTATCTATCGTACAAGAAGATACTAATATTTTCCTTCTTTTATCTTTCTTATCTATAAAGACCTCGGGTTCGATTTTACTGACGAACATGAAGAGTTCGATACAAATAATAATTCTATCTTCTCCAATACAATAACGACAAATACAAGTACGATGGCAGAAGATAATGACGACGAAAAGGCAAAATCGTTAATGTCAGATACGTTAAAAACGAATCACACGATGATGTCGACGACAGCGACAACGGCGGCAGCAACGACAGGGGATCATAGTAATAACGATCTTGAACAACAGCAACATGAAACGCCATCCTATAGCGGTATATCCGTTCCCGAAACACGAGGATTAGAAAATAACAGTAACAATAATAACAATACCCATCACCATGACATTAATGACAGTACAGCAACAACGGATGATAATAATAATATTCAACAAAAGGAAGAAGAAGATGACAGGGAATCGTATGAAGAAACCATTAAAGTAACAGAACAAAGTAAAGGTTTTGATGATCAGACAGAAGAATACCAAGATCAAGATGAATATCATGAATCTACGCCTGAAGGATATAGTACTGATTCATTACTACAAGTAATGTCAGAAGGTAAACATTGTTATCATTTTAGATAAAAAAAATAGACGGCTTATAAATAACAATTCACATTTGATTAAAATCGTATAGAAGTCTCGCCTGATGATCTTGAAGATGAATTAATAATGGATGAGTCATTGACACCTATGGAGCGTATCTATATGTTCAATAAAAGTGACATGATAATTCACAGGTACCTAAAAGGTTGACGAGATAGCAAAAAAAAAAAAAAAAGGATGGAAAGAGAATATGGGATTATCTAATTAATTATACATATTTGCTATTATCAGATTACTAGTTGCAAAGGAATTATCAAATACAATTTACGAAATTAGTGTTTCTGAAGCTGTCAATTATATACTTCCAATGGTATTGAAAATCTGTACTGATCCAGATGATACGGTGAGAGAAACGATTATAAGTGAATTTGATAAAATAATGATGTACTATTATACAGTAAGTGTTTTTTTTTAATTGAACAACCCGTGAAATATTAGTGAGCTAATAATAATTCACAACACATCAAAATTGATCTAGAATGCACCACCCATCCTTGACTCAGCCACGCATGAACGAAGAACATCGTCTATACAACAACCAGAAAATACCGAAGAACAACAAGATGAAGAAACTATTAATCAAGATACAGTTCTTGCACCAACATCTCTTCATACACAACATGAAGAATTGGATACTATTTCAGTACCTGCTCCAACTGTCGATACATCTACAGATGAAGTAAACGAACAGCAACATCAATTAGAGCATGATGAAGATCGAAAGAAAGAAGTAGAATCACAAAAGCAACATGAAACTATGGAACATACCAGCGATCATGATAGTGAAGAAGAGGATGAAGATCAGAAAGTATCATCCACGACATCTTATGTTGATTCTGATACAGTTTCACCGAGTGCGAGCCGAAGACAATCCGAGTTTTTCCAAGGTGAATCAGAAAAGGACGAAGATGAAGACAATCAACAACCGGCAACTATGGATGGATCATCTTTACACATACCACAACACGTGTTCGCTCCACTGTTGATTGAATTTCTTTTAGATCAAAACTCGAGTTTAGCTTCATTAGCACAACAATGTATTGTATCCGTTGCCACTGAGCTGGCTGCAGGAAAAGGAACAGAAGATGAAGAATTGTATAAGCAGCTTTTGGATGTTGAGATATTTGAAGGGGTAGTACTTGGATTGATGGGTATTGTCGGTAAGTCTCGGCAGTTAGAGAATGATCATCCTCAAGATGGATCTTCTGGGAACCAGGATTTCGATGAAGCGTCTGGATTTATGAACCATCATCCATCAGCTGACGAAGTGGATCAGGGTGAAATAAACCTTGCAAAAATGATGTGTCTTTCGGTAAAGTGTTATAATAACTAAAGACAAGTTTTTTTTTTTTCAACTTTTTTTTTTGATAATTAACATATGAACTTTATTACTGTTTTTTTTTCTTTGAAAAAAATTAGCTTATTTCTGCATTAGGAAATGTTTTGGGTGCTGAGCGGTGTACTGAACGTTGCCTTCCATTGGTTGAAAGTATGGCAAATGATGGGATGTTTTATGTACGGAAAGAAGCTGCTGCTGCTATTGGTAGCTTGGCAACAGTTGTCGATCCTCAAGTTGCTATGGAACGATTGGTAAATGCGAAATTCTCGATTCATACTTTCTTCTTTTTATTGGGGCAATTTAATTCTTTTTTCGACTGATATAGTAATTAACATTATTTTTAACGAATTCATTTTTTATTACTGTAGATGCCTCTTTATCTTAATTATTCACGCGATACTATTTGGCATGTGCGACGTTCATGTGTTCTTACTCTCCCACTTTTATGTGGTGTACTTTCTGAAGATGTCAAAAGCCGCATTGCTGTAGAAGGAGTAAAATTATTTAAAAACGACGTTTCACGAAATGTACGCAACACGCTGGCCGAAATCATTGGCGAATTAATAGCAAAATTCCTACCCGAGGATTGGGAAACAACGGGAAAACCGGGCAATGTAAGAAAGAATTTCAATTTAAATGAAAAAAAAAGGAAAAAATAACAAAAGAATGAAGAAAGAATGTGTCTTTGGATTGTGATAATGATCATTTATTAATCCCTTTTTTCTTTGTATGTTAGGTTCCAGAACCACTACTTGAATTTTTCTTGTCGCTTGGCCCTAGTGCGTCAGCTAACCAAATGTATAAATTGGAAACTGATCGAGCCATTATATGTGCATATAATTTCCCTGCTGTTGTACTCACTGCTGGGGCAGATTACTGGGATTCCCATCTTAAGGATACGTATTTAAACTTGACAAAGGACTATCAGATCAAAGTACGACGTACATTTGCTTATTCTTTACATGAAATTGCACGGATTATTGGACCCGAGCGAACTGAACGAGATCTTGTTCAAATTTTTGCTCTCTACTTAATGGATCTTGATGATGTCAAGCAAGGTGTGTTGGAGCACTTGGCCGAATTCTTGGGAACTTTGGCTGTTAGTTCAAGGAATGAATATATACCTATTTTGGCAGAAGTTTGGGATGGTGTCATGACCAATTGGCGTTTACGTGATATATTGGCGGGTCAATTACGTGATATCGCATTATTATTTGATGCAGCTCGTGTGGTAGAGCATATTTTACCTTTAGCCATTCGTGCCTGTCAAGATGAATTCGCTGCTGTTCGAGTCACTGGTGTGGAATCTGTATGTAGAGTGTATTCATTTTATGCTGGAAAAAATTAATGATATTCAAAAGGATGGTTTGTTATTAATATATAGTTTATCATTTTTAGTTCCCTATTATTCTTGATATTGTAAAGCGTGCTGTCGATGAAGACGGTGAAACTTTATCACAAGCAGAACAGGATAATGAGGATAATGCCGATAGTCGTCGCGAATTTGCTCTGGCATTATTGAATCATGTTATGGAAAAGTTAGATGAATTCGTAAGATCTAACTCATATCGTGGTCGATTAATGTAAGCATATGTTTACTTTTTCTTAATGGGGAAGACAGGGATAAAGACTATCTTGTTTTTTTTTCTTTTTGAAAACTGACATCTTTTATCTTAATGAAAAATCTAGATTTGTACAAATTTGCAGAGTTCTTCTGGAAGCTGGGATATGTGCTGCTGATTTTGCATCATTTTTCCTTCCAAGACTTGTTCCATTGGCTGATGATCCTGTAGTTAATGTTCGCATAGCAACATCACGCACTATCCGCACTATCCAGATTCACGGTAATGATCTTGAAAAGTTAGATCGGAACTGATTTTTTTTTACGAGAGCTAACTTAAATTTGATAATTGTTGGTTAGATGCGTATCGTCAGGAACTTACCGAACTTGTACTTTCTGATATGATCGGCGAACATGAAATCCAGCCTGGCTATACCCTCGACCAAGCACTTTACCACCTGGCATTGGATAAGGACCCTGATGTTCGATCGTTTGTAGTGGATCTTATTGATCTACAACGTCTCGAACACGAAAGACAACTCCGTGAACAACAAGTACAGCAACAAATGGAAAATGCTGGTATGCCGATGCAAGGTATAGAAGTTTCGCATGAACCATCATCGCCTGGGTCAATTACATCTGAATCACATTTATTTGATGAAAAACAAGCGCTAAAAGAAGAACAAGAACAAGCCCCTCATTCTGATCATGAGGATGATGAAAGTGAAGATGAAGAGCAAATGAATAGTGCTGGTACACCTATGGATTGTACTGTAGAAGGGGATGAAGAACAGTTCAATGAAAAGAGTGAAAACGAAGCATACACTAAACATCTCGAACAGCACGATGATGAAGACGAAACTATGACAGATGTTGAAAAGAATGAAAATGAAGACAATCATAGTAATAGTAATCATTATTCCCATCATCAAAAAAATCATGAAGACGATCCTCAGCCTCCGATAACCCATCAAGAACAAGAACTACAACAGGCGGCAGCCTCATCTACTCATCATCATCAAGAGCAAACATCAAATTTAACGGAAGATAAAGAGAAGGATGAATATGTATATCTATCAAAAAGCATGGTGCACCAAGATGATTCTCTACATAATTCAACACACAACACCACCATTGCACCTCAATCACAACAACTACAGCAACAGGAGCAATCTAAGGAGTCCGTATAGAGAAATTATTGTTTTATTTTCCACTCTTCTTACCCATACTTTTTTTTTTCTTTTACATATATATTTTTCCACATCTTTTTTTTTTTCTCTTTTTTTAACAACAATTTTATATATATTATACATATAGTTATACTCTTTTTCTTTTTCAACAAAAAAACATACTCACTCACTTACTCACCTTTTATATATACTATATATAATATCTAGCAACAATATCATTATTTCCTAGTCCTTCACTTATATATTTCACTTCTACTATATTCTTTCCTTTCTATCTTATTTTTACATTTGTTTTTCTTTTTCACTATTTTTCTGTTTTGCAAGATATCTTTTTTATTATATATAACTTGTCAACAAACAATTAACTACTCTTTTTTTTCTTTTTGTGTCTTACCTTCCTCCACCATCTCTCTCTATCATACTCATTTAGTCACCTTCAATCCCCTTCCCCCTTCCCCAACCACAACTCCCATTTTGTGAAGTAGCCTTTTTTTTCTTTTTTCTTTTTTCGTTATCTAAAACACCATTGTATTCAGTAGTGCCTTTTCCATTCTCAAATCAGACGGTTTTGGTTTTTCTTTATATATATAATATATTAATATTTTTTTCTATTATTTATTTGAGTGAACAAACATATATATATAAAAGACATTGAAACAAAAAAGACAAATGTAAAAGGGATGCAAGTTAAAGGAATCGGAAAGAAGAAAGGTGGAGGAGCGACATACAGAGAGAAGAAATGTAATTATATGCAAAATGAAAAACAGATATCATCATTTAAAGACGATCACGGGAATATTGCTTGTCAAATTGTTGATTGACAGTCATCATCTTAACTTGAGTACCTTGTTCAATGTTACGGAAGGGGTATGGGTTGTTTCTGTACAGAGGAATAAACATTCATGATAAGTACTCAAAAATATATTTTTTGATCTGATTTTCGTTCGATAAAAAGATATATATATATATATATATATTTACCTTCTGTCCCAAACTACATCAGGACCGCGAGCAAGACGAGTCAAATACCAGCCAGCAAGACCAACAGCACCACCGACGGTAAGGTAGATAGGAATGATTTCGGTCTTGTACCAAATTTTGAAAAAGGAGGATCTGGCTGACATGTTTGATAGATAGAAGAAAGAACGAAGGAAGGGTAAAGAACTTGTAAGATTCAGAATCGAATATTGAAGCCTTTATATAGCCTTTAGAAAATTTTATTTCGGAACTTGTTACAGGCTGAACATATTGCCAATGATCATAATGATTGGTGAGAATATGGAACAAAGTAACATCATTGAAACCATGTATGTTTCGTATTGATTATAATTCGTTCAATGAAGTATCTTATTAACGTCAACGAACCGAAACTAAACTCATCGGTCCGATTACTATCTGTTTGAAAAATGTTTCTCTGTTTTTCTTTTTTCAAAATTAAGATATATTTACAATATTATTATTTTGTGTAATAATGATGAGTGATAGTGATGATGGAAATTACAATACATCCAAAAAAAAAAAAGACATGATAAGAATAGTAACTAAATAAATAATTATTTCAATCGACCTTGATCCTTCAACTCTTCTTGTTCTTTAGGTGTCAAAGTCCAGAATTGATTCCGTTTAGTATTAAACCAGCGACGTAACTAATATTAAACACTCAAATGTTAACAAACATTTTTTTTTTGAACAAGTGGTTGGATAGAACATAAAAGATCTACTTCCTTACCGGAGAAAAGCAATGTTCCTCAGGTCCAAAGTCAGCGAATAAAACAACGTAACCAGACAACGCTAGAATTTGAAACAAAACATTTTTTTTCGCTATTACTATCACTATCAACATTTCAGGTTAAGATAAACAAAAATAATCCCTTACGAATGGCAATGGCCCATGTCAATAAATGAATCTGTCTTGAACGTAAATTAGGTGCTAATGATTCAGGTGTAGTTATTCTTCGCTTAAATTTTTCTTGGAGACGTTCATCAACCGTGGGTTTTTGTTCCGGTAACTTTGACATAATTATTGTATGAATAAACAAATTTTTACAAGCTAAAAAAAAAAGAAGGTTCCAAACGACAAAATTGTTTATTATTTCTGTTTGGCGGCCATTGAAAAAAATATTATCAATGCCGATGAAGAGTTAATGTTATAAATCCAGTAGATGCCGTAATGCACATACTTTACTGTCTTCACCTCCAGGACAGATAATTGAACAGTAAGAAAATCAAGTTGATAAAAAAGCACTTGTATTTGTATATAATATTATTAAAGCTCTGATGTACATTTACTAAAGTTCTCAAATATACCTAACTGGAGAAACTCCATTCTAGTTGCATTGAAAGCATTAAGTAACATCTACCTATCGTTTGTACTAGAAGCAAACTAATAGGTTACTATTTCTATCAATATCCGTGTGTGGTACTAGGAAATAGCCCTTACATTAATTAACTGTTATAAATATACATTTTCTTTGCAGCTAAAGAAAATAGCATGGTAGACACATCTCTTATACATTTGGTTTTTGAAATATTCATTAATTATGTAATTATGTCTCTCGACAATGATAGTAGTATATGTGTGATTAAATCAAAAAAAAAAATGAAGAAAGAGTAGGTGTGGTCAAAACTGCTATACAAACCGACATGAAATAGTTTAAAGACGACTGATATATTGAGAAATAAAATCAATTAGCATCGCAGCTCTTTTCACAGACAGCCAAAATAGAAGATATCAAAGTACCAGATAATAATTGAATGTGTCACCACGTAATGAGGATGGGTTACTAAGTACCTCACAGAATTGTTTAGCTAGTGAGATCGGTGTGAAGCGCAAAAAATTGAACCGTGAAAAAAAAATTCCGGGAGGAAAAAAGCTAGATTGATGTGCAGACGATAAGAAAGATAAATCAGCGAATTAAAATGATTCTGCCGGAATTGCGTTTCATCCTACATCTAATTATTAAAAGAATTGGGCTATAGAGGACATTCAATGTGAATTACTTATAATTGACATCATTTGTATATGCATTAGCATTGATGATAAATCAAACAAAACATTAGTGATCAACATTTTTTTTCCACGAACTTTCTGTAACGCGATTAAGCTTCTTTTATAATGAAAATAAAAAGTTAAAATAAAAAAAAAAAGATATTTGTAAAATATACCTCATTGAGTGGAATGCGATCAACCTTTTTTAATTCTCAGTTGGCCAACAAGATGATGAAAACATTTTGTCGTGCGTAGTGAGGCCAATAACACCATTGCAAAAGGATACTATTGGCCGATGTCAAATCGCGGTTTCCATTTTGGGAAAATAACCAAGTAGGCCAAAGCACGCCATCCCGACTAGAACGATATATAAACGACAGAGGAATTTTTTTAATAATCTACAACACAACCCTTCCCCCGGAAGTTAATAATATATTCACCTTTTCAACTTTTTCAAGTTTTTAACAAAAAAAAATATATTAAATAATATAATATAATTTCAGTATGCCTGTTAGCACCAATATCTCACGTATTCAATCTTCATCAGATTTGACACCTGAAGTTCTTAAAAAGTTAAACGAACATTTGAGCAGTCTTGAACCTCGTGAAATCATTGAATGGGCTATTGACCACTTGCCCAACTTATTTCAAACCACTGCCTTAGGCTTAACAGGTATATATCTTTGATAGAAAAAAGACACGCATATATACACAATTGTAATGTGTATATCAGTTATATTTCCAGAGAAAAAAAAATAACTCTTGAAAAAAAAATTTTTTTTCTAGGTCTTGTTTCACTTGATATTATCAGCAAGATCACCATTGACCGTAACGAACAACATTTGATTCCACTTATTTTTCTTGATACACTTTACCACTTTGATGAAACAATCGACCTTGTCCGTCGTTGCGAAGAAACATACGATGTTAAATTCAACATTTTCAAACCTATCGATTGCGCAAATGCCAAAGAGTTCGAAGCCGAACATGGTGAACACCTGTGGGAAGCCGATGAATCAACATACGACTATCTTGTCAAGGTCGAACCTGCTCAACGTGCCTACGAGGGCCTTCAAGTGAAGTCTGTCATCACTGGCCGCCGTCGTAGTCAAAAGGGTGATCGTGGAGAAATTCCTGTCTTAGAAGTCGATTCAACCGGTCTTATCAAACTCAATCCTCTTGCTTTCTGGGACTTCAAACAAGTCTGGACTTATATTCGCGCCAATGAGGTGCCCTACAATAGCCTCATCGACCAGGGTTATCGATCTATCGGTGATTGGCATTCGACCAAGAAGCCTGCTAGTGAAGAAGATGAACGATCAGGCCGTTGGAGTGGCAAAGAAAAGACAGAATGTGGTATGCACCAAGATTATTTCAAGATGCGTGCTGCTTTCATGGCAGCAAAGAAGAAGAAAGAACAACAACGACAAGCTGCTACATCAAACACTCCAACACCTATTGCAGTTGCTTCCTCCTCGTAAAGAAAAAAAATCATCTTCTCCCTTTCCTCCCTTGTTTTTTGATAATCATATTCGTCACTCTCTCACATAGTACTTAAAAGTCATCATTTCCTCTTCGCCACTCTCATACACATATTTTTTTTTACTTCTTTTAATTTTCCCATTCTAATTTATCCCATTCACACATCAATCTCACCCCTTTTGTATAAAGAGTATACATCATATCTTTGTAAATAGAATCAATAATATTATATCTTTGCACATTAAATTGCCACAATATTAAATAATTCAACATTTAACGTATTAATAACTGTGTATGTTTGTATATATATATATATTTGGCCCAAAATGTATATATTATTAAAGTGGTGTAAAAATAATTACCCGTAAAAATATGATATTAGGTTGATTAATGTATTACAGCACTTTATGTAGTACAGCACTTGATGTAGTGTACCACTTACTGATATGTGAGCACTACTTGTAAAAACTATATATGTATATAGTGTGTCACAAGAAGTTTTCGTAATTTCCATTTTCAGGCAAAAATAAGCAGCTGCATTATTTATCTTTACATGCTTATTTTATCTTTTTAAGCACAGTGTCTTTATACAAGTGAATATTTTCAACCCTTTTTTTTAGCTTTTAAAAACTATGTCATTATGAGATATAAGTAACTCTAACAATAAAACTAGAAACCATGAACCGAAGTTTACAGATGAAGAGAATAGTATCATTTTTAGAAGCGTTAAGCAGGTAATACCCATGTCACCATTGATTGCTTGCATTAAAAAAGCCCAAACTCTAGTACAACAACACTTAAAGTATAATTAAAGTTAAGACTACGTGATGTCACTAAAAAATGATGTGAAGTATCGATGATGATGGTAACATATTGTGTGAGACAAATCGGTCAACATTGGGATTTTTTAAGCTAGAGTGCATAGAAACAAAATTATCAGTTATTATAAAAAAAAATTCTGATCTCCCATTGCAGCATGTAAGACAATACTTAATAAAGATCATATAAAGAAAATGGTCACATGGATCAAAAGGTCATATATACTAGGTATTTGATGTTGAGTGAAACCGATGTCTTTTTTTGTCAAACTCGTTCAGCACATTAAAATACACATAATTTTTACATTCTAAATACCTTCTATTTATAATATATGTGCCTAGCTACATTATACTTCAAAAAATAAGTACCAAGTGACTGACATTATATTCTGGTTGGCATAATTAGTTACGAAAGCTTTTTGGCTTAACACTATATATATACCAATTTGTTTCGTATATTAAATGATTTTATAGCTGTCCATGATAATGTTTTTCCATATAATATATAAGTATGTGAGTTCTTTTTCTTTTTTCTTGATTCGATCGTCTCTTCAGGATAGAAAGCTTGAAAAATAGACAACCCTTTTAAATCTTACTTATTATTATGAAGATACTAGTACCATGTATTTCTATACAGAATGTTCTAAGAATTATTTTCCAGCTGGATAAAAGATTTAAGCAAACTAAGTACTTCGCAATTCAAATTTTGAATATATCCTCCTTTGCTGTGTCATTTGACTTGTTACTTTTCGGTTGGAGAGATAGTCATCGAATGTCTTGTTGCACAATCACAAACGATTTTGTTATTCATCTACGTATCTGGTGCCAGTTAAATGACAGTAACAATTAGTACTTATGTAGCGGGTTGAGTTGCCTCCGCCATAACTAGTAGTATTTTTTATGTAAATGCTAATTTTAGTTGAACATCTTGCGCGTGGAAAAATGTATACGTATGGTCTTAATTTTCCAGTGATCCTAGGCAGCACTTCTCAAATTTTGCTACATAGTTTGATAATGATCATCAATATATCTGGTCGAAGAATATGCCGCACTATGACTATGAGTTAGAACAGAAAGTTGAACAAGAACAAGAACAAGAACAAGAACATATTGATACAATGACAGTGACCTAACTCAAAAGGATCACCGTACCCTGTTGTTACACTCCAGTTATTTTAAATCCTTTTGTCATATTTACTTGATATACCAGCTTCTAATTTTAACAATACAATTATATGTAAAAAAAAAATCTTATTTATAATGTGCTAATATTTAGCCTACTAAGTAGGTTATGTCAAGCATTGTAAAATAAAAATACAAACTGTAAACAAAGATAGATAATAGATAATTCAACGAATATCAATTATTGAAAGGGATAGCATAATTTTACTTTCTACGTGGTCTTTTTTTGTTTTGTTTTCGCTTATGACATGATGGTATACCTATATAAATACAAAAGAATGGGTACATAAATGTTAATAAAATGAACTATTTTGGCTTTTGAAAAAAGAACTAAAAAATCTTACCATTTGGCTCTACATTCCACTGCTTCTTTTCGAACAAGTCTCTTTTTATCGTCTAGTGGTTTGACAAGTTGTTTTGTTACAAAACGAGCATGGGGTTGCAACACATCGTTTGTAAGACCTGATGGGAACTGACCAAGACACTTGAGAACTGCAATTCGTACATCCATTGGATTTTGTTGCTTGCTCGTGTCTAATAACTCGAGCAATGCTGGGATTATGGATCGTACATGAGATGTGATGGCTTCAGGAGCTTCTGCAATAGCCAGTCGGAATGTATCCAGTGTGGAAACTTTGAGTGTTGTGTCGGTGAGTGAGAGTGATTCGATAAGCAGCGGTACAAGCTATTATAAAACTCTTTGTTAGTTCATCTGGATAGATTATGATGTATATGTAACTAAGAAAATAATAACATACAGGTGGCAATTCATTCAATAGAATTTGTTTTGGTACGTTCTTGAGTAGATAAGAAAGAGCGATAAGATAATTGTGCTTGATATCTATAAATTGTATATAGTAATAATGATGAAAATAATAAATATAAAGCTACTTAAGAAGTATACAAGCCTAATAAATAAATAGATCTTACCACTTGGAGAGCTACGAAAACCATCAACAAGTTTTGGTAAACAAGCGGTAAAGAATCGTTGCTTATATAAAATCTAAAAGATAAACACGGATAAGTATATCGGTATAAAATGCATATCAATAATATCTAATTAATATTCATACCGTCATGATTGCAAATGCTGCCTTATTTAGTGCCAATTCATCATCTCCAATTATGATATCAAACCCTTGTGATGCTTGTTTACCAAATGTTGGATCTGCACACCAATTAATAATAGTATCTGTCATTTTGTAGCCTAGTGCATGTGAACGCAATACCAATGCTCTAGCAACCTACATAATCACAAAAGAAAAAAAATGAGCATCGTTACCTTGAATTATAATTAATTTTATTCTCATTGTTTCACTTACCCAAAGATAGATGTTCAATGCATTGGAGTAGTTTTCTTGACTTTGTGAAATAATGGTTTCTAATCTGGTAGCCAAGCTTTCAATAAAGGTGGCAGCAGCGGTTGCTATAGAAGTTTTCTTTTGTATCAGTCTCTTCTATACTTTTATAGCTTTACAACGTATTTCTCTTTTTAAAATTAACATTACCATCACGCCATTTATTAATCAATGATCCAATCATTCTTACGAGTGATACTTGTTGAATTTCATCCGTGGACTTCAAAGCAATCTCGACTAATTGTGTAATGAAATCCTCTGTGCTAGCAACAGGGAAAGAGACCTATTTTATAACCAAGTTTATTGTTTAATAACAACGTCTAATTATTTAAATATAAAATGTATCACTAGAATACTCACATCTCGTCGACATGCAGCAACCACTGCTGCAAATAATTGTGTAGTTGCTTTTTGTGCGTTTGAAGATTCAGCCTGTTTGCATTTAATATGATTTTTCGAGTTAGTTTTATTTTATATATCTATGATCCTATACAAATCAAAATACCTTGAATGGTTCAAATCCAGATGCTTGAATATTGATCTGTGAGAGATCACCATGAAGATATAATTGAAACATACGATCGACAAACAATTTTTGATCACTATAATATACAGAGGATAAATAATCACACATATGACTGTCTTGAAAGAAGAAAGAATCTACTTACTCTGATTTGAGACTTTCTACAATAATCATGATAATCAATGCAATATTTTCGAGTACATCGTTCGACAAAATCATTTGTACTTTTGATGAATCCAAAGAGGCATTGATAGCTGAAGCAGTAAAATGAGGAACTACTGTATCGATACATGGTGATACATCGCTATGCTTCTCTGCGACTTTAATTTCCAAGATGCGCAACAAAGTTCGAAGAATTGCACAAGGATAAGCTGAATTTTTGTCTATATATAAAATATATCAATAAGCATAAATTTTTCAATTAAACCATGTTTCTCCACTTTCTCTTTTTTTTTCCTATTCACTTACCAGTTGCACAAACAGTATCGAACTTTTGCAAAAGCGGTGGAATTGCTGCCTTAAAAAGGGAAGGCTCAGGGGATAAAACCTTTAATGCAACTAATGTTTGACTATATCTAATCTGTTGTGTTTCTTCAGCGGAATCAGGGAGGCGCTTCAAGAGGAATGGTATGGTTTCTTCCACAATATATTTTGTATCAAATTGAGAAACAGCCTTTAATGATGCTAAAGCAGCAGCTCTATCATTTAGCATTTAAACTCGTGTTAGTTGAATCAAAGCGCTTCGAGCAATAATTTTTTTAATTCATACCTTAATTCTTCATCGGTTTCTTGGAGCAAAATCTTATTGAATGCTTGAACAGCAATTCCTCGCTAGAAAAGTAGAAGTTATATTTATCAGTGTGGAATTAAAACAAGAATAGACTATGTTTGCTTTTACCTCATTCTGAGAAAGATAATTCTTTGTCAACACCATTAATTCTAATCCCTTTAATCCAGAAAGTCGCAATCCATTATACTCATTGGATGATGTGATAGCTGATTCAAAGATACCAAAGAATCGATCCTTGTATTCAATCAAAGGTGAAACTTCACCTTGGTCCACTATAAAAAAAATCAAAAAAAAAAAAAAAAAAACTTAGAATTTATCCTGCGTATAAATATGATCTTATCATCAATCCTTTCCCTTCTTTTATCAGTATATATACATACTATCGATATCACCATCAGCTGTACCATATAAACTTTTACTAGCTTCCAAGAACTCCAAGATTACATCCATAATTGCCTTTCGTCGGGTTGCTATTTCGGTCTCACGATATTGACGTAACAACAATGGTGCTACAGCGTTGACAATTGAAGCACATGCAGCATCTAAAAAGTTAAAAATAGATTATATAAGTACCAAAAGTGTGTGTGTGTGTGTGTGTGTGTTACTTACATGAAGCTGATGATGCAGCTCGTAAAATACGTCCAGCTGGTTTAGCGTTTTTCAATTCTGGTTCTTTCAAGTTTGCAATACATTCCACAACTAAAGGTTTCAAGATTTTTTCAATTGTTTCACCACTGTTACTAGCAAGGCCTGCACTTAATGTAGCAACTACACTTTCAATACCCGCAAGTGCTGCATCTTCCAATGCTTGATCGGTTGAATGGAAAACCTTTGATATAGAAAACAGAGTATATATGTTAGTACTAAGTTATATGATAATCACTTGATATTTGTACAAAATTATATACATTACCTCCACTTTCAACGCATCAAAGATTTCATCTATCACAGGTAGTAATATATTGGCACCATAGACTGGAGCACAAGCAGCTAATGTTTCCATAGAATCTTTCTATTTTCAATTTGTCAGTGTATAATCATTTCTTGAGATCACTATCATATAGATTTGTACTCAAAACTAACCTTTGCACTTCCAGAAGTAGATGACAATTTTTCTAATATAAGGGGAACAGCAAGCTTTGCAAAAAGTCCAGTTGAAGATATACATTGACTAACATGTGTACAAAAAAAAATCAAATATTAATTTTCCATATGGACTCTTCTTGATATCAATATTATACAATATTTACCGAAGACTTTGTTTCAAATCATCAGCAGTAATTCCATATGGATCATCTGGAGGAGGCTTAAAGGTAATAGGAAAGTAACAGAATGTCACTTCAAAAATATCCTGTAAATCCATATGCACATATGTATATTTTAGCAACCAATTAAAAAAATATATGATTATAATATCCACAAAAACAACTTATATTATCCATTACCTCCACATGAGCGCCAATATCGAAATGCTGGACAATTGATTTAACAAGCTTGAATGCAGCCATTAAATTTCTTGGATCCTTTTCCCCATCCATAGCTTGAGTAAATCCATAAACGAACTCATTATTAATTGCCTTTAATGCTATATATAATAAAACATAGTTGTTAGCATGTAAAATGGATATAATCAGCTGATTATAAGATACATAAGAAATATAAGTAATGTACCCGATAAATGTTTATCCATCAAATTTTCGAAAATATGAAATGCTGTGTTACGAGTAGCTTGAGGGAAACGTTGAATCTCGACACGCTCAAATATTCTATATGCAATTTTTAGATATTTATATTGGAAGTTTAGACTTTACAGTTTTCAAATACTTTACCTTGTAGCTGTAGTTACAGCGTTAGGACCAGTAAAGTTATCCGAGCTCGTCAAGGCAACCAAACCTTCCAAAAGATTAGGTACGCAAGTTCTATCTGTCAATCTATCACAATAGAAATCCACCAAAACGGAGACTATATATATATATATATATATATACATGCACAATTAAAAATTGTTCCCTTTTTTCACTTGATAGTAAATAATAGTATAATATTATACCTGCTGCTTCATTAATACTTTGTTGGTCACACTTGTGTAATGTATGCGAAAGAAGACCAGTAGCTATTGAAATAAAGAGAGTTTTTAGCAATCGATCGACATTTTTTTTTTTGATTTATAATCGCTTTAAATATTTGAAAAAAGTACGCGATCTATATCACAAATATATATATATATTACCCTTTGCACGAATATGATCATCGTCGCTCGTCAAATATTCTTCCATTGATTGAATAAGTTGTAATAAATTGGCTTGGACAGAAGCAGTATTGACGGCTAAAAAGTTAAAAGGATAAAAACGATCAGAACATGTAATTTATTATGATAAACTAAATGGCTAATAAAAGATTTCGAGTATAAAAATTAATATTTAATATACCTTTAACAATGTTTCCAGAAGCTTGAGAAGCCTCAGTTGAGGTATCCCCAGTGGAGACCATATAATTTGTAACTTCTCTTTCTATTGAATCCATTAGGAGTGTGTGGTCAAAGGAAAAGTTATCGGTAGTACAAGAAAGTTGCAGATCCAAACGAAGTTAAGCAAGATGTGACTATTTCGTCGGCGTGCGGAAAGCAAACGGAGTCGTTATATGATATCTGCATCAATCAGAAACTACTGATTATCAAAAATAATAAAGAGGTGGAAGTTCTTGCTTTACCTCTCATGAATTATACTTGCTCTCTTCAGTATTGAAAATAGATACAATTATAAATTTATAAGATAATAGTTTATCTTTCATTCTTATACGTAATATAAAGTAAAGGTATCACGTTATACAACAATGGATAAACCCATTGAAACAGACATTTAATTTTATGGAATTGAAACAATACAAGTATTATATCTAGTCAATTGCCCCTAATAGTAAATAACAATGAGGAAGCTAAAATTATTGCTTAACTTTTCTTTTCTAACAAATATACAGTAATACTCCAAAAATGTTAAAGATAAGAAATAAGCAAAAAAAAAAAAAAAAAAAAAAAAAGAAAAAAGGTTCTATATTCTTCTAATTATCTATTGCTCTTGAATTATAAACATCACTGAAATGTATTTTTTTGTGATATTGTAAGTGTCATGTTTACATCTGTGGAGCTAACAACTATACATGAACGGGTAAATGTATCCAACTAAACCCTCATTCATTAGAAGTTGTTCATCTATTCGGTTTTCAATAAGTAGTAGTCGGGATTTGAGAAGACCAAACATGATTAAAATTGCTATTATTAATTACTTGATCAATATGTATATCATGGACTTTTAAACCAAAGTAAAGAATCTAATAGCTTAACTTAAACCAAAATATTGAAACTGTGATAATAATTGAATCACTTACCAAACGATTTTGTTTTGAGCATATATATAATTTTACCTCATTCAAAATTCCGATGTATAATAACTTTATTTGTAGTAATAGTACTTGATGTATATTTATAACAAATATCAAGTGTTGTTGTAATTGTTAGGAAGCATGGAAGCGCTCACATTAAACCACAGCTATAACCGAGAATAGATTACATTACGTACAATAATATTTGTTGATAAGAGAAAATCTAGTTTATGCTCTCATGATAATGTTATATTTATAGCAAAAATTGTCTATTCTTTTGTTTACTTTTTTCTTATTTTTGCTAGTACGTAAGCTGTTTATAAATCAATTAGGTAAGTTTATTTACAGTTTAAAATTATAACTGCATAATAATAACCAACGAAAGTTAAACCATATTTCACGATTTAAACAATGATGGATCAGCTAGTAGTCAAAATAAAAATGAATTGCATTGTGTTATCTTTATTTTACACGTGTTCGCATATTGTTCTTATATTATTTTATTTTT
Organism: Circinella minor; assembly: GCA_016758965.1. Lineage (NCBI taxonomy): Eukaryota > Fungi > Mucoromycota > Mucoromycetes > Mucorales > Lichtheimiaceae > Circinella > Circinella minor. The sequence goes on along the minus strand of JAEPRB010000008.1, from coordinate 11,741 downwards.
GCTAACTTACACTTAAACTACGTACGTATTGTGATCTGACGGTGACTTGCTGACAAAATCATCACTGTTGTCTATAATAAATATATAAAGTCATAATGTTGATACTAAATTTATTGTTTAAGTATAAAGCTTACACTAAAAACAAATATACAAATGTATAGTGTTTGAAATTATATTTTCTGAATATTTTTTTTTCAAATAAAAAAACAGATACGTATATACAAAAAATATTACTTTGAATGTTTTCACGTGCCATGTTAGTAATAGATTAATGTTTCAACGATCTAAAAAAAAACTTATACTGTTGTATATGGATAGCCGTTATAAAACGATGACTTTGTTTACTATTATCATACCCTCCTTTATCAATCTCCTTGTTAATAGTAATTAGAACTTGACTAATTACTACCCCTGGGCTAAATCTATTGTTATTTTCCAAGAAAAAAACACACGCCCCTTATAAAAGATCTTACGCTATATATATAATACAATGTAGAAAGATATACATGTCATTTCTATGCTATTTTATTATAAATACGTATACAACTACTAGCTAAAAAAAAGAATCAACGGTTTTTTTTTCTTTGTTCTCATCATTGATTCAATAGCATTATGAAACTTTTTAACGGTTCACTTAATTATTCGGCCGCCCTGTTTGAATATTTATTTGCTGTGGTCGTCTTGGTCACATTCATGTCTTGCAAAGCAGTGGCACAAGCTCCTAATGATTGCACTGCACCAACAATGTACGTTACACATGTTTTTTTTCTCTATATTATTTTATACCGTAAATACTTATGTATTGCAGTAAGAAAAAATTGGCTACTTTCAATTGATGGCACATGGTGATAATTTTTTTTGTATATATTTTATATTTTATGTAGCTTTTCTCTATGCCTTGAAAATCAGGAAATTTATTTAAAAACGTGTACAGCCCAGGGTACAATCTTATTCTCTTTTTTATAACAACAAAAAATCCACATAAATTATATTATGCTACATACTTATACAAGTATTGATGTTATGGGCTAAACGTCATATATATTATGTCTTTTTTTATTCTTAGACTTTACATGCTTATGCAAGGTAATGTAATGAACATATAATTTATATTTCTCGAAACACCCTATTTATTACAACCATAATTATAATATTGATTCATATTTATATTTTGACTTTTTCTTGTTATTTTCTTTATATCATTCTAGTGGAGTATGGCTAAACTGTCATGCTGGGATAATTGTCCAAGTGACCCATCTCGTGCAATACAGGCTGGAGTTGTCGAAAACTTTTGCGCCATAGCAAGTGCTAATACACCGTAAGTTTTTAATTTTATTCATGGTATCACTAAATAAAATGAATAAGTCAATGAGAATAAATAAAAAAAGGGGCCTCAGATTTTTGAATAAAAAGCATTTGCAACGTGCACTACGTACGCATAATTTTTATGAATATTTAATTGGTTTTCATTATAAAAAAATAGTAACGTATCTTCATTATCATCATCAACAATTGCTTTACCTGCTGAAACAAGTTCTAGTAATAGCAATAATTATGTCGGTAATAATAACAATAATGTCGTTTCTACAACAGCTGGTCTAATTCCAACTTCATCACCTTCAATTTTATCAACAAGCAATGTAATTGGTTTACAAGCCCCTCATCTTCAAATCCAAATTTTCGCTATAATGATGATAGTATGTATTTTCTCAGGAACTTTTGTCGTCTTGTAGTAGTGAATTACACATATAAATACAAAATAAAGATATTATTTTTAAAAGCATATATGATATCAATTTCTTTCGTAATGTATTTTAATGAATAATATAGTTTATCAAAACATGAAAAGCAAAAAAAAAAAAAAAAAATGCGTCGAATATTAAGCAACAAAATTAATACGTACGTATTAGAACTTTTACATTTTTTCCATGGTTCGTAATACTACGTAGTTAGAAAATATTTGAACATATAGGTACAGTATTGTACTGATATATCATGTTCCATGTTTTAAGAATCAACAAGTGAGTTTCGTAGAAATAACTAAAAAAAACCTATATTACTACAAATGATATTCACCACTGGTGTGACTACGTACGCATGCAGAAAAACGAACAAAATGAATGATTACTGTACATAAAAGATATGGTATTATATATATTTCTTACACACCAGTTTACCACAGTAAAATAAGTAATTTAGTGATACGTACAAATAGTTTATTTTGATACTTAACGAGAATTATAAAATATTTATACGTACGTACATTGTTCTTTCTTCAATATTCCAATGCCTGTATATGTAAATATAATATACTCGCTTATATATTTACTTACTGTACTGTGTATCTGTTGTTAAATATAAAATGTGTACTATTTTTGAGATAAAATTCTTGAAATCCATTTGTCAAGTAGAGGGCTACTTTAATCCTGTTTTTCTATCATTGATGCTGATAAAATAAATAATACGTACGTACGTATATAATTTGTTAACTTTAATAATAATATCTTTGATAACGATTTTGATAAAATCCATAAAAGAGGTTTTTTGGAATATGTCCAAAAGTTAATTCAAGTTCACTATATACATTACGTAGTGTGATTCATGCATGCATACGTATTATAAAAAGAACTCATTCGTTTTTCATGTAGAGTCTCATACAATTATATATCAACCAGATAAGATACAGAAAGGAAGATAGTAAGTAAAATAATAAGAACGAGTGATGGGATAATGTTAATTATAACAAATGGGGAGATACACCACAAAAGAAAAGGGAAAACAAGAAAGAAAATATGAAATTCGACGATGATTATACTAAGATATAAAGTAGTACTATATGCGAATTCTTTAATATTATATAAATAAAATAGATTGGCTACGTATAAAGTGCTTCATAAACAGTACTTTTTACTGTAAAAGCATTTAAATTATTACAAAAGATAATGAGTTACGCACACACTGATAAAATATCGCTCTCTTCATTACGTACGAGAAGCTCCAAATGTTGCCAAAAAAGCTCTTCAATATCTCAATTTACGTAGTAAATGCAATACATTATCATAATATATATACTTTTTCTTTAAAGCCATTTTTTACCTGTGTTTTTTTTTTTAAAAAAAAAATCCCAATTGTTACAGAACATATTTTAGTAGTAGAGTGGATTGTTATTACCAAGGAATTCTTTTTTCAGCGGTATAGTATATACACCAATAAAAAAACCATGAAATGTTTTCAGGCTTACAATGTGCTATTACTTCTTTATCTTAATCATTGGTGATTGTCTAGGTAATTCAAGAACAGGCTTGTACACCTTTGGATTATAAATTATTCTAAGGTCTACTCATATAACCTTTTACGTATGAGCAAAAATTGTCCATTACTCTTCTTGTTGCTTATTATTTTTTAAATTGACCATATAAAAAAGGTATTTCATAATAACAAATATTCACAGACAAAAAAAAAAGATATTTTATATATTACGTATCAGTTTTTTTCTATGAATTTATAATTTTATATTTTGCTTTTATTGGCCGGTGAGTATGATACATAGTCTTCTACTAACGAGGTCAACTTCTTCATACCATACATATTATTATATTGATCCCTGTTCTGCTTATCAATCGATTAACTCTTCTAAAAGTTCTAATAGCGGCTTTGAAGATACTAGTAATTTCATACGTATTTCTGACAATTCCAATTATTAATCAACAAGAGATATCAATAATACTAGTGTTAACATCAAATCATTGTCTTTTGTTGTTGTAGTTGTTGTATGTGTTTTATTTTTATTTCTAACTTAACTAAATTATATTCCTATAAAAATATGACTCTATTTTTTCTTATTCTAATTATTAATAATATGCATCAAATCTTGAATCTATAATTTTCTGCAAAGTAAAGTAAATAAATAAAGGGGGGAATGGGACGCTTTTGTCGCTTATCTAAAAAAGAAAAAAAAATTCGAAAACAAGGTAGTAGTAATAAACTGCGAAACATTTTTCATAAAATTCTGCTTTAACTTTGAACACGATCTCCCTATTTTATTTTTTAACTTATGGCATCGTCAGATCAACAAAATAATAGTTTTTTACTTGGTCTACTTGGAGTAGTTAATCAAGCAACCAATAACCAAAAATCAAACGCTTCACCGTCGTCGTCGTCGTCGTCGTCGTCGTCGTCTTCCAATTCTTTAACTACAGCAACGACTAATACTATACCGTCATTCCTGTCAAACACCCAAGTTTCTCGATCAGATCCGATTCCCAACAATATTACTAATTCTCATGCTGTTACCAAAGGCATAGAATCAACAATACCCACTAACAATCCATTAAACGATCTTACTAAACATGATTCATTACCAAAAGCTTCCAAACCATCAGAGTCAACGTTAAGAAAAACAATGACAGCACCATCACAACATCAAACACTTGTTAATAATAATGGTCTTGACGATAATCGAGAATTTTTAGCTAATTTATTGGATAATGTAGCTTCACAATCAAAAGCGAGATCTAAACCAGTTATATCATCATCACCACCACCACCACCACCATCAGAAATGAATCATGGTGAAACAACACAGACTTCTGCAGGAGATATGGATTTTGATTCTTTATTAGCTTTTCACGAAGGCACTAATGGGAAAAAGAAGTCAAAGAGAAAATGTGGAAATAAATCGAAATCTGGTCAATATCAACAACGGAGAAGATTATATAACGGTAGTCAGTTTAGTAACAATAATTCTTCTTCCAATCTTGACATTTTGACAGTAGCAAACGAGGGTAAACTATTATTGGATTAATATATTAATATATTTAGTATATGGGGGAAACAAAAGTGATGTGAAATAGTAACCTTAGTTTCTAATTGATTTATTAGTATTAGGAAGAGATTCAAAACGACAAAAATTAATGCAAGATATTTATAAAGGACAAGGAGCACAATCATTACCTTCTTCTTCTATACCAACAAAAACAAAACCGAAAAAACATCCAGGTCGTCAACCTAGAGATCCACAATTACCACCATTAGATAAACGTGTACCATGTAGATATTTCAAAGCAGGAAAATGTAAAGAGGTAAGATATTATAGTAGTAAATTAAAAATATGGATTGGCAAAATTTTGATATTGACTTATAATATCATTTTATTAGGGTGCTCATTGTAGGTTTTTACATGAAGGAGAATCTGTATTAATGGTATGTCGACATTTTAAAACGGGGTCCTGTACAAAGGGGAATGATTGCAATTTTAGTCATGTAAGTAACTAGTGAACACACGAGTGAGAGACAAAGAGGACATAGAAATATGGTATTAATTCTTGAACAATTAGGATTTAAGTTTGGAACCATGTAGATTTTTTCATTTGACAGGAAAATGTGATACTGGGCCTAATTGTCCGTATTCACATGAACCATTAAATCATGATCTTCGTCGTCGTCTCCATGCTTTAACGGGTCCTTGTAAATATTATCACTTGAAAGGTTTTTGTACCAATGCTGAAGAATGTTTATTTTCTCATGAAACTCTTGGTGAATCTGAATTAAAAGAACTCAAAGCAAGTATTCATCCAGATGATGATGTGACAGCTATAAAGCCTTGTACGTTTTTTCATATTCGAGGAAATTGTGCCAATGGTGATCATTGTATCTTTTCTCATGCACCTATTACTGAAGAACAACGACTAGAATTAGAGAACTTTGTCTCAAAAAATTACAATAATAATAATAGTAATAATATGAATAATAATTATAATTATAATAGAAATACGAATTATAACAAAAATAACAACAACAGTAGGCAATCCTATATAAAAAAAGAATAATTAAATAAATAACCCTACTTTTTTTAAAAAACTAAAGGTGGATGGTCTGTGCGCTTTTTTTTTTTTTTTTTTTTTTTTTTGGCGGATTATAGAAAAAAAAAATAATAATTTCAGACGAACCAGTATAAAAACACTAAACAAACCTTTGGTCATGTTTCTAAGGAACAGTATTTTTAATATTGTCAAAAGATCATTTACTAGTACAGCAACAATGTTATTAGAACAAGAAAAACGACGACTTAAATGGCCAATCTCTGTTGCACCTATGGTTGACATTTCAACACCTGTAATAAATTATTATTATTTTTTTCTCTTGTTCTTCGGTTCCTTGGGGAGGGAATAAGTAACTTGAATCAATCAATAACTCATTATTATATATATATAAAACAAATATAGTACTTTTTGGAATTACTTCACATTATATCGGGAAATCGTTACGCTTATTATACAGAAATGCATTTCGATCAAGCTATTATTGCTCATCAAAATCATTTAGATGCTTTTATTGGACCTCCTAGATCTAATGTCATTGTGCAATTAGGAGGTTCCAACCCTGAAAATATGGCCAAAGCAGCCAAAATTTTGCAAGATCAAGGATACAGTGAAGTGAATATCAATGTGGGATGTCCAAGTAAAGCAGTTCAAAGTGGACAATTTGGTGCTGTACTAATGAAGTCTCCAGATATTGTGGCTAATGTTTTAAATGCTATGCAAGAAGCTGTATCCATACCTGTTACTGTTAAATGTCGATTAGGTGTAGATAATTTGGATTCATTTGATTTTTTACATAAATTTGTAAGTACAAAATATTAATATCTTTATAACTATAAAGAAAGCAAGTGACAGTGAACTAATATATATAATATGTAATAGGTGGATACATGTAATAGTACATCTCGACCTATACCTCATTTAATTTTACATGCTCGAAAATGTTTATTGAAAGGATTATCACCAAAACAAAATCGAGCCGTTCCACCTTTAAATTATGATCGAGTTTATCAAATTGCTGAGAAATTTCCAGAAATACCTATTAGTATCAATGGCGGATTTACTGAAACTGGTGATATTGCAAATGCATTAAATCAAGTGGATGGGTGTATGATTGGAAGAAAAGGTATATTAAAATTCACTTTTTTTTTTTCTTTTGGAATAACTATATATTATTATTATTGACAGTTTTTTATTCATTTATTATTTTAGTGATGGATAATCCACTATTCTTACAGAAGATGGATAGAGGTAATATATACATATCATTTGAAATTTGAAGAATCCAGGTTATTCTTTTTAATTAATTAATTATAATGCAATGAATAGATATTTACGAAATTCCTGACCATGAAATCAAATCCCCCAGAGCCATCATTTCAGAATATCTTGGTAAACAATTTTTTATTTTATTTTAGTGTGGATGTATAAATGTTCATTATCACGTAACTAAATCAAGAATATTTATATATAACATAATTATAGACTATATTGAATCTTTACCCTCTAGACCCGTATTTAAAATGGAAGGAATAAGAATACCACCTCTCAGTATTCTTATCAAACCATTGACAATGCTTTATACTGGTAAAAAAGGCCGTGATTTTCGTCGTCACCTTATGGATCAAATGCGAGATCCATCTCGTTCAATTCGACAAGTTGTTCAAAATGCATTGGATAATGCTAATATTCCTTGATAATATATAATAATGTAATCATAATAATAAATCATTTAGAATAATAATAATAGTAATAGTTTTGCTGTAATAGTTCTCTCCCCTTTCATCCAAAAGTAATATAAATTTAATGTAAATATAAGAACATAAAAAAAAAAGAACTTTTTTTTAATATAATAATAATAATAATATAATCAAATGTACAAGAAAAAAAATGGTTGATAAGGGTTAAAGAGGGAAAAGGTTAATGGATGCATTGTATATAAATCGTTTTTTTACGGTTTATGTTGTGTAAGATAAGCGTCATTTTTGCTGTTGTTGTTGTTGTTGTTGTATATAGATAACACGTATACACTAGTTGATTGTTTTTTTAATGGGATAAATTTCTTCTGCCCTTTGCACGACGTCTAGCAATAACACGACGACCATTCTTTGTTGCCAAGCGAGAAAGGAAACCATGACGTCTTTTACGTACTAAATTCGAAGGTTGAAAAGTATTGCCATAGGTAACGAAACGCATTTGTGTTGCAAAAGGATTGATAGCGCCCAAAGGTGTAGTAGTACTAAATTATTTATGTAAAAGATCATTTAGAAAACAAGAAATAAAGTTGTCAAGAAAGATATATAAATCAAATATACTTTACGTAGAAGTTAATCCTGTAAGCATACTAGGTCTTGCCATAGTAGTATGTGCTGTAGAAATAGACATGGCAGAAGCCATGCGGTTTGGAACCAAGGTACATAAACGATTCAACAATGACATTTTGTTATGATTTTAAAAAGGGGAGTAAAAAAAGCAAAAAGCTTACAGTTTTTCAAATTTGTTTATGGAAATTTACTTGTGACTTAAAAATTAATTAACACTTCGAATGCCGGTTGAATTCTTTTCCCGGTTAATAAAGAAAAAAAAAATACTTCAAACCTGGACTTCTTATTTCCATTACTATTCTTCTTTTTTCTTCTTTTCTTATTTATTTTTATCTTTTCAATAGTTTCAATATTATATTATATACCTGTTTTTTCTCTCAAAAAGTGAAAACAAAATAATGCCTTCAAGTATCAAGTCAAGGCATTCAAATGAAATAGATGAAACATCACCTTTGGTGATATCTAATGATCCTTCATCTTTTTCTCGAGTACGATCTGGATCTATTGTTTCATATACAATGATAAATCAAAAATGTGCCAATGTTTCTAGCCGAGATAACAATGCTGCTCGTTCTACTAAAAATAAACTTTGGTTTGCTACTGCTTTAGCTCTTGCCTTTTTTTCAATGGAATTGATTGCTGGTTATTTTGCTAATTCGTTAGGTAAAAGCTTAAACATATATACATATCTCGAATCATAAATATTTGTACATGTATTTATTAGATTGACTCTAACTATACAAAATCTTTAAATTCAATTTTTTATAGCATTAATGTCCGATGCTTTTCATTTATTGTCAGATGTAGCAAGTTTTATTGTTGCTTTAGCCGCTATTTATTTAGCAGAGAAACCACCTACAAAGCGTAAGTTTATTTAGAAACAATTAATTTTTCCCTCCCCCCCCCCTCAAAAAAAATAGGAAACATTGAAATTAAAGAAAAAAAAAATACGCGGGTTATTTTTATTATTATTATATGCAGGACATACTTTTGGATTTCATCGTGCTGAAGTAATTGCTGCCATGGTTTCAGTATTTACTATCTGGATATTAACTGCATTTTTGGTACGTGAAGCAATTGAAAGAATTAAAAACCCTCAAGAAATTGATGCACGTTTGGTAAGTTATTTTTTTTTCCTTTGCATAATTCCGATAAACTTTCATTCAAAAGATTCTAATTCAGATTTTTATTATAGATGTGTATTACTGCATCTATTGGTGTTGCTGTTAACATTGTGTAAGTTATTCATTTATATTTATTTTTGGTTTGAGCACATAAGATTGGGAATATAAATAAATGATTAAATGGGATGGTCTTTAATTTATAATATATATATATATATATGTATAATCAAAATAGTTTGGCATATGTTTTGGGTGGTCATCACCATGGACATAGTCATGGTGACCACGATCATAGTCATGGTCATACTCATGATGAAGAACATTCTCACGACCATGACCATAATCATGATCATGATAATGAAAGTGAAAGAGGCGTTGTACACAAGGTAAGAAAAAAACAACTCATAATTGAGCCTCGCAAGGATGTAATATAATAATTATATTAACAAAAATATGGAATGTTTATTATTTAGGAAACCAACATCAATTTACGTGCTGCAGCATTACATGTCATTGGTGATTTATTAGCTTCCATTGGCGTGTTGGTATCATCTATTATTTTACTTTTCAAACCCAACTTAACCATTGTCGATCCTATCTGTACATTTATCTTTTCCTTGTTGGTACTTTATACTACCTATCATCTTGTTCGTGATTCATTAGGTGTATTGATGGAAGGTACACCAGGCCATATTGAACCTGAAGCTATTGAACGATCTTTGAAAAAGATTCCTGGTGTTATTGCTGTTCACGATCTTCATGTATGGACTTTGTCACCTGGTAAAAGTTCATTGACAGCTCATATCACTGTTTCACGCGATGCAGAATTGAATTATGATGAAATTTTGGCTAGAGGACAACGTATTGTGTGTGACAAATATGGTGTTCATCATACTACACTTCAAGTGGAATCCGAACAAGCTAATTTCACAAGTCATTGTCGACCTGAAATTTGCACACCTAACTTTTAAATTATTATAATTATTCATTATCATACAAAAATTATTTTCATTAGCATTATCATTATTATCTATTAGAAGAAAAAAAATTCATCATCCCTCCTCTTTTTTTTTTTTTATCTGTCTATTGTGTGTATGTAATACAGATAGTAGGGAACAGAACATATAGTATTTATATAGTGTTTTGTGTATAGCTAGATACCATATTTTTTTTTTCATTATCAATAATACGAAATATTATCCCTATTCTTTTTTTTTTTTTATGTATTATTAAACTTTTTATAAATTGTAAAAAGGAGTGGTGAAAAGGAGAAATTAAAAGATTGAAAAAACAAAAAACTTTATTTTTCCGTAAGAAACGATTGAGGGGAATTTTTCAATTCAAAAGTCCCGTTTAAATTCATTGGTACAAGTCAAAATAGAGTTGTAACATTGCCGAGACAGATTTGTGTGTAACCTACCTTCTTTATTCTTGTCCATGTGATCTAGCTCTTTTATTGTTGTATTATTTTATATTTTATCTTTCACATATTTTTTATTCTAGTGGTTCTTTTTTATTTTTTCTTCAATCTCTCTTTTCCCACCTGATTTTTTTTTCTTTTTTCTGTAAAAAAACTGTTTCCTTTTTCTTTCTTTTAATAATACTACATTATTATGACACGACTTGTTGGTGCCATCGATCAAGGTACTACTTCGACACGGTTTGTTATTTTCGATGAACTTGGTTCTATTGTTACTTACCATCAAATGGAGTTTGAACAACACTATCCTCATCCTGGGTAAGTGTCATAGATATAAGTCAACAGTGCCCTCTCTCGCTCTCATCCACATATATCAATAAATGATGTATATAAAAAATGAATCAATCAATCAAAATTCAAATCTTTTTTTCGACAATAACAATAATAACAATTATATGATAGATGGGTAGAGCATGATCCTCATGATTTACTGGCAACAGCACAAAGTTGTGTTGAACAAGCTGTACGTAAACTTGAATCTACTGGAAAATATCATGCGAGTGATATTGCTAGTGTTGGTATTACGAATCAACGAGAAACAACAATAGCTTGGGATTCAGTTACTGGTGAGCCACTTTATCCAGCCATCGTATGGAGTGATGGACGTACTGCACTTACAGTTAAACAATTAACAGAAACATCTAAACTTGGCGTAAATGCATTGCAGGCTATTTGTGGTTTACCCCTGACCACGTATTTCTCGGCTGTCAAGCTCAGATGGATGTTGGATCATGTACCTGCTGTAAAAAATGCTTTGGATCAGGGTCGGTTACGTTTTAGTACTGTCGACACATGGTTGATCTATGTACGTCATTCTTTTTTTTAAAACTTCGTATATATATTATCAAAAAAAAAAAAAAAAAAAAAGCATTAAGTCGTTTCATGATAGTTTTGTATATGGATTCTTGGGTATAGCTACTGTCCTTGTGTATATTGCTTGGTTTTGGTATTGCTCGATTGGATGCTGGAAAAGAATCATCTGTGGATGACGATG